>JAWMRA010000078.1:69828963-69851350 GCA_035584735.1 Pseudotriccus pelzelni
TCTCAGCAGCATGGCCTCAACACTCGGGAGTGCTGCCTGTTCAAGGACAGACGTGTTGGTCACATAATCCGTCCAGTCATAAAACACAACTAATATTAATTTTTTTCTTTTTTCTTTTTTCTTTTTTTAAATTACCATTCTCTTTTAAACAAAGGGCAACAATACTATATTCTAAACATATGTATCTTGCAACACTTTAATGATGTATGTATTCACCTTAAAATATCACATATTACTGGGCACATATGCATACATATTCTGGGTATGTCCTGAATGCTCTTTCTTACAATTTTTACATTTTTAGTTACTTATTTTATTGAAAATGAGTTTTCATGGATGGAAGAGATTCATATTGGAAGAGTCTCTAATTTAGTTTGAAACCTATTTTTTTGGCAGGCAGCTTTATTTTCAAAAAAACCCCTCTTAGGTGGCAAAGAAAATTGAAAATGCAGGAGTAATATATTATCAAGCTGTGACTATTTAGAATTGTGGACATCAGGATAGGCTGTATTACTTTTTTTTTTTTTCAAAAGGCTTGATAAATAATCTACACAGATTCATTGTAAAACACCAGAGGTTTGGTTGTGAAGCACTGTGATGGTGGGCTGATTTATCTTAAAAATGCACAGAACTCAGTGCTGATTCTAATCACACATTTCTCTAAAACTCATCTTAGCATCAGTGTGCTTTTTCTAGAGGATAGAAGCTGAAAATCTGTCTCAAACTTTTAGCAGTATGCCAGAATGGCTCAAGGTATGAACCAGCGCTATAGTATCAATCAATACTTTCATTGTTTTCCTCAAGTTTTCAGTACTATTCTGGTTGAAATGGATGTACTTCACAATGCCATGTCAGGAATTTTTAATAAATGCACCTTAAAGTGTAGAAAAAAAAATAATTTGTGTTATAAAAATATAAGATAATAATATATAAATTAGACTGGTAAACTGTTGTTCAAATTAAAAATTAGTTCACAACCCTACCCCATCCCCTCAATCATATTTTCTGCTTTCTAGCTGTTCAGGAAAAATGATACAGTTTTACTAAAATGCAGTATTATTAAACTAAAGCTTGAATGCAGTTTGGGTTTTGGTAGTTTGGTTGTTGTTGTTGTTTTTGTTGTTGTTGATTTTTGTATTTTTTTTTCATTATACAATGAAAAAGCATTTGAAGTCCTTAAAAATACAGGGTTTTAGCTTTTACGTTGTTAATGTTTTGGTTTAAAAGCATGTAAAAATAATATAGGCATGTATGTTGAAAGTATACTATGAGCTGAACTTCTACCAAGGAAAGTGAGACCAGTGTCCTAGTTCTAGCTAGTCCTGTCTCCGCTCAGAATATCCTACAAACTACACAGCTTTTATCTTCCCATCTGTGTAAACTAAACCAGTGGAAGTAAACTAAACAAATGGATCAATAACTGTCCATACAACCCACGATTCTGTCTCAAATAGGTATTCCTGAACATAAAATTGCAGTGTATGCATAAGCCTGAGGGGGGGTTGTTTATTCATATAAGCAATAACATTATAAAATCATGGTTTTTTTCTTTGTTTTTAGCACAGTTTGTTTCTGTCCAAATATATAGAATATACTTAAGAGTATGTATTCCAATTTCTTTCTGTCTTCTATATGCTAAGTTTTATTTTGATGTAGTAGGTTGACCCTGGCCGGATTTCAAATACCCACCAAAAGCCACTACATCACCCTCCTCCCCCTCCTCACAGGTCCACAGAGGAGAGAGAAAAAAACAGCTAAAGAATTCCTGAGTAGAGAGAAGAGCTTCTACTGACAGGCAAAACAGACTCAAAATGGGGATAGTACTTAAATTTATTGCTAACAAGATAAAAACCAAAGAGTGAGAAATGAAACAGTCTTAAAACACCTTGCCCCCACCCCTCTTTCCTTGCATGTTCTCCCTCCTTTTCCCCCAGCAGTGCAGGGGGACGGGGAAGGGGGGGTCATTTGTTTGAGTCCATCCCTCAGCCAGCAGCGCTTCTCATTCTGCTGTCACTTGGATCACTCCTCCATGGAGTGCAGTCGTGTCGCTGCACTCCGAAGGTCCTCCATAGTCTGCAGGGGGACACCCGCATCACTATGGTCTTCACCATGGGCTACACAGGGGTCACATCTCTGAGTCTTTCCCCTGTTCTCGTGGGGTCCCTTCCACGGGAGACAGTCCTTCATGGACCTCTCCAATGTGAGTCCATCCCTCGGGCAGCAGTTATTCCCAATCTGCTGTCTCATGGGTCACTCCTCAGTGGGGGTGCAGTTCTTTACAGATAAACTGTATAGACATTGGTCCCCCACAGGGCCAGGAGTCCTATCTGAGAAAAACTTGCTCCAGCATGGGTTTCTCTTTCAGTGGGCCGCAGGTCTCCAGCAGGTACCTTGCTCCGTTCTGGCCTCCCACGGGGTCACTGCCTCCTTCATGCATTTACCTGCTCCAGCATGGGCTCCTCTATGAGCTGCAGGGGGTTCTCCACACCCTGATGGTCCTTCATGGGCTGCAGGGGTCTCAGCTCTAAGTTTTCACTCTGCTTCCAGGGAAGGGAGCACCCCCACCACTGCACTGACGTTTGTGTCTGCCTGTTCTCACTCCTTTCTTCCAGAACTGAAATTTTTTCTGCGCAACGCTCCTCTCTTCACCTGAACAGCTGAACAGAATGTTCAGTAAGGCTTCATGTCTAATGGAAGACCTGTTTGTCTCCTAACTTTCAGTCAAAGGAATTCCTGACTTTACGTTTCTGTAATATGTAATTTTTTAATTTTATTTTTTATTTATTATTTATTTAGTTGCTGTTGTTTCGTTGCTTGGGGGAGTTTCATGTTTTTTTGTTCTTTGTTTTTTTTCCCCCAATTCTCCTTACTCTAATTAATTTCCAAAGGAGCGAAACAGAGAAACAGAGAAATACGGAAAGCCTTTAAAATGAGCAATTACCTATCTAACCAAGATGACTGGACAAGAAAAGAGGTGAAAATAATTAAAGGGTTTTCAAAATGACATAACCAAATTTTGCATATAAAGTTAACACGTAACAGTGCAATATAAATACAGTTATGTGTGTCCAGGGCAGGGTATCAGAAATCTTTCCTTACCATACTTTGTCAGAGGATACGAACAATTCTGACATACAGTCACGGATCATGCGCTGAGAGGTGGGCATGTCTTGTACATATGTGGAGCTGTACACTGCTTTCCCAAAACCCTTGAAGACTCCTGCAAATCTCTTGATATGTTTTGCAACAGGCATTACTTCAGTTTGTTGTCACAGCTTTCTGAACATATTGACCAGCTGTAGGCCAGGCACGTGGTGGAACTAAGCTCTGAGATTTTTCCTAAGGTAATCCCTAAATTAAGACCTCTGCTATAGAAAAATATAAAGATGAAAACTACTGAATCATGACAGGTTCAGTCATAAAAACCTCTAGCTTATTTCCTTTATCTGGTTTAAAACCATACCTGGCCCTTGAACAAACAGAGCAGCAATGACTCATCCAGCCCTGCAGGTTTCTGTGGATCCTATCAAAACCCACATTCGAAAGCACAGGATACATTGTCTCTGTGACCAAAAAAATTTTCCTCTTCCCCCAAATCAAAATAATGAGGGACAATTTGTTAAACTTAACAAAAAACACTGGACTTCATTTGCAGGATCCCCACATATTTGCAATGGCTAATAAAAGACAGAAATTATGTGGGCAAATGACTTCAGGGATACATCTATAAAAATGGCTGAAGTTGGAGATGCTTAAGACTGTAAAGGAAGACATTCTCTGAGATAACTATAGAACTTGGAAACTCATAGGACAAATGCTTACATCTCTCATTTTTTGTTTTCTTGCTCTCACTCTGTAATGTCCCCCAGAGAAACAGGTACCTTTTAGCTATATAGGATTTCAAACACTTAAAAGAGGGAAAGCAGAGAAAGAAAAAAAAAATCTAATTTAAAGGTTCATATTAAGTATTCTAGCTCCAAACCTACCAACAACAACAAACCCACCATCAAACCTTCATTCACGCCCAACTGAGAATATTAACTTTCAGAACCTTTTAAAAACTGTTTTGCTAGCTTCATAGAAAAGTGCATGGCATGCACTGCATAGTCCTGGACTAATCAAAAATTATTTCATTAAAAAAATGCTGCATAGGTGTTTTTTTCCACTAGACTACACACAGCATTTAAAGTTATCTATCACTTTTTCCCTTTGGACTTTAGCTCTTACAAATGGAGTTTCATGCTTCACGAAACAAAGACTTTCAGGCTGCTTAGGCAACCACAAGCAACCACAGGACTGGAAGATGACAATCTGGGATAGAGTTTGAAATCCCAGGCAAAACCACATCAGACTGGGAGTCCGTTTATGACACCATCAGTGTCCACCCCACCGGGGTGAGGAATAGGTGATTTCACTGCGAGATTCTTCACAAGCCACTGTCTCTGTACATCATAAAGACACAGGTCCCGGAGTAGTAATATTATAGTAAAGGTTGGCTGTTTCACATTCTTTTTAGGTATCCTATTAATTTTAGAACAAGAGTTGCACAAGAAATTGTGTTTGGCAGAACAGTACTCATCCTGGCTGCACAGTCCCCAGTGACTAAAAGTTTAGCCCAGAGATGACTCCCTTTGAGAGGATAACAAAGAGGGCTGCTAAGAATAACATGAATGAAAAAGATTATTTCTGCCCCAAAGAGCAGAGCATTGCACACCCTGAGGGCAGTGCACAATTGCTATGTTGACTCACTGAAAAGCAAGAGAATTCATATTGTCTTGAGGGAATGAACCTCTAGTATCCCAACACGCACATAACACATGCTTGCTCCTTTCCTATTCAATGCAGTTCACTGCCTCATTTTTTTCTAGAATGAATACTGAGCAGCAACTTGATTTGCATGCTTTGTTTCCTGTTAAACTAAAATAGCAATAAAAATTCTCTGAAATCATTGAGAGAGAAAATACAAATTCCTCACACAGCAACAAAAAGTCTTGAATTAATATTATCACTTATATATACAATGGTGTTCTATAGTCAAGCACAGCCTGTACTGCTGAACTGTTTGATATAACTTAACATTAGAGTGGCGCTATGGAGATAGTTGAATCCATGCACTTCTAAGCTCATGAGGGACCACCCTGTTGCAAAGCTAACAGGATAAATCAGAAATTACTTTAAGATGAGGAGTAATTAAATTTACAGTGCCAGATAATGCACGAGAAAGAATTATGCAGCTGTAGCAAAAATAGTTGTTCGCACTAATACAGAGCAGAGCAAAGAATTAACCTGAAGATACAGAAGAAAAACATTAGGATCACACAGAAGTTATAGATATATGTTTAACGTGACATGGAGCTGTTTTATGCATTGCTGCATGATTCTGTATGAACAATATACTGGGGGCGTACTGTCAGTTGCACGTTTTACAACGAGTTGTTATTCCTCATCTGATCCCTGACCTGGTCTCTGGAAAGCAGTTCATAGCTTAGCAATGCTGGGGATGAAACACGGAGCAGGCTGTACTTAGGCTGTTCTTCACAATATCTCTACTGGTTGTACCCTATCAGCATACCCATCACCATGTAACCATTACCTCTCATAAGGGCAGGCATTTTTATTTATAGAGACAATAATGTGGAATAAACTCTTTTCCACAGTGACATGTTATGTCTGTATTCCTGTAGGAGCTATGCCTGGTCTTAGACATCTCGCACTTCTTTGAATTCATATGATTGAAATTTCTCTCTCCACTAAGGTCTCAGATAATCCTTCGTATCAATCAGATTTCCTACCTTTTACTTCTGCCACTGTTTTATGGGTGGCTTAAACTGATCTGTGGACAGATTCACTGTGATCCTGTATCCTCACATCTTTTGTGCTGACACCTGAGAGCACGATGACAATAGTGGTCACGATGTCTGGACCACATGGCAAAAAGGGCCCAAGGGCACAGGACTGGCAGCAGCACTTACCCAGACTGATATAATTGAGCTGAGTCATAACTGTAATATTTGGGAATGTCATTGGTGGTAGTTTAATACATTTTTTAAAGGAAATAAATAAATTAATGAAATCAGAATCACAGCTCTGCTACTTAAATATCACCATGTCTATAGTAGTGCTGTACAAATCATGGGTTATAAGAGGATTTTCATATACTTTGTTTCTGAAAAAAAATTATATTCTTTCTATGCCCAGGAAAAAAAAATAAATTAAAAAAATTGTCAAGCTTTCACAAACTACAGTGTAAATCTTGCATTAAACATGACTGATTTTCTGTCTTACTTCAATGACAGAGATTTCTGGAGATTTCAGTAGGAGTTTGCAGCAAACATCAAAACATACATAATCTACTTGTTTGGATTCCCACAGCCTTGCTTAATTCCCATTGAGTGACTAGAAACATTCTGACTGACTTAAATAGCTTTTTGATCCCTACCAGTTTCCTTTGGAGCAGCCAAAATCTGTTGAATGAGAACTAGCCCCCTAAGAGTTATCACAGCATGAATCTATATCCTTGTTTCATGAAACTTTTTTCCTCCTGCTAACACCATTAACTTTTTGAAATTGTACTAAGGGCTCTTTTGCTCATCATAAACTTTAATGTTAAATTCTCTTTACAGCCATTCAATTCCACATACAAAGAGATTTTGATTAAAATGATAAAAAGACACTTTGTACAAGAAAATCCATTAGAAATATATTACACATTCACAACTGCATTGGTATCTTTAGCTAACATTATTTTTCTTAATCTTAGTGGGTTTTTCCCTGCCTTTTTAGGTTGTGTTCTGACTTTACCTATGTATTCCTCTCAAATGGAACAAAACTAGATTACAGAGAGTAATGGCCACCTGCCTACTAATTCCACATGTAAATGCAATATAAATTGACCCAAACCAGTACACTGTGAGACGAAAAATTACTTTATAAAAATTTGACCTTTTATATTTAAAAGGAGTACAAAGAGATATATTATCAGCACTTCTCTGTTATGAAACATTATAATCAAGAAATAGGCAAAAAAATTAGTTTCCGTACTGAACACAGTTCAGCCTTTGTGGTTAGTTTAGTTTATTTTCTCTGAGCAGAAATTTTCCACATTTTGGGGCATTTCATAATCTTTCATAATATGGAAAGCAACAGATAATGTTTTTTTATCAGATGCTAGCAAAAGAAAGAGTTTTAAAATATTATCATTAACGCTGTAATCCCTAAACCAATCCTTCATTTTTCAAATAATACAATAATCCTATTCAATAAGGTGTTAATATTTCAGCATTAAATATGTTATCTGTTCAGGCTTATCTCCCCTTCTAACAGCACACTTTGTAAGTCTATTCCAGTTTTTCACCTCCTAAGTTCTTTGACACTAAAATCCCTTAAATAACAAGATTGATACATTTTAATTAAAAACCTTTAGAAAATTGCAGCATCCTATAATTGTTGATGATCTACTATGTCTAGGCCAAAGTAATGTCACAGTGGTGTTATATTGTAAAATATTCCTGTTTTTTCATGCAGGATATTGCATTTCCTCCAAAGATGGACCTTTCATATAATGACAATATGAACTCTTTTACCAGTTCAATTACAGTAAATTTGGTTTTTTTTTTGTCTTTTGTAAATTCTCTTTGAACTTGCAGTTTACTGCAAGTAGACTCATTTCTTTCTGACACATTTTTCCTCTGAGGCACACATGGATACATTATATTATTTAGTATCTATTCATAACTGCATTGCATTTAGAACTGCAAGGCTGTGTTCACAAAATAGTTGTAAAGGGGTGAGAGAAGTTTTCTGCCCTCCTGCAAACATGCAGACGGATCTGATGCTCCATATATACAAAAAGCAGCAGCTCCCACTCAAGGAAAAGAGTCCTTTAATGGAGTCTCTAACAGATCCAGATAGCCAGCCACATCCAAACTAGAGGCTTAAATGCTAATCCCCAATATACACTGAAGTTTTCCATGTGGAAAAGATGTTTATGAAACTTTATGCATTTTTATTTGGACGTTTTGAAATGAACGTTTCGTTTTGAACAATTCTTTCAGAATGTAAGACAATTCTTTTCAATTACAGATGAAAAAATATTTATATTTTGTGTTTTTAGAGTTCAGTTTTACACTTTACCTTCCTTTTCCTCATTAGACTGGGGAAAAAAATAACAGAGGGTGAAAAAAAATTTTGTCATACAATATCTTTATATTTTTTTAAAAACTCTTTTCTGGGTTATCCTAGCTAGAAGCCAAAAAGTATGGAAAGTAGATATTTTCATATTTTTCCTTATGCCTTACTCCCTTCAATACTCTTAGCTGATGGCAACTGACTTTTCCAAAAGAATTAAAGAAGGGAGAGGGGACAATATGCATAGTGTGGATAGTCATAGCACAGCCTGGAATCCCTTTTGATGGTATTTTAAACCAAAGAACAAGAAAACATGATAATGCTTACTGTTCATTGCCATTCCTGGGCAGATTATCTGCCTGAAAGCTAAAGTATGTGTGGCAAATAATGCCCGGTAGGAGTTGCCATAAGCTTCTCTAAGTCATAAGTCATCTATAATCAAGAATATGACTATGATATTCTGCTAAATTATACTCATGTGTACTAAACTCTATATAGAAATAACCTTGTTATGAGTACACAGGCAATCCCAGCTAGTGTTGCGTTTTTTTGTAAATACAAGAGTATAATGTACATTTCATGAAAATTTTATTCATTAAATGGGAAAGCTTAAACTTAGACCCCTGCTTTCACCTCACAATTGTAAAAAAAAAAAAAAAAAAGTTATAAAATGGTGGTCAAGAATGAGTCAAGGCAAATAATAGGCTAGTTTTAAAGCTATGTAATGTTTTTCCACACATAAAATTACTGCTTATTTGCATACATATTGTCTACTCTAGAGCACAGTTTCTTCTAGCAAATCTCAAATGTGTGTCTCAATATGCCAAAGCATGATGAGCCATGCTTTCAGAATAAAATGCATAATTACAAAACAATTGTAACCTGTGGTACATAGATCAATGCATTGCAGCTGAACTACTTCCTGCACCTACCAGCAAATGTGTACCGGTCCCCTGTGCCCTGCCAGAGCATAGAAAAGAAAGCCAAACCCCTGTAATCTATTAGGAATACAAATGTAATATATTTCTCCTAATTACTTTTTAATTTCCATCTCATTTATGTATAGTAGCTACAGAGGAAAAAGAGTTATATTCCTTATTCTGCCACTGTCTTGCTTATTTGACCTTAGACATATTACAATTACTTTGTTGCTTAATTGATTCTTCTGCATCATATGAATAATTAAAACTACTTGTTTTTTAGGTGTTAAGTGGACCTGAGATTACCTTATACTCTTCTAGAGAAATGTTTTTAAGAAGAAGCTCAAATGAATATTATTTTTAAATTTCATATTGTTACTTTACTGTCCTGAGCTCAAAATTAATTCACTAAATTATTCAGTTTTGTCCATAAGCTACAAATTCCTTTAAGATTTTCAATTCTAATGTAATTTAACTTAAACGTTCTTTTTAATACCAGAAGTACTTTTCTCCCTTTGTTCAGCCAATTAAAAAAAGGAATTCACAGGCTAGGAAGGATTTTTTTCCCCCTTTCTTTCTTAATATACTCTGTAGGACATTGCCCTGACTATTAAAAGAAACATTTAATTCAGACGTTTTATATAAGGTAAGTAGGATTGCAGAGTACAGATCAAAGTATACAGAATCTTCCTGGAAATTAAGACCATGGAATTCAATAGTGATTGTAGGCGTAATTTATATAGAGATATAATCTTTTTTTTTTTTTTTGTAGATTGGATCTTAGTTTATTAAATGAACCTATTGACTTCTGTTTGATCATCTATATACTAAGGAAATAAGGCCATGGGGATTCTATTGTGCCTTACTGTGCAGTCTTACTCCACCTACACAGACTAAATATCCAATGCTGCCTGGGATTTGAAAAAAATAGGCAAGTGGAAAGGGCAAGGAGACTGAATATAATATGTAGTGACTGGGTGCTAAGTATAGAATATATAAATTTTGGAAGATGGTGTGTTCTGTGATGAATGGTAAGACTGATAGTGACTAGCACAGTTACTGTTGCTTACACTCAACACTTACACTAAATTTTACTTAGAGATGCTGACCCTGAAATTTCTCTTGTGGATAAATTATACCTCGTTGTCAGTTCTGTGCTTGTGGCCATGCAGAAGCAGTCTTCAAAGGAAAATATCATTTCAGATGCCACGTATGTACAACAAGATGCAAAGCAAGTCTTTTCTCTTGATTCTCTTGTTTTCCCTCCTTGTGGTCCTCTGCAAAGCAGCAGTATCTCTTGTCAAGATAATATGTCTCTGTCACTCAGCCTTCATCTTTGTGATAATAGTCAAATTATCCGAGAGTGAACTGCAGAAGACTCTTCTGCAGACAGGAATACGATATTGGTCCTCTCTATTCATGTGTTTACTTACCAGCTGACAGAATATTTACTAAATACAGAGTATGCTATGTAAAAAATACGAAGTCATCCATGAAAACAATGCATGTCAATTGGTCAAAAAGGAGAATTAATGCAATTGTTAATAGGTATTTCACAGATATATGATTCAATTTATAATCACCTTGAAAGCTGAGATCATAAGAAAATTTATACAGAAATAGCAAAATATATCTCTTTTCAGTAACTGTTGAAAAGTCTGTGACATGATATTGTTGAAAACTCTCCTGTGAGGAATGAACACTGCTCACAGGACTTAAATCTATTCTCTGAGTTGTGCTGGAGTATGAGAGGCAATACCTTGCACTGTTATCACTTCTTATGCACAACAAGAGGAATACATTCTGAAAATAGACCACAAATTGAGAACATCCATTTCAGCCTATTACCAAAAAAAGCCTCCAACAGATAAAGTTCCACAAATTTAGTACAATTTTTAAATACTTATCCTTGCCATTGAAAGAGGTACTTAATCTACTCATAACGTATGTCAGTTGTCAGAGCCAATCAATAAATTTCAGGGAACAGTACCAGTTTTATTTGTCATAATGGTGTACATTGTGGTTCCTTTAAGCTTCAGAACATTGTATAAACCAGCATCTCATGCAACAACCTTGTTGGTTCTCCCAAATTTTCAAACAGTTTTTTTCTAATAATACGGAGATAATAGTTCAATAGCTCTGATTCTATTTCATAAAAGCGAACGGAACATATCAGTATAAAATACGGTAGGTTTGTTGCTATACTACAGACAGAATACTTACAGAAGAGTGAGGTAACATAAGAATTCTGAAGGCTTAATTTAAACATAAATTATTTAACATTACAAGCCTTAAACTTGCATTGCTTGGGACTTTATGGTAAAACTCATGCTCAGTCTGATTTGAGCTGCTTGAGCATGTTGAGAGTAATAAAAGCTGATCTTGCTTACAAATTAAATTTTTAAAGCTGGTAGATTAGTGAGACCGTAGGCTTGATCCATATAAAGTGCTGAAGCTTTCTAGATTCACTTGGGATTAGGAGACAAGCCTCAAGTAAAACCTTTTTCTAACTGACAGTTGTATAGACACTCAAAAACCAATTAGGCAGTACTGCTTGAAGGTGTGACTTCTATTGCCAGCATTACCTCTAAGTCTATCAGATAAGCTACTTAACCTCTGTACATATCACTTCCGTATGCTATAGAAAAAGGATATCATCACTTTCCGTGCTGTTGTGAGGCTTTCAGATCTGGAAACGAAAGATTCTATGTAGTCAAAAATCATTTGCTAATCATGGCTATCAATTTAAGAGTTTAATTTAAGCAAAGAGGAATATCGCTTAGTCTGTATTCCATTGTATCATTGTATGCCTGTTAAAACTGGTATATGATCTGCTTTTGTGAGAATTTGAGATCTGTCTTGTAACACAAGTTGAAAACATGAAGGTACTCCTGTTAGAATGTGTATTATGGAATTCATTTTCTCATCACCTTTATCTAAAGTAGCCTCATAAAATACCCTTTATCTAAAATAACCTATACCTTCAGGAGCATGTAAACAAGTTTATCTATTAAATTTCCCTGGAATTGGAAAGCAAGGGGAGTTCTTGCCTGAGTAAGAGAAAAGGTTACTAGAAAAACCTCAAAAAACCACACTACCACCATCCTTAAGTGGTCCATTTTTTGAGTGTCACTACTTGCTGAATGCAAGTCCACGCAATGTCTGTGATGCAGCCTGGTGGTTATGTGAAAAATTTTCTAAAACTTTTTACTTTCCCTACCCACAAAGGAGACAGGCACCCAGGACAAGTGTTTTCCAAGAACTTGTACAGACTGTTTGAAAATTCAGCAGGGAGCCTATGTTGCAAAGGTCTGTGTGCCTGTACGGACATTTGAGCTGCGCCACATGGCCGTCTCTTATACCACTGCTGACTTGAATTAAAAGCAGTGTGGTTCCTTTCCAGACAATTGCTCCCAGAACTATCATGTATTCCCACTCTTCAGCACAACTAAGTCAGGTGTTCTACGAGAAGACTGGGTTGGACCCAAACACAGCGTGACAGATGCTTTCAGACACAACAACAGTTGCTTCCTAGGCAATGACTGATCTTCAATAACAGCAAAAGTAAAACAGCCTTGTCAAGATATTGGATCACTAACTGATAACAGTCAAATATTGCCAGCTGACACCCCCCCCCCTTTTTTTCTCTGTTAGACACAAGCTACTGATATATTTTAAAGACATAAATTGTCTCCAAATTTATGGCATTACCATAAATTATCAGGCATGTTCATTCTTTTTCTCTCAAATTATCTACCCACACCTCTTCTATCTGTCTTCTAAAAATCCATATGATCCCACAGTTAAGAGTGGTTGATTCCTGCCCTTAATAGACATGAACCTTAGGAAAAGGCTGTTTTAATTTGTATCAAACGCTACCAACTGTGCTGTATTGTTAGTGTAATATTGACCAGGAGAATTAGCTGGGCTGTGTCAGTCGCAATGACATCATTTTAGTGGTATACTCATGGGTGCCTTATGCATATGAAGAGATCACAAGAGTGGTCCCAAAAACTGTGGCTTCCACACTGGGGAATCTGTCAAATCATTGGGCCAGCTTCATGAGCTTTCTTTTCAGTTGCCTTGGGTCGAAAAATGTGACTTATGATGGAAGCACTAAAATCAGTGAGGCTGCTGAAGGGCTGAGTCATGATACTGGCACAGGCTGCCGGGGACTGCTTTGGCCCACGGCAGAAAAAGGTGGGATCCAGTCCATCTATAGCATTATCTTGGCTGGTGTGCAGTGTGAATGCAACAGATCTTACAGGTGAAATACAGAACTGCGGCATGGCAATATGTGGGTCAGGCAGCCTTGGACTGATGTAGAGAAAACTACTCTAAAAAGCAACCTGTAGTTATTACACCTCTGTGATAGCCTGTATGAATAGCCAAAGAAGGATTCTTGGGACAATTTAAATCTAAAATAATTAATGTGTTCCTTCCTTTTTGTACTGAAGACAAGTTGTATCATACTGTCAAACTGGTAAATGTCACACAAAAGCTGATGCAGGGTAGCTTTTATGCTTACCTGAATTTCACTCCTTGCATCCATTTTTAGCAGGTCCCACTGGGGCCTCTAAAACGGACCTTGGGCCTGAAGGTAGTAGCAACATGGGCAGAAGATAACGAGAAAGGTTGCACCTTTGCTGCTGATTTGTGTATACAATGTAGAACAGCTGCTCTTGTAACTGCTGGAAGGAAACAATTAGCATAACAAAAACCCATGTTGTAGTGTTGTATCACAATGTCTTTAGCAACTAAGACCTTAGGCTTCAAATATCCAAGCAACTTAATATATTTAAAGAGACACTGCCTAGTTGAAATCTAGTCTGTTAAAACAGTGAAGTAAGTATCATTTCAGCTAAGCCCCTGAGTCATCCAGTAATTTTGGTTTACATGCTAGTCACCACTTCACTAGTCTTTGACCAGCAGAAACTAGGAACAATAGAAGGAACAACGCAAACTACAGTACACAAAGGAGAGGCAATTAACTGTTTCCCTTATTTAGTTGATAATATTCTGTGTTTTCTGATCAGTTTGAGGGACAATAAAGGGAAGTAGCAGAAAGAAAATCAGATTTATTAAATTTAGTAATTAAGAAAAATTACCTATCATTCAATTTATTGGACCTTATACTAGAACTTTTGTCTTTCCCATTAACACTCATCACCAATATAGGATTCTCCTGTTTACTTACTCATAAAAACTATAAAAAACAGAGACGTTTTCCTTTTCCTTTTTTTCTTACCATATCTGTGAAGTTCTCAAAGTAATTAAAAAACTTTAACCTTACCAACAGAGCAGTAAAAACACATTTTAATTTTATAAGCACCATGTTTGACATCCTCTTTGTATTCATAGAATCAAGGAATCTTTTGGGTTGGAAAAGATCATCTAATCTAACATTAAGCACTGCCAAACTCACCACTAAATCATATCATTAAGTGCCACATCTACACACCTTTTCAATGCCTCCAGGGTTGCTGACTCATGTAGTTCTCTTGGAAACCTATTCCAATGCTTGACAACCCTTCGGATAAAAGAATTTTTTGTAATATCCAATCTAAATCTTTTCTGGTGCAACTTGAAGCTATTTCCTCTAGTCCTGTCAACTTGTTACTTGGATTGACAGCCACTTCACTACAGCCTCCTTTCAGGTAGTTGTAGAGAAGAGTTTGTCAAAGAAATTAGTCGAGGAAGCTACTTTGAGGATTAACATTTATTTACTCACTAGGCCTCATTTATCATTTAAATGACTAATGATAGCTTTAATTGTACTAGAGCATGAAAAAGCATCCACAGATATGACAACAAATAGACAGAGGTAGTAAAGAGGATCTTTTCTAAAAGCCACTGTATTTCCCCTTGTTTTCTGGTTTTAAATAACTCTGAGTTCAACCAGTATTAGCAAAAAATACCTTTAAAAGGCTGAGCTTAAAAGTTCCATGTGCAACAACTGCTCAGTCCCATTAGTATGACCGGCAAAATGTTAAAGAACATGAAGTAGATAAGGAAGTCAGGTAATTTAGGATGCTCATTTCAGTGAAGTAAGCTGTCTTGTGTTGCTAAAGGCTTTTGGAGACGGAGCTCAGTAGTGCCAAGTGAAGACGTACTTTTTAATTTTTTTTTAAAGGTAGAATGATTGTGCCATCCACTGCAGGATGAGAAGGAGAAGAAAAAACATGGGTGTCACAAGCTGACCTCATAGCAATGCTACCCAGCTATGATGAGTAGGGTGGTCCCTTGAGATCTCTCAACATCAGTGGGGGGTTGCAGGATACAGCAACTCTTCATTGCTGTGGCACGGGCTCCAACACACACGGAGCACTCCAGCTGAGCACATGAGGCAGGGCAGGAGTGCTGTAGACATGCTGGAGATTTTCCCCCGTCACCCAGTACCTACTCATCAGCACCCCTAGATGAGTGAGCAGTTGTGGTTAGACCAACACCACCAGAATAAATCTTACATCTTCCTTCTGAATGCCACTTCCTCCTTATGTATTCTTGAACCCCTTCCTATGGAACAGTAATTACTTCCAGAAAATTACTTCAACTTGCTGTGTACAGTCCCTAGCTGGCTTCTTTCCTCAAGGTAAAAGGGGTCCCACAAACAACTACGGTCACTGAAGGGAATGACACTAATGATCCCAGGAACCTTTTTCAGGGAATAATAACAGGAATTATTTACTGTCAAAATATTCTCCTCTCCCTGCTTTAACTAAACTTTACAGAATTGCCCAAAGCTTTTTTCTCAAGCTAATGCTAAAGCAGAATCAATAGGCTGGTAGTCTTATCTATAACTTTTTTTCTCAATGTCGATAATTGAATTTAAAAACCAGAATTCTACTTTTTTTTTCTCTGAAATTAGCAATGACCATAAAAGAAGGCCATACTGGTTATCATCATATGCTTCATAATTGTGATTCATACTTTTTTGAAAAAAAAAATTCCTAAAGCCATCAGAGAAAAATAAAAACCTTCTGAAAAATCAAACCATCATAAGAAATAAGCAAACAGCTAGGGGAAAAAAAAAAAGGAAAAACTGGCAGGCAGGCAGACAGATATTCTATGCAAAAGAAAAGCTAGTTTATATCTTTTAGCAAATCTGATTCTATTTCCATCCCAAAAATATCACTGATTCAGAGAATATATATGAGAAAACAGTCAAAAAAGGGTTTGGACTTTCACAGTATTTGTTCTTGTGAGGAAAAGAAAAAAAGGTTAAATTTATCCTCTTTGGAAAAGGGAAGGCTTTGCGGTGACCTACTTAGTTTCAGTGGTCTTCGTTACTTGGCAACATATGAAATAAGATGGCAAACAGAATAAATGTGTTTAAGACCCAGCAAAGACATTTTTATAGACAAAGGGGTTAAATGATATAGTTACAAAGCAGAGAGGTGAGGTTAAAATAAATCTAAGGGACACAGTCTTATCGAGGCATGTGGCCTTTTTCTGACCAACAATCTTATATGTCCTTATGATAGGTTTATTAGTTGAAATAAAAGACCAAGTTTTACATGTGTTGGCTCCAGTAAATGTGCAGTAAGTGAAATGGTAGGTATAAGAAAGAGGTAAGTATAAGAATGTTAAGTATAAAGGAAGGTATAAGAAATATGAATTTTAAGAAGCATTTTTCTCATTAATTCCTCCATTGTGTTTTCAGAAGTAACCATGTAGTTTCCCCTGATTAAAGGTGGTGAGGGAAGTATCTTTAAATCTATTACAGCTGACAAGTCTTTGACTATTTGAGACCCTGCCGATTTCCCACCCCTGTTCTTTCTTGTTCCCAAATGTCACTATTCTAATCAAAGACTTATAAGTACTGCTCTTCAGTAACTGCTAATGACATCTAGACACAAAACCCTGTTTTGGACCTTTAAAATCCCTCAAAAATGTGTCAAAAGGCTTCATATCCTGTCAGATAAACCAAGGAAAATTAAACTGATTAAACAATAGCAACAAAGAGTTTTAAGGTAGAAGAGCAGAAGTAACTACTCCAATCCTGCTTGACATCTATCTTCTACATTTTGGTGTGTTTCACAGTAGTTAATTCTACTGTCATCTGAAATTACTCTGCAAAGCATCACTTCAGAAGACCAACTCAAGATCAACCTCAGTACATTTTATGAAAACACTTATTTTAAAATATTTCTCGTGGGAGGCTTGAGGTGAGAAGAAAGGAGGTAATTCTGGAGGCAGGACCTAGTAGTGACTGTGGACAATTCAATTAAAAGGGATTTCTGCATACTAGCAGTATATTGCCCTTGGCAAGGTCAGAAGGGCTTTTGGGCACTTTCCTGGGGAATTTACAGCAGAAGGTGACATCGGAGAGCAGATGGTGCAACCCAGAAAGTCATGGTTGTTGCCTGCGATTTAGGCACCTCTGACAAGCGTTTGGCTGCTGACCAACCTGCCTCAGTTCCTCATACCTGCTCTGAAAATAATTACCCTGTGCCCCCACTGGCACAGCTACGGGGGAAAGCAGGAAGGGTGATGGCAAGATCCGTATACATGAGATAGGGTCCTCGTGAGTTTGGAAGGTGCAGGCTCAGACATGGGAACAAGAAAGCTTGTGATTAGGTAAAGTTGTTCTCTGTATGCACGTGAAAGTGTATATACATATATATATATATACACACACATATATGTGGCATATTTTGCATTTCTCAGAACTAAATAAAATTTTTTTTTTACATGAAAGGAAATATCCATTAATCCTGAAAAAATGTGGCTAGCTTTCAGCAAAAGATATTCTTATATTGTAAATTCCTAGCAGAAGGAGACATAATTGAAACTACAATTCACTGAAAATTTTCACCTAAAATTTTTCACCTAAAAATAGATTTTTAGGTGAAAATTGATCAAATTAAGCAAAATTAAAAGCCATTGTAACATTCTAATTTAGCAAAAAGTTACATTAAAAAATTGCAGTTATACTATTTATTAAGTTCTAACTCCTTTACCAGTAACTGTTGATGAGAGTAGTTACCTTGGAAAAATACTACCAGAAAATAATATGAAACAACACAGAGAGAGGCTACATCATTGTTATAAAAAATGCCAGCAGAAAAATTAAATCATCACATTTTATCATTTACTCGCTTTTATCTCCAAATCACACCAGATTGGTCTGTGATTTTTTTGAATGCTTAAAGGAGATTGTCAATGAAGGAAATGTAATGAGAAGCATGCAATACTATGTTGACTTGTTTCAAGAATGCAGAACCAGGAAATCATGATTGCTGCCTTATTGACCAACAATCCAAAAGATAAGAGAAATAATGCAGTTCAGTGCTTTTTAAAAACATATAAACAAAAAAACAATCAGGCCAAATACAAGTAGGCCATACATGCTAATGTCAATTGTTTTAGCGTTGATTATCCAAGAGCCAACTTGTTGAAAATTGAAAATATTGTTCCTCTCTCATTTCAAAACTCGAATAGAAAGATATTTTGCTTACAATGAACTGTAATTGCCTGAATTTTTCAAAGGACCCTTGAGTCAGCTAGATAATAGGGGTTCATTCAGCAAATGTAAGCAGAAAATACACATCCATAGAGAAGCATAATGTGGTTTTTGCTGGCTTGGACAACAGCAATGCTTCTTCCTAGATGTCTGAACTTCTATTCCATGAGGGTCTTCATTTCAATCTCTCCACAGAAATAGGAGAGATTAAATACTCAGCTGAAGAAAATCATCATAGCTTCATGGATTTTAATGAAGGCAATATACATTAGATAAGAATCTATACTCCTTATAATAGTAACAACCTTTGTTTCAAGGAAATATCCTTTTTTCTCTAAGTCCATCTTAATGGTTTATTACCAGTTTGCAATATGGTTAACTATGTACACTTACAATTAATTGTTCTAAGTGTAAATTGTATCTTGAAAGTTTGTGGGTTTTTTCACTGTGATTAATTTTTAGTATGCCATTTGTGATAAATTTCTTAACTTTTATCCACTGCAGGTGAGGTTGTGTTTGAATCCTGAGCATGATGGTATTTATGTTAATAATGTGAAAAAGACAAAATGCTGAGATGGATCTTAAGCCCCATGAAGGGTGATTTTGTAGATCAGAAGCAGAAAACAGTGACAAGAATTGACAGAGCTATGCTGAAAATCTGTCAGATATTACTCATGTTGTCTACCTACTAACATAACGAAATTTTATTGCCAAGAGAATTTTATAATATGTTTGGATGATAAGTTTTCATCCTAAAACACTAGAAATGTGTCTTCTAGCTCACAGGACTCATGGTTAGAAGTGAACATAGGTTATGCCCCTCCTCTCATGCATTTATTGACTAAAAGGAATGACACTTTTTGTACATTGTAAGTTTGTCTGTATCCATTTATGTATAGGTACATAAATATTGGCAAAACAACACCAGTAACAGCAACAAAAAGCAAAACCACAACAAAAGCACCACACACTCCCCTCCCCAACCCTCTCTGGAAAATCAAACCAAAACAAAAACAAAAAAACCCATCTCCCAAATGTATACGCTTATCTGTTTATACTTACCTGTACTTAATCTTGGCTTTGAAAAATGGCACAGGAAACATTAGTGCAGATTCCCAGCCTAAGCAAAACACCATTGTCCTACCTTTCTCCATTTCCTCTCAACACTTGCCACTGCTTCTTCACATTGCTTCATTGTCAATAGTTCCTCCTCACTGCCAAACTGCTTGGCACTTCAGAATTATATCAGCCTTTACTCCTGAGCTAAACCTCAAGCAAAGAAATATGGCGGAATTTATTGGCTTGTCTCCTTCCAAAACTTTCCAGGTTTTTTTTTTTTTTTGAGCAATTCCAATGGTGAACATACAGTAACAAAATTAATTTCATAAATAAATTATGTTAAGAAAAACCTTTGTTCTACTTCTTTCCATTCCTAATCAATATTACTTCTTTATAAGCGGTGGTGATGAAAGTAAAGGAGAGAAACAGTTGGATTTTATACTGTGGTGTTGTCAGTCAAGTCTTTGGGGGTGCATGGGTTTCTCTTTCTGGATACAGGGATATGTATTAGTGATACCTACAGACAACTGTGGGTCATTTTCCTTGTAGAGATGTACCACTGAAGATTTACCAAATTTGTACAAAATATTTCTATCACTGATGATGGAAACAGCAAGTATTTTGGGGGAAATAAAAATAAATGTATAAAAATAAAACCTAACAACCTCTCAGATTTATATGTACTGGAGATATAAACTATTCGCTTAATTCAAGTTTTTCACTACTTTTTTATTTCTAATACGAAAAAAGTGTTTTTCAATAAAATGTATCTTAAGAAAATCCTGTATTCTACAGGACAGAAAAACATAAGCCTCAAGAACAATAATAGCTGTGAATTTGAAAACCTCCTACAAAACCATTCAGGAAAACAGAATCCAGTGATTTTTTTAATAGGAAATGAAAAGTGAATTGTCATCTGAAAGGATAAGTTAAATCTTTAACCTCCTCATTTCTCCATATGAAAAACAGCACCCAAACAATTTCTCTCCAAAAATGCTGAAACACTATTGCAAAATTTTTCACAGAGGTTACTTTTTTTTTCATCAGCAGGTTGTTTTATGGTTCCATTGTATTTATCCTACATGCATTACTTCTTTAAATCTGTTGCAATATGGTGAGGGAATAGATAAGGTTTACTCTTTTAAAATAGTGTTTCAAAAGTCTTATTGTTTTACTGCATTCTCAGGTCTTTTTATACTGTCACAGTAGCAAGAGTAAATAAACCAAAAATGACCAAAGCCCTGCACCCCCTCTTTCAGATGGAACTTGGAGCTGTATCCACTAATAATATGATTCCAGTTCTGCTGCAGGCAGTGTCTGACAGGTGCATGCCAATGGAGTAAAAGAACTTGGCCAAGAAGTTACACTTCAAATTAGATGACTTTATACCCATGTTTCTCTGGACTGTTTAGGCCTCTGATGCTAAAAAATGAGTAAAAGTCTGATGCAATTAACAGGAAAACGAAGGATGATCCTCCTGACAGAAATTACTTCTTTGAGCACTCATTCTCCCCATCTATTCTCAAGTCCAAAAAGAAATAGAGGCCAGGGCCAGAAAACAGCAAGTCACAGAAAAATCTTCTTTGTAGAGTCACTCCTAGCACACAAAGTGCCTCCCAGCAATTGCTTTATTTTGATTTTGTGTTCTAGAGAAGTTTCATGGAGGAAAAATTTTAACCAATAAGCCAGAATACATGGGAGGTAGAAAGTTGTGAAATAAGTATTTCATGTTTGTCCCCCCATGTCCTAAACAATTTACTGTAAGTCTGGTCTATTCTTAAAAATCTCCACTGATGACAATTTCCAAATACTGACATATTTCAGTGCTCCAAGGCTCTTCGCAATTCCTGGTGGCAAAGCAGGAGAGATATTTCTTCCATCTTTGTACCATTCATTGAATATTAAGAATTACTATGCTGACCTCTCCTTTTTCCCAAGTGATCACTGCTTTGTTTTTAACAGGCCAGTGACATGTATAATTTGTTCATGCAGTACTTCCACACCTGCACTGTCCTCATTCAGATCAATAACCACAATAAAAATTATTAATAGACAACACACCTATTAATTAATGAAAAGAGATCTCAAACAAGTTCAAGAACTCTGCTTTGCTGTGATTTGCACAAATGCTCCTTACAAGTTATCAGTACTTGCAGCTGCTTAAGATTCAGTAGTTTATGTGAGATATTATAGTGAGGTCATTAGACTAAGAATCACAGCACCTATTTCTATCAGCAAACTTCCAGTAGACATATTATTTGAGACCTGCAGTTTCACAAATCTGTATCTAGGTATTTTCTACTCTCTATTTAAAATTGGGTTTAAATCTATAGCTGAAAATGGATCATTTCCCTATCCAAAAGATGAGCTCATTTTATACATGTGTTTGTTCTTAGGAGGAAGCTTGCTTGTGATTACTTGCTCCACTGTGATTGTTGTTGTATCATCCTTTTGTAGCTTTACTGGGCTTCAGGTTAGAGTTTCCAGAGTCAAGTGTTCCAGGAATTTGTATCTACAAAGCTTTCAGGGTGTAGTTTGAGTGTGAGGCTCTCCACTTAGCCTGCAGAGCTATCTGGCCTGTGTCAGGTAGGCTATGTATTCACTGGAATATGCTGTATAAATACTCAAGGATTGTGAACTGATAACCCATTGTAGTGGTTTCTGTGGCTGGGTTTTGGTAGCAGGGGGCCTACAAGGGTGGCTTCTGTTAGAAGCTGCTAGAAGCTTCCCCTCTCCCATGGAGCCAATGCCAGCCAGCTCCAGGACAGATTCCTGCCACTGGCCAAGGCCGAGCCAATCAGGAATGACAGTAATG
>JAWMRA010000078.1:69851450-69867019 GCA_035584735.1 Pseudotriccus pelzelni
GAGAAGAGAAGGCTCAGGGGAGACCTCATCACTCTCTACAACTACCTGAGAGGAGGTTGTAGCCAGGTGGGGGTTGGCCTCTTCTCCCAAGCAATCAGCAGTAGGACAAGAGGGCATGGACTCAAGCTCTGCCAGGGAAGGTTTAGGTTGGATATTAGGAAGAAATTCTTTGCAGAAAGGGTAATCAGGCATTGGAATGGGCTGCCCAGGGAGGTGGTGGATTCTCTGTCCCTGGAGGTTTTTAAGATGAGACTGAATGTGGCATTTAGTGCCGTGGTCTAGTAACCACAGTGGTGTTGGATTAAGGATTGGAGTTGATGATCACAGAGGTCCTTTCCAACCCGGTTCATGATTCTATGAACAGCAGCTAAGTCCCCCAGCACCCTTGTGACCCCTTGACCTTGTGTTTGTCTGTGTGGCTTAAGTACATTTTCACTTGATCTTACATCTGTTCTTGGTAATACTGTTCTCTCGCAGACTCTGCTAACAGACCTGAGGACCTAGAAGGCTCACAGCTAAATCTAAACAGTGGAAAAAATTAGGTAAAATATTGGGTACCTTGACTTTCTCCGTGTCATTTGTCACTATCTTTCCAGCCCCACCGAGAAATTGTCCCACATTTCTTTCACCTTCCTTTTATGCCAATGTGCATATAGAAGCCTTTCTGCCTGTCCTTCACATCCCTCACAAGTTCCAATTCCAGCCGAGCTTTGGCTTTCCTAGCTCCATCTCTGCATGCTTAGGCAATGCTTCTGTATTCCTACCAGCTACCCTATCCCTGCTTCCAGCTTTTGTGTTCTTTCTTTATCTAGTTAGGCTCAATCAGAAGTACCTTGCTGATCCATACTGGCTTTCTGCCATGCCTGCTATGATAGTCCTTGAAATATCAGCTTTCACATTGGACCAGATTCTCTGCAACTGTTTTAAATTTTAGCTCTTCATAGTCCTTTGATTTCTTTTTTCATCTTTTTTTTTTTTTTTTAATTTTTCTTTCATTTTAATTGCAGATAATTTAATTTAGCTACTGGGTTAGCTACAGAAAAATCAATAGTTACACAACTATGAAACAGGAATAAAACTGGAACAAATCAGCTAGCACCACCTCTTATGGTTGCCTGACATTTCTCATGGAGTGCTGCTGAGCAAAACAAAATTTGCCAAACCTCCAACCTTTCAACCTTTGGTGAAAGTTCTGGGGATACTTTAGCCATTTCTAAAAATAAGGCCAAGGAAAAAACAAAAAAGTGTAAAAAAGAAAAAGTAAAAAACAACAACAAAATCCCCAACCTTTCCTAAAAAGGATGTACATGCAAACTTCCCTTGAATGACTTAGCACTACTATGGTTATATATGTGGCTTATCAGCTGTCAGTTCTACTGCTCCCTCCAAAATCCATTCAGATACTGTGAAGAGTAACAAAAAACAATTGCCAATAACCGAGTGGTATATACTGGAACTCATAATTCAGGCTGTCCCTTCCATTGCTAATACCTAGCAAAAGCTACATAACTGAGACAAGGAAAAGCTCAAGTTAAATATATTTCCAAACACCTGGGTACTAGAATCTAGCACATTACACAGAAGCAAGGTGTAGCTTCCCAGCAACACCTTCTGCAAAGCAATGGTGTCACATGAAAGGTGGGAGTTTAGATTTTGTTTGTTGGTATCCCCATGAGAGTCAAGACCCTGGTTCTCTCAATGAGATTCTTCACCAACAGATTCATAAGACTGGAGGGTACCTCGACCTCCCTTTTTAGGGGGAGCTCAAGAGAGCCAAGACCCCCCAGAGAGTCCTGCAGCTGGTGTTATCCGCTGCCGGTGACTGCAAGGACTCATGAACAGTTTACAGAATAACACTTTTTATTAATACAATTTGTGACAGATTAATAAGGTTTGAAGGTTGTCGGTGATAGTGTTGACTGTAAAAATATGTTTTAAAGCATTCTATTTATAGAATGCTAGCACAAGCAATATGCACAATGCAACAGCACAAGCTCTAATACAAAGCAATCTACTAATATGCTATGGGGTAAGCACAAGCAAAAGCTCTAGCTCTAAAAGCAGCATTTAAGGTGCAGAGAGTATATTTCCCACTCAAGGCATCCCTCTGGGAGGGGAAAAGATGGACTCAGACTGTCCACTAATCCCAGCAGTTTTGGTTGAGGTCTTCTCCCACTTTCCCACTATTCTCTACTTACTTTTATTCTATTTTCTTTATGTTTGGGTGGAGTTTGAGTGGCTCTAGTCATAAATACCTTTTATTTATGGTTGATACATTTAACGGAAAAATGGTTTGGTCATGGTTTGGTACCTGAGGAGGGGGTTCAACATGGTTGTTTGCTTCAGCAGCAGAACATCTTGATTCTCCTTTGTCACACAGGCACTGTATGGTTTCAGGACCACAATATTCTCCCATTCTGCTGGGATTAAAATGGAGGGGGGCCATATAATCTTCACTTCATTCCACAGCCTATTCTATTTCTATGAGCAGATGTTTATCATTGTGCTGGGGAGCATGTCAACCTCAGTGCATCCAGGGAGTAGCAGCTGCTTTTTACTTTAAAATTGTGAATCGCCTCTAGATTTAACTTTTTCCATCATCCCACAAAGGGCCTACAAAAGTACATAGTTTCCTGTGGCTAATTGTCCTGCAGGTGAGGTGGGAGCTACCAACTCTAGCAGTGATACATCAGGATCCTGTTTCTCACGGATTCTGCCTGCTAGCTCAACTGGTCACTCTGTAGTGCTAGGTGGAACTCAGGGGGAGCACTTGTTTTCCCTTTTGTGAAGCTGACAGTCTGGTTAGAACGCCTGTTAGCATTTCAAATATAAACATTTCACAGAAGTTGAAAGTCTCACCCTTATGCTAAAAAACAAAAATAAACCAAAGCAAAAAAAAAATTTTTAAAAAATGACATGAGCACCTTCAGTCTCAGCATTGCTGGTACTTTTATAATCTAAAATTATATACATGTCAAAATGCTTATTCCTGTAGAGAATTAAAGTCACACCAATGTTTCATGATACAATATTTCTTGAATGTGGTAAAATTTGTCTGACTTCTCAAAGTCCTAAGCCAGGAGGGTTGGTAACATCCTGTTTAAAAAAAAAATAAAAAGGACTCATCTAGGTACTATGCCTTTAAGAGAATGAATATTTTGAAATATTGGTAACATTCAAATACCTGAGAAATTTCATCATCGTATGCTTGAACGATGGTTCAGCATAAATGCACGCAGATGCCTAACTGTAACACAGAAGAGGTTATTACTGACATCAGTGAGGTATTTCTAAACTACTTCACCACACAGGTGGTGGGTGTAATTTTGAAGGCTACTGAACACTTTGAATCTCCCAATGTATCACAATTTTACAGAAACACCTGTGTTAAATAACTCTGCACTGATTCTGTATGAAAATGCATGGTGTTCAATAGTCCTTTGAATTAAATGCCTTGCCAACAAGCCACAGGTGTACACCACAGGAGCACATGATAAAGTAATTGTAAAGGATGTGATGACAGCTCTCCATCCATAATACCACCTTCCCAAGATGCACTCATGCATCTATTTAATATTTAGGTATTTTCTTACTAGCTTCAGAGTCATCTAAGCAGTCAGTATCAATTCAAAAATAGCACTAAGTAGGAAAAAAAACACCAAAAATGAAAACAAAAATTCCCATGTAAGTCACGTTTAAAACTGATTGAATCCACTCCAGGAAGGAATAAAACCATCACACCCTCATTCCCCCAGAAAACCCATAAAAAATACATGCTAATATTTTAAATAGATAGGATAACACTGATCTTTAATATTTTAAAATTGAGGGTGTGCAAAATGCTTCCTTTACAGAAAATGTAACTGTGGAAAATGCTGACAGGATAAATACTTCAAATCTGTTATATCTATAGACAAATTTTATTAAACTTTTAAGACCTACAGGTTAGTTTAAAAATCCTGTAGCTATTGTACATTTCTACTGCACGAGTAAATTGGCAGTGGTTTTTAAATAAATATATTTGGGTTCTGTAGACATTGTCTGATGCTAGCCCTATTCTCTGAAACAGAATTTGTGCAAGTACTAACTAGCACCTAAACATTTTTGGAGGAGTCACATGATGTGAAAATTCCAGAAAAGTGTAGACACTTTGATCAGCCATTTTTGTTTTGCCAATCTGTTTTGTCCCTGCCCCACACCGGTCAACGTGGATGGATTTAAGGAACACAGTCACCAACTTTAAAGAATAAATGTATAAGTTTATTATAGTGCAAACCAGTAAAGAATTACAAAAGAAGCAGTGGCTTATGAAAGGATACACCTAGCAATGCATCTAATCATTACTACAAAGAAAGTCTTACAGTGATTAAGAGAGAGATACATCCTCAGTTACCCTAAGTAATTATCATCATCCATACAGCACTTCAGCTGGGAAGACCCTGATCACAGGGAAGGACTGGAGAACCTCTTCCTGGTAACTGGGAAATCCTACCCAGTGTGTCCACCGATAGGGGAAGCCTTCATCTTTATTGTGAGAGGGTTATACAGCTTATATAGTGTTAAACTAACGAGATTATATCACTCAATTGGTATGGGAAAACAGTTTGGCTTTTTTCTTCTCCTTGGTTTTCCCCTGAGGCCTGGCCAAGGCTCAGAGGGAGACCAAGTGAGTCAATTTGGAGAGACTATTATCAAACACCCCATGGCCTTGGCTGGTCTCTAAATACAGAATTATGGCTACATTGATATCTCAAGTATGAACTAGGTGTGACCATGTGAGGCATACTGTTTTCATGGCCTTGGCTGAAAAGTCATATTTATAACACATGTAACCTTACTAATTATTAATAATATGCTGTGCTAACAAACATAAATGTGTATTCTTAAAGTATTACTAAGGATTATACAACATCTTGGTTGATAAGCAAATATATGGCTAAATTCAATACTATGCTAAATATAATATTAGGTTGAAGGGTCCACCTATAGGTCAACTTTGGCTCAGGGCTAGTTCTTCAGGCCCCAACATCAGAATTTGAAAGAAATCTGAAGAAAATAACGAAGCACAGCAAGTAAAGAAATTCCTTCTGAATTACTTCACAGTTACAAAAAAAAAAGGTATATATCATATATGAAGGTTTTTGATCAGTAAACACAAATTTAGTGTCCTAAAATACCCTATAGAATGATAAAGCTATCAGTACCAACTGTCAAAGCACAGAGCCATTTTCACAAAAAAGTACTGCTCTTTGTTTTATTATGTTTAGTGGAGTACATAGCCTAAAGGTCCAGTCAGGAAGAATTAATTTTCTTATGATCACAATTAAAAGATCCTGCACTGTCAGAGTGGATGACTGGACGAAGGCAGGCTCTACAACTATCTTTGACTCAGGAACGGATGTGAGTTTGGCTAGAACTAACAAGAGCAACAGCAAAGTCAGATGAACTGAGTCTCCTCTTGCTCCTCTCTGCTTTAGGTATGACTTTTGATTTAAACCTTTTCTACAAGCTTAGGCAGTTCATGGCTATGTGTACTCGCATAGCAGCTAAACTGTACAAAACATACGTATTCATTCATGTGTTTTTGCTTTGTTTTAATTACAAAAATCAAGATTAGCATCATCCCACGTAGCTACAAATTTGGGAAAAGTTCAGTCCAAGCTTCTTGTATTACAGTTGAAACTTTGCCTTTAGTCCCATCCCTTGTGTGTGCCTATTTTCAGTAATGATGACATTCACTCACCTTTTACCCACAGACTAATTATCAAAATGTTGAATAGAAGTTCTGTGGGGATAAGAACGAGCAAATCTGTCAGTCCCCAATCTGCAAATATGCTAAAAGAGTGAATCATAGAATCACAGACGAAACTCTTTCCATCCACAATAGCCAGTCTGTCAGATTCATGTCATTTAATTACCATAAATTTGAGTCAGTAGCTCCTTTAATTGTCCCCTGAATTCTGGTGCAAACTCTTTCCTCAAAGTGGTGAATACTGAGTAGGGCTGAGATTTTTTCCTCACACTACTGCTCTGTTAATGTCTCCTCTTTTGCTTTTCTGTCTCTCCTACATAAAGAACAGTTAGAGACTCAGTCCTTTTTAACTTTTCTCTTCATATATGCACCTACTACGCACATGTCTCTCTCTCTGTGTTTTCTCAACAATAAAATTCAGAACATGTTTTAGAAATAAGCATCTACTATGTCATAGTCTTTAAGGTACTATGGTTTTAATAACTATCAACATGACTGATGATTGATGCTAATGCTTAACAATGGAAGACTTCAAGGGATTAAACTATGAGATTAAAGCTGAAAATCCAGGGTCTCTGGTAAAACTACAATGGGCAAAACTCTGATGGGCACAATGGTGGCGGATAACACACACTGACTGATGGGTTATGCAACTGCTTCCCTATTTCTGTAGATGTTTTTCAAAAAATTCAAAACCCACAAAATATACTTTTCCATAGATTTAGCTCCACACATGGTGGATTCATCTCCTCTTCAATGGATTAAAAACATGCCTTGATGCCTGTGAAAGGGAGTGGTGGTAAATGGAGTTTAACCCAGCTGATGGCTGGTCATAAGTGGGGTTCCCCAGGGCTCATTACTGGGGCCAGTTCTGTTTAATATTTTTATTCATGATCTGGATGAGGAGATCAAGTGTATCTTCTGTCAGTTCACAGACAACACCACGTTGGGTGAAAGTGTTGATCTGCTGAAGAGTGGGAAGCCTACAGAAGGCTCTGAGGTGACTGAATTGATGGGCCAAAGACAATTGTAGAAGAAGAGTGGCTGGAAAGCTGAACGGAGGAAAAGGACCTGGGAGTGCTGGTTGACAGCCACCTGATTATGAGCTGGCAGCATGCCCAGGTGGTTAAAAAAGCCAATGGCATCCTGGCTTGTACCAGAATTAGTGGGGCCAGCAGGACTAGGGAAGTTCTAGAGTTCCCCTGTACTCGGCATTGGTGAGGCCACACTTAGAATCCTGTGTTCAGTTTTGAGCCCCTCACTGCAAGAAAGACATTGAGGTGCTGGAGCGTGTCCAGAGAAGGGCAACAGAACTGGTGAAAAGTCTGGAACACAAGTCTAATGAGGAGAGGCTGAGGGAGCTGGGTTTGTTTAGCCTGGATAAAAGAAGGCTGAGGGGAGACCTTCTCGCTCTCTACAGCTACCTGAAAAGAGCATGTAGCAAGGTGAGGATCAGTCTCTCCTCCCAGGCAATAACCAATAGGAAGAGAGGAAAAGGCCTCAGATTGAACCACGGGAGGTTTAGATTTTATGTTAGGAAACATTCCTTCACTGAAACAGTTGTCAAGCACTGGAACAGGCTGCCCATGGAAGTGGTGGAGTTGCCATCCCTGGAGGTAATTAAAACACATGTAGATGTGGCTCTTGGAGACATGGCTTGGTGATGGACTTGACAGTGCTGGGTTAATGGTTGGAGTTGTTAACTTATCCATCTATTTGTCCACCCATCTATTAATACACACACCCGTTGTTCCACTTGCTGTCCCAGAACAAGGGAAACAGAAGTACTATTGAAATTTAAGGAGTGTCTCCCTTTTTCTCATGTCAATGAATAACAGACAGAAACATGCGGACTTGCCCACAAAGTTTTTTAAAGGTTTTTTGAAAATTCTGGTCCACTTCAAGTCACTGTAAAAGATTATCAATTTAAAGGGTCTTATGTGCTGCTTCTTTCTTTGAAATCACTTTTGTCTTTATTCTTTCTTCACTTAAATACTGTCTGGTTAGAAAAAGTTTACTAGTCATTACAGTCATTGATGCCCACAGGACTCTGAATATGAGTAAGTACAGTACATATGCATGCACCATGATTGAGATTTCTGGTTGAGTTCTGGCAAAAGCCTGAAAACTGGTGCCTCAGTGGATGTGCTTACAGAGAACAAAGGGACAACAGCTGTGCAGCTAGACAGGTAATCATGGCAACAGTTAAAATTAATTCATTCTATCTACATTATTGAAATTCATTTCCTGTCCAGGGACAACAGTGTTAAATGAGTTTCATAAGATGGTTACATATTGTACTGTTGAATCATTTTAGGAAGAGACTTATCTTAAAGCAGTGGGATAGTTCGGGTAATTTCTCATGAGTATAGAAAGATAAAAGTAACTCAGATTGTACTCGTAGTTCATTTGATACTATATCAATTGCTTTGATATTTTCTGAAATATTAGCTGCATAAAATTAAAGGTTGCTGTTTTCATATTCCCATTAATCTAAGGCTACATGCAACTGTGGAGGAAGGAAACATAAGCACTGCACTGATGCACAGACTCTAAATACCTTTATATTGGCAGCATGACCAATTTCTATCACCAATACCCAAAGAGGGCTTATCATGATCTTGCTTCTTATCTGCTTTCCAAAGAAGTTTATGAATGCTGATATACAAAAAGAAATATGCATAAGCACCAGAGTTCACACACACACACACATTCTGGAGGATGTTAACAGAAGATAAACACATTAGCTGTTACATTCTGGATATCTATATTCAGTTTCTGCTAGTGAAAATCAGTTTGGTGGTTTCATTGTTATTAGTTACAGCAGTCACAAAATATTGATGATGTTAGCTGATTCCCTTTAACAAATGACCAAGAGCATCTTTTGAAGATCAGGATGGAGACATGCATGCAGAGCTGCACAAGAAACTTTTGAACATTGCCATTTTTTCTATTTCATGAACACTAAACCCATGTAAAGATATCTTAAAATCTCAAATAAAGATTCAAATCTCAGTTAAGAATAAAATTTCTTGATGCTACATCTACAGGCAGCTCCACATTCATATTCTCATAACAAACTGATAACTTGACAAACCTGGCATTTCCTCTGTAGGAATTGCTCTGCACTTTAATTTACAATGATAATGTAGCAGAAAAACTTGCGTCTTCTCCACTTGTGAATGTGTCTTAACATTAAAATATTTTCTGTTATTAGAACATTACAGACAAAGACTACCAGCAAAGTAGGAAGGCTAGCTGTGTAATTGAGACACATCCAATTTCCCACCATACTCAACATACCTTGTGTCATCTGCTTTGAATCCCCAAGGATTATATGTAAATTTGCATCTGAAGTGGAGCCCACCTGCAATTTCCCACCCCTCCACCTCTGTATTGCTGTACCTTGGTTTTAAAAGTCAAAAGGAAAGCCCGTCTGTCAAGACTGGAAGGGAATAGCGATGTACTCTGACAGCTTCCCAGTATTGATCCTGTGGGAACCCAGGTTCTTTCATGGGCCAAGGTACACACCTGGTACTGAGCATAAACTTTATTTTTCTGTAGCTAGGCAATCCTCTGCAGATGTTAATACTTGCTGAAGACAGAAAAATCAATGACTGTGAAGTGTTCCAGCATCACAACAGCACAATATTTGAGTAATCGGACTCTTACTGTTACACACTTCTGTTTGCTAATTGAGCATCCAAAGTTACGTAAACTAACTCAGCGTGCAGTCCAGTTGCCATTTTGTGATGATAAGCAGTGCAGAACATTACAGGCTGTGACGCAGAAGGAGATTTTCCTTTTCTCCCCTTTTTGCTAGTATAGAAGAAAAGTCCTTTAAAATGAACATATATACCTGCCTCTGCCTGTGTGCCTGTGTGTGTGCATGTTCACAGAAAATTATAATATGCACCTTGGCAACCTTTACATGCTGTAAGATCTAACAGAATTTTCATGCTGATCTTGTAATTGTATACTTTTAAGTCTTGATGATTTTCTTTGTAAACAAATGCCCATGGCTTCAAGAACCCAAAATTAATGGCACAGGGTTATCTCTTGACCATCCTTCAAGTTAACTTGGGGACAGTTATCTGTGCATACCAAATTAATTCCTAAGACAGCACAGATAAATAGTGTGGATTCACTTGTAACCTCACATAGTTACTATTCACATAGTAATCTCAAGTTACAGGTCTCTAACATTCATTAAAAGGTTTCAGTAGATACTGAAAGACAAAGCAACTCTTGCAGACTGGAAAAAATTCCCTCAGGTTAAGAATACAACTCAAGTTTTCATGAGAAATTAGATTAGACTAAACAGAAGACATAAGAATGTTTTACTATAAACTAAAACATAATAGGAGTAGACAAGATAATTCACTTTCATAGCTAATATTTACAGTGCTAAATCTGATACATAATCACAGAACCAAAAGCCTATTTATTTTAGTAGAGAAAAAGAAGGAATTTGTTCTTAATATTTCTTAGTTTCTGGACAGCTCCTTTATATCAGATTTCTAAAAAAAAGGGTGCTGCCTATTACTGTCTGGTAACAGTTTGGGGAAATGATTTAGCAGTGAGTGGAAGTTGCAGGACTTTTAAGTTACTTACAAAATTATTTGAAAAATTCAGTGTTCCAAAGACATTTCACTCCTGAGACCTGATGCGACCACTGACAAAGAAAGGACTGACAATTTAACACAAAACTAGTAGCAGAAGCAGATGGGACAGAGGTCATAGCAAAAAAAAAAAAAAAAAAATAAATCTGTGAAGAGGTGCCAAAGTGGGAGGTGAATATACTCTTTTGTGAAGGGGGAAAAAATACTGAATGGCATGTTTAAAAGCCTGAAAGTTAGCTGAAGAGCCTGGGAAGTGACAAAGAAAAGAGACAGCAAAAATCATTCAATAAGAAACTGCAAGAGGAGAAACTAGGATAAAAATGCTGTTAGGAAAAAGGATTTCATTGTCATTATTTTCTAATTATTTTTGGTTGCTGAAACTTTCCCTGCTTTAAACAAGCTGGAAGTAGACATTTTCTTTTCAGACAAAAATAGTGCAGATTTTTGTAGCTCACACTGACTTTCCTTTTCTTACTGTTGACAGAACTAGATAACATTTATCAGCTCTCTGAGAGGTTGATCCAGCACCACTTGAGTCAATAGAGGTTTTTCTAGTGACCTCAATAGGCTGACGATCAAGCAGTGAATGAAATGTCTTTCGTGTGTGTGCCAATAATAACAAATCCATCCCATACCCTGGGAGTGCGCCTGGTCCAATATCCTTCCCCTCCCCAAAACACAAAGTGAGGTGAAAGAGATTTTAAGCACACAGCTGCAGCTGTGACATCTTAATGGAGCTCATGTCAGAAGGTAATACAAAGCTATTAAAATGTCCCAGCATAAGTCATTTGTTACTAAAGGAAACACAGTATCACTGTTTCTACTTTCACAAAATCTTGTAAATAATAATGCTGACTGTGAGACACATGCCTGTCCATTTTAGAGTGTTAGACTTACCATCTTAGGACCATGAGGAAGAAAACATAATCAACAGGTAAATGTTTATTAAGTGAAAAACAGCAGCCAAGTGCAAAAGGCTCTTCTGAGGTAACTGGTGTCTGTCAAATTTAAAGGAGACAATTAGAAAGATGCATTAATAATGGCTGGTTCCTTAAACTGGCAACTCTGTTAATTTGTGCAAACCAGCATGGTTATTGATTTTGTTCTTCACTTTTGCACATGATCATTATATTTCAGATGAAATACAATATTTTGCTCTTTGAATTTTAGAATGTGTCTGTAAACAGATAAAGAGGTGTTTTTATTCTTTATTCATACAATTCCAATTCCACGTTACTTTTTCCAGGGCTATAATATTTTCAATTTATTTAGCTTTTGTATTTAAATTTTACTCATGTATAAAGACTTAGAGCATCCATTCTGATGTTATTTGAGTATTAAAGTCTCAATTCAACCCAAAATATATTTTAATAAAAAGTATCACATTGTGATAACCTGTGTGGGTGTGGATGCAAGCTGGGTGTTAAATTCTTCACAAATATAGTCACATACATAAATTATTTAATGATTTTTCATGATACTGATGATATTATTACTAGATATTAATGCATTGCACACTGTGTCTCTTTAGTCACCAAGCAAAAGGTTATAAAAGCCTATTACTTATTTCAGAGATGAGAGCTGTGTTTTATCTAAAGAGGAATAAACTGACAGCGCTTAAGGCTTTAGATCATCATTAACTATTAATTAGATTATCCTGATTTGCACACTAAGATTAATCTAATACTTTATCTTGGACTCCTTTCTAATCTTAGTTTAAACATGTATAATAGAGTTTGAAGTCTATTTGTGAACTTTATGCTGACCACCTATCAAATGCTGGGCAGTGCAGCTGAAAAACTGATGATGTATCATGACTTTAATCTGCCTAGATGCTACACTTTTTTACAGTTTTTAGGAAGGCTCAACTGTGAACTTTCTCAGTAGTTCCAGGCTGCAGGCAGAGGCCCAGGGGTGGCTGTGGAGAGGTGAATATTACTCACTGCTTTCTCTTCCTTAGTATACAATAGACTGAAAGCTTATTATCCTTTCTCTTTTTATCGTTAACTTTCTACAGATTTCATACAGGATTCTGTTTAAACAATGCGTCAGGGGACAAACCCATGGAAATTGTAGAAAAAAGGATAAAGAGTTCATGAACTAGTCTTGAGTTGCTTTAAAACTCCTTATATAAATTTTAAAACTCTGGCCAGTGATAATCTGAGAGGGGCAATGGATGAAATAAGGGGATGCAACTTCACAGATAGTGATCCGAAATATATGTAAGATGCATGCACATGATCATCTACACATAAACACACATATTTTCAGGTGCAACAGACATTATTTTGCTAGAACACTCCAGACGTTTTACTTCTGCCTCAACCACTTATGTGTACAGCAGTCAGATCAAAGCATCAAAATGTCATGCACTTCATGCCCAAGTCTTCAATGTGTTTTTCTCTGCTGAGGGAAAACAGGCCGAGGAGGATGATATGCTAGTTATCTTGGGAAAAAAAAGGAAAAAAGAAAAAAGCTTTCTTTATTCACAGAACCACTGAACTGATATTGCAGTAATTAAAGAAGACAGGACTACAAAGCTTATCCTTGGACTATACCAGGTTAGCTCCTGATTTAGCCTGAGTCCTTGCATGTTAGAAAAGTTTGGTATGAAAGGTCAGAGTTTAACTTGTTTTTTATTAGTCATTTACTTTAATCTGCTGTTTATGACTGTCCATGATTGATTTAGAAGCTCAAAACATACAGGGATTTTTATGCCCTTTGTTTTGCTATACTTTTCCCACCACTTTGATCATAGACAGAGAGAAGTTATTTCTTTTATAATTTCTTACCCAAAAAAGACATCCATATTCAGTTTGCTCTTTATGTTAAAATATTACTGAGGAGGAAAACAATGTTAAGAACCATTTACTTTTCAAAAAAAAGTTGGAAACTGCAGTCCTTGTGCAGTTGCTACAGCAAGGACACGGGAATGCATGGACTCAAAAAAAATCATATCAAAGAATCTGTATTTGCTCCCATTTCCACTATGTCTGTGACTGCCATCCAGAGAGACCTTGACAGGCTTGAGAGATGGGCCAATGCAAACCTCACGTTGGGTGGAGAAGTGACTGAGAGCAGCCCTGTGGAGAAACACTTGGGGGTGGGGGTTGACAAAAAACTCAACCTGAGCCGACAGTGTGTGCTCACAGCCCAGAAAGCCAAACTGAGTCCTGGGCTGCGTCGAAAGGACTGTGGCCAGAATGTTCAAGGAGATGATTCTCTCCCTCTACTGCTCTTGTGAGACCCCACATGGAGTACTATGCACAGTTCTGGTGCTCCCAACATAAGAAGGACGTGGAACTGTTGGAGCAAGTCCAGAGAAAGGCCACAAAGTTGATAAGAGGACTGGAGCATCTCCCCTACGAGACAGGCTGAAAAAGTTGGGGCTCTTCAGCTTGCAGCAATCTTCTAATATCTGAAGAGATACAGGGAAGCCAGAGAGGAACTCTTTGTCAGGAGCTCTAGATCAAGGACAAAGATTAATGGATACAAATTGAAAGAGAGAAAATTTACGGTAGATATTAGGAAGAAAGTCTTCATTGTGAGTGTGGTGAGATGCTGAAAGAGGTTGCCCAGGGAGGCTGTGGATACCCCAACCCTGGCATTTGTTAAAGGCCAGTTGGATAAGGCCTTGAGCAGCCTGGTCTAGTGGGAAGTGTCCCTGCACATGGCAGGTGTTGGGACTGGATGATCTTTAAGATACCTTCCAAGCCTTAACATTTTATGATTATATGATTGTATGCTACATGTCTCTAGGACTGTAAACCAAGACTTGACTGATTGCTGGTGTCTTCTGCACAGAATAAAGAATTAAGAAAGGGCTCTGATACTAAAATTAACAGGTGGAAAAACTCCACCAAATAATAAAAAGTCCTGCTGGAAGAAGTGATTTATAACTCCAGAGTGCTTGATCTAAGTAAGCAGAGTGCTTGATCTCTGGTCTTTCATGAAAATAAACATATTTACTTTTACCATAGTAAATCATTTGTAATACAGATATGAGTTGAACTGCCTTGTTGGATGAAGTTTTAGACTTTCAATAGAAAAATATCCAGTCCAATTTTGAGGTATTAAAGATCCTTAAAGCAATTGAATTTTTCAGTTTTTATCCATGGTCCCTAGTTGATACAATAGTATATCTCAAAGCTTCATACATAATCGACAAAAAATTTTCTGTCAAGCTCAATTCTGCAGACTGAATTATCTCTCTCTCAGAAAGAAAAGACAATCCCTATAGATCAGGTTTGAATCATCGGTAGGATAGAGATGTTGTCAACCTCCCTGCCATCTCTAGTAAGCCCAAGGATAAATATAAGACTTCAATGTCCAGTGCTTTTATAACATTGAGAATTTTGCTCGATTCTTTAAGAATGAGTAAATCCACTTTAAAATAATGTTGGAAAATGTGCAGCAAGGCCTTGGGATAATAAAAGGAGAATGCTAGGGAATCAAAAATTTTGCATAAGTGATAAAAATACTTTTGATAGCATAATAACATTACTTAAACTGGAATAAATCTTACTGAATTTGAAAGACACTGCTTTATTCTAGTGCAGGGCAATCTGTATCTCCAGCAAAGGCACAGGGGAAGCTTCTTGCTCCTGCACAGTTTCATCTCTCCATCACAACCAGCTTTTAATTTACACAGCTGCATATGGTCCTTATCTAATGTAGGTAGCCAGCACACTTTATTTTGTAGGTAACATCAAAGAAAAGATTGTATTCCACACGGCAAACATACCCACGTCCATGGTTTACTGAAGCCATGCAGCATTTCATGACAGAGAGGGGGGCACTGTGCTGGCTAAGACAAGGTGTTGGCACAGTCTTCTGTCTGCAGGGTTCCTGTGTCTTCATTAGGGCACAGCAGTTAATCAGACCGATATACTATGGACCCAGGAATGGAAAAACTCTAAGGACATTGATTACCATGCCTCACAGGTTTGGGCACTTTTTTTTTTTTATATATGGGTGTACTTAGTATACCTCTTCTGTATATACATGCATGAGCACAAATGTTCCTACCTAGACTCCCAAACCTCTACAGGAAGGTAATAGGAAGATCACTGTTAATGAATAAACACATCATCTATTGTCAAACGTTATTTTACCATGGTATAATGGCCAGTCTTCGCGAACGAAGATCCGGGGAAGGTCTTTACACCTTCCAGCCTGCGCATTGGATTTTTTAG
>JAWMRA010000078.1:69867119-69936312 GCA_035584735.1 Pseudotriccus pelzelni
TCCCTGGCAGGGATCGAACCCTTGGCCTCAGCAGTGAAGGTCCTGCAACCTAACCACTAGGCCACCAGGGGCTCCCTTTACCATGGTACTAACTTTCTATCTAGCATAGCAGCTTATCATCCTTTGCCCTTAATACATGATAATTTCAAATAATTTAATATTTTTGTCCAAGGCAGTGAAATTGCAGAGTGGTATTTTTAGAATTCATTATAATGGAAGGAAAGTTGAGAATTAATGAGAATAGCTACGTGAGATATGGGAAGCAACTGAAAGCAGCTATGTAGCGAGATTAAAAAAAAACCAAAACAAAAAAACCCAAAAAAAACCAAAAAACCAAAATGAGTGATGATCCAAAAAATAGGAGAAGAGCTGTTAATGGGACCATGGCAAAGAGAAATCTGAAAAAATTGTTTTTAAAATGTATATGCAAATCCCTCCTAAAGTTTTTTAAACTCCTAAAATATTAAAGTAAGAGGAATTGCAGCATCAGTGTAAGCTTTAAAAATGTTACAGATGAGCATTTTGCCAGATCACTAAAGCCATACGCATATAGAGGGGACAGAAAGAGAACAAAGAAAACAGAAAGAACAGCGAAGGTACCAAGCAGAACAAATGTCAGAAGCAAATGCACAGAAAACAAAATAAAAACCTGAATGACAGTGAAGGTCAACAAGATACTATATTTCTTTATGGAAAGAAAGTTGAGGGAGAAATAAATATTGAGACACAGATGATTGTAAACTTGCATAATAAAGAAATATTGTATTGTATTTTATTAAAAGAATTAACTGTATTCAAATTCTATTAAAAAACATAATTCTGTCCCCATTAGACTAACAGGAAGCAAGAAACATGATGTGAAAGAGTCACCTGATTAAAGAATTGGCATAGCTAGAAGGGAAGAAAGTCAATATGTTTATCGCCCAGAAACAGATGTGTTCCTATGTTTGGCTTCAAAATAATCTAAAAAATAACATAAAAATAACATGGCCTTTTACACTTTTCACTTGCATTCTCTATGGGACTTAAATGTTGTTGCTAGTGATAAAAGCATAACCAGAGAATCTAATGCCATGGAAATATGGTGCTTGATTATACAGATTTATTAATTTAAATTAAATTAAACAATATTAACATGCCTCTACATTCATTACTATTAGCAGAAATGAGAAAAACTTGAAATACCACTTTAGGTGTTCACTTTTTTGACAGAACAGTTGTTTTTTTCACTGTAGTGCCTCAGCTGAAGATCACTAACAGTGGTGGTAACAGCATTAATCTTATTTTACCCCTTTTGGCACTGCCTGGGGCAGAGAAATCAAACATGGCTTTCAACTACCTTTCTGCGTGTTCTTTTTTTTCTGGCATGAGTTCAATACATAGATAACTTTGAGTAGGTGGAACGGCTTGACATTACAGCTGAAAATGACAGCACAGTGTAATACCTCTATGCAGACTCCATGTAACTGCTAGGAGCCAGTGGAAGTGAGAAAGCTATTCCTAATGCTTAATGTTGCAGTCATTTAGGAAGAAAATAAAGGTTGCATTCCTCAGTTCACATCCACTTACCATCACTCGAGAAAACTGATTTCATGCGCACTACTAGGGTGGCTACAAATTCTAATTCTGTTCTCAAACGTTGAAAACTTGCACTGTTCCTTAAAGTTAAGTAGTTTAAACCTGTTACACCTTATGGGATTTGGCCCCTGCAGGTAGTTTTTTTTTCAGTCCACATCTGCCTGTTAAAATCTCCAAAACTCTCCAACATGGGCTAGATTCAGAGTCACAATCTGTCTAAGGGCAGCTGTCTTGCCTCTGCTGGAGCTATTAGGGAGGAGCAATTTGTTTCAGGCTGTTCCAAGCACATGGGAAGCAGAGGAAAAGTAGTGCACAATTTATGCCTCTTCTTGGATATTCCCCTAAGAGGCACAGTCTTAGGAAAAATACTAAAGAACAAAGAAAGCTTACAGTGCTCTGATTTCTCCTCCCCTTTCCCCAGTCTTGCTCCCAGAAAAGGCAGACTAAGCAGATTGTCTACAGACTCCAAAAGCTACAGACTACAAAGTGTCTAGGAAGAAGCAGCCTGGCTAACCAAGCTGCGTCTCTCTAACGATGGCTTATGACTTCGGATTTTGAGCTGACTCACATTCATCTGCATTGAAAAGCACCAGACTATGCATATCAGCACGCAAAGGACTTTGCAGATATACCTTTCTTTCTCATTGTTTGGTGGCTTGTAATGACCATCCGTGACTGGAATGACTACAATATTTTTGAAACCATACAATACTAGAAAAAAAGCCCTGAAACCCAACAGATTTAATGGTTAGGTACTCCTAAACATGCAAAATTGTTAGCTATTTACTGATAGCAGAATAAACCTTAACTTCCCCTACATGCCCCTGGGACATTCAAATTTCCTTTCAGTTTTCTCTCATTCCGTTCTTGATCATTGCTGAACTTAACTCCATTGAACTTCATTTTGAAGGTAAAATGAAAGGGTTTTCCTAAGGGAGTTGAGCTGTTGTAATTATAATACCAGGCTCAGATAGTGTAATTATAGTTTACTGTTAAAGAAAGAAAAGTCCATTCCAGTTGTGGTAGATTTCATGTGTGTTGGTTTCAGCACAGAGGTTGAAGTGAGTCATTACACAAAAGTGCAATCAGTACGATACATGGCATACACTCCTTTCTTCCTTCTATTTCATTTAAAGCATATATTGCCGACTGGGTTACTGCTGAGAATGACATTAATTTTCCACTGTTGCTTCAATAGTATGAAGCAAGGTGCTTCCCATAGGCCAAGCCATTCTCATCCTCAAGTGCTCCTTGTGTGATTCTACAGCTTGAGATGTTCCTGAAGGAAGAGTTGAACACTGGAGATTTATCACATGGAAGTGATTTTTTTGATCATCATCTTGATTAAATATTTTGCAGGAAAGATTCCAAGTGAATAACTGATTTTTTAACTTAATTAGTGCCAACATGCTAATTCCACAGTTTAAATTACTTACAATTTAGCTTTTATTCTAATAAAAGTTTGATGAATTACCCTACAATGCTGTATAGATAAATAAGGTTTAAGCTTGACAGAATTGAAAACTCTTCATGCCTTCAGCAAATGTATATCTGAACTTTTAACAGATTTTTCCAGATCCTGCCTTTTCATTCCAGTTCATAATGAAAATGCATTTTGAAATTCTAAAATTGAAGCTACAAAAAGACTGAACAACAACAACAGCTAAATGACTGTACTGCACTGACAGTTACTTTTGGCTATTTCTGGTTTTCTTCTTGAACATTTATCAACTGCCTGATCAGCTCTAATAAGCAGTGGCATAAAGATCCCTCAATGCTCAGGATTTCAGTGGTGTTTATGTGAGGAACAAAAGTCACAATTTTTATTTTTTTTTCTTTCAGGAGATCAAATTTATCAAAAGAAATATTAAAGGTGTAAGCAAAAGTTTTGGTCCTGCTTGTTTGTTTCAGTTAGACTATATATAGGAAAATAGTAGAAATACTAAGGTATCTGTTTGGATACTGAGATATAAAATGATCATATTTTTATTGACTGCTGGAGGACAATTTTATTTAAACCAGTGTTTATTCCGTTTCTTCTGGTCTGAATTTTAGGAAACTCAGGACTTCTAGTAGATTTAGAAGCCTTCTACACAGTGCGGTTTTACAAAATTGTAAAGAAAAAGAGTGGTGGGCTACGCGAACCATTTCCTCAGTCTCAGTTAGCACACATTAAGCATGAAAGCTCTAAATTATTAAAAGCCTTAATGATCTCTGACTTGTTTTGCATATAACACTGAAACTAGAGAAAAGTATTACAAAGTAAACGTACAGTATTCAAGGTTATTGTTTTGCTCTCTTTTGGCTCTGTTTTCCAAAATTCTCAGGCAAAGGATATCTACAGATGTTTACTTAGAGACTCAGTTGTTTTGATCTCCTAAAATTAAATCCAAAGCGCATCAATGTAAATTATGGCTGAAAATTATGGCACAGTGGGGAATCATGCTCTATGTTTGTTGCTTTATTTTTGTTCTGGTTTGGTTTTCTTTTTCTGTTCTTCATTTTTATTTTCTCTGTATGCTTTGCTTATATGTTACACTGCTGAGGAAAACAATACCAGTCACCTTGGGACTCCTTCTGACAGGACAGGACAAGTTTAATAGATAAAACAAAATACACACATTTGTTCCAGATAGTTACTGGGTCTCCAACTCTTCTACCTCAGTACCAATGGGGCATACAGGCAGCTCCCTGATGGAATACTCCCTGCCTGCACAAGCTGAGCTCATGTAAAACCACAAGCTTCTACATCGTCCCTTCAGATGGAGTTTAAGAAGCAAAGACAGGGTTATCTCCCAGAAGGCAGAGCTCCCGATAGCACAGGCTTTGCTCAAAGGAACAAACATATACTTTTTCATGTTGCCCTTTCCTTGGGTTGAGATAAAAAGACATTCTCAATGTTAAAACCGTCCACAGAGCAAGATCAAATGAAAAACAGTCAAAAGGAAAGAGACTTGTATTTTAATAACAGCCTCCAGTAAAAGAAAAGAAAAAAGACACTGCATTTCTCCAAAACTTCAGTGAGTTTTTTCATTAAATATAATTTTCTGAAATTTGATGTTCTTACGCAAAGTACATTGTCACACAATTGATTTTCACCTTTTTCTGAGTCTTACTCTATATGGGCTGCAGGTGCCCCGGGGTGGCAGCAGCACTGGGGGCCGTGCCGGGGTGCCCCTGTGTGGAGCATCCAGGGCTGCCCCGCCCGGACAGCGCTGGTTCCAGTGGTTCCAGCGGCCCCAGTGCAGGGCACAGCTGAGCCCCTTAGCCATGTGAGGGAGGGTGGGAGAGAGCCCCGGGGAAAGCCTGGGCAAGGCAGGGCAAAATGCTGCCCGGCAGCCAGGGCTGAGGGAGGGGAATCGTATGAGAAGCAGCCCTGTGAGCTGGGAACTGGGAAAAGAGGGAGGGGAGAGGTTTCTCATTATCCAAACTATTTCAAACTGGCAAAAAATTAAATTAGTATTCCCCAAGCCAAGAGCTGGAGGATCAGTCAGGTGGCCAGGTTTATATATCCACATTCTTTCTCTGTTCCATGGTTTCCTAGCTCTTCTATTTAGTCCTAAGAAGTTAAGACAAAAAGAAGAATTAACACTATGTATTTAGGTTGCTTGAGTATAAAAGGAAAGGTTTATCCCTTCAAAGTATAAAAATGAGAGTTGCTTCCATGTTCTGTCATAATTTTATTTGATTTATGCCACATTACAAACTGCTATAGGAATTAAGAATTCCTAAGACAATATTTTACCAGCTCAGGTACAGCTCACGCTGCCCTAGTTTTTGCTGATGTCAATCTATATCTCTTGATGGTGTGCACGAGGTCATTTAGTTCTGTAAAGATTAAATCCAATGATGATATGAACTAGTCAAACGGCTGGTAGGGCTGTAAGTAGGTGTGTACGGCCTGTCTACAGGGATCTCAGGATCTAGTTAAAATTAGGATAAATTTTAGTTTTAATGAATCGGTAACCAGGCACTGTTCATGATTATTAATTATTGATATTACAGCTCCATATATAGGTACTAAGTGAGATAATAAGTGAGCTTCATTGTGCAGTATAACTACACCTGTCATGAGACACTACTTCTCCTAAGCCTTACAGTTCAAATGGAGAGGGAGATGAAGGCTAAGAAAAAAAAGAAAGGAAAAAAACCAGCACTCGGAGATGAAAGTAGTTACACAAGACCATGATCCAAGGTCAATGACAGAAGAAGGGAGAGAAGCAGCTTTTTTAAGTCTGAGCCACATGGTGTTCACCCTGAGCCCAAATGTTCTTGCCACATTTGAACACATGCGGGAAGAGAGATCCCTTCCTCCTCAACCATTAGTTGTATTCTGACCCTGCAAACTCAAATGCTTCCAAATGTCCCCACAGCTTCTTCAGTTTGCATCCACTTCATCTGCTAACTCCAAGTCATTCTGCTGCTGATGGATTTTCCCAGTAAGAAAGTACTATCTTTCCCATTAGACAAGACAGGCAAAACAAACACATTACAACATAAATAGAAAATAATGTAAGTGCTTCAGATGCTCCTCTTTCTACCTCCGTCTCCCTGCTCTGGAGAGGGGAAAAAGCATATGTGTCCTGTATATACTGTCTTGGTAGGGACAGCGAGAGATTGGCACAGAGGACAACAGATGTATCTGTGTACATCACATTCCTCTTCTTTCCTTGTGCATCCATCTAGCCAGATTTAAAACAAGTCCGGAACACACCATTTTATCCTATTGAGGAAATGACTGTGATATCATACACTGAATGTGTTACCTTCTAGAGTCAGAATTTTGCCACTGACTTGCACAGAAACTGGATCTAGTGTGGAGAGGGATGATTTGGCACATAATGTTGTGAATAGCTTTTAACCAGATACTTTGCAATTTAATAAAGTGTCTGTGCAATATTTCTGAGTTGACGAGGGCAAACCCTGTAAGGATTGAATTTTTAATTAAAATTGTTACTGCCTCTTTCCCCTTTTGGTGTCAAATACATCATTTGCATATTAGAAATAATTTCCCTTAATATCTAAATAAATGTTCCACTTAATGAAAGCATTTAAGTACCTTTCTAATGAAAAAATGAAATATAATATATGGGACTGAGACTAATTTTCCTGAATTTTAACACACATGTGGAACATGTTATGAACTAAGAAAAATACTTTTAACCTGATGAGCTGTAAATTACAACCCTTGGTGTATATTGAATTTTTAATTAATTTTCTTAGTCATTCTCTATAATCTTAATAGCTACCTGAAAAAAACTGTAGATGCCTTGGAGAGGATGGGAAGGGAGTGAGAGGGGTGATCATACGTTTTTATTCCTGAGATGTTTAACAAAAGCCTCATAGCCAACAGTAATAAATAAATAAATAACAAAATATTTCAATTATATACTCAGTAGAAAGCCCGTTTAGGATGTACTTTGATATGAAGCAAATGCTCCATGAATATAGTTAGAGATTTATTTTTTCTTAACATGTTAAAATAAAACGCTAGTGAAATATGTTCTCTTCCATTGTATTGCTTGTTAAAAAAGCTTATGTTTAAGAAATATCACTGCAGTTTTTAGGGAAAGAATATATTATCTACATAAACAAGCATATTAAACCGTAAGAGTGGCTTAGGTGTTTAAATGACTTACATACCAAGCCACAATCAGGAATAACTCAGGTCTTTCTTATTCTGCTCAGAATCTCTGCCTCTACCAGAGTCTATTTAAGTTCCAAAGAAGCATATCTGCCTGATTTCTAAGGGCTATTTTTTCTTGCTTTGTTTGTTTGTTTGGTTGTTTTTTTTCTCCCCACTGGCTGATGTCATATCTGCATTGGACTGAATGTTTTTAATAGCTGTTACAGTCTAATTACATTTTTCAAATGCTGTTTCTTCAGAATTTTATTGTAAACTGATGTTATTCTTTACAACAAAAATAGTTTGTGAAAGAATACAGAGGATTTTTTTTTTCCTCTGAAGGATTTACAGAATACAGACATTTCTAAGAAACAGCATTGTAGATTAGTTCCCTGTATAATTTTAACTTAATGTGATATATGCCTTCAAATGATGTTATTTTAGTGATCCAGAGCTTGCTAGCTAGAGTTCACAACCTATATATTTCACCTAGCTTTTCAGGTTCACTTCACACAAATATCGTGATTCCAGATGAACTGCAGTGCAAACAAGTTCCACTTCATCTTGATTAGTGCAGTATCATCTGAGTACCAATTAAATTGACTTCTATGTGGTGAGACTAAGGCCAGAGTTTCCTTTTCCTTTGGCTGTAAAATAAAGATGTGAGTGGTCAAGAATCTCAATGCCATAAAAACATTCCCTTTGGGCATACATAAGAACTGTATGCATATTAAGTGCAGTTATCAAGAGCATGCAAGACTCTTAAAGGAACCAAAAAATTCTGTTGAATTTTAATATGATTTCATGTTGTGAGATCTGAAAAATGGGTTTCTTTGTCCTAAACATCTGAAGTAAAGGGAACTATTCAGTTACTCACCCTGGGGTCAGGAGCAAAGCAGTTTGCTCAGCCCACCTCCAAGTGCTCACAAAGTGCCACAACTGCCTGAGCAGTTGGGTTTTTAACCCTTGTTGGGTTTTTACCTTAAAAGATGATACTAACAGTCAGCCAGCCTGACTATTGCACAGAAGTAGCCCTTGATGCAAATAATCTGCAGGATGGTTTAGGTCCTTGTGTTTCTCAACACCCAATTGTGCAAAACTGACTAATGACTATTTTGAGAGAACAAAATATACTGTGAATGATATTTTACATTCTGGGAATGTTTTAGAAAGGTTAGAGAAATGATCTTGGATTTTAAAAACTTCTTTATTGAGTACCAAGAACTACAGAACAAATGTTGAAAGAAAGAATCTGTAAATGACAAGTGGAACAAAAAGTAAACATGGTTTGAGCACATGTAGGTTGTGACATTTATCTGATATCTTTCTCTGAAAAAAATCAAGGGCATTTCTTTGATAAGGATTTGTCAGACTGGGAAAATCTATTTAACTTAGGAAGGGAACAAACTAAATGAGAGACAACAATAGTTCATATTAAAAAGTGGCATATGGGTTCAAAGACAGTCACAAACAAACTTTCTGAAGGGTTGGTCTTAGGTCTGACTTAAAAATTCTTATTGAGGACCTTGGTACTAAATTCAGTATGATAATTCTGTTGGTTATGTAACGTAAAGGTACTGTCAGTGCAGGAAAAGATCAGGATCTTGCTTTGAAAAAATAAAAAAGACCTTGAGGACTGAAACAAGGAAATGGCATGAGATTTCATAGCAAAGCGCAAGGTCATGCATTTGAGGATTAATAACAAGAATTGCCTCCTTCACATGGAAAGTCATTAGTTGTAAATGTCAGAGGAAGAACAAGATCTAGGTGTATTAGTCAATTATAAGATTACTATGAACCATCTCTGTGAAGTAGCCATGAAAATGTCAAAAGCAATCCTAGGAATTTTCAGGCAAGGTATTTCACAAAGAAATATGGAAGTATTAATGTCATTGGAGCAGGCACTCCTAATATATCACCTGGAATGCTGCATATAATACAGGTCCATCATGTTCAAGGAAGATGTATTGAATGTCAGGTATATTTCTGCTGAATGTTAAACCTGAGCTCACTGCTAGCAAGCCTACTTACCAGTGCTGTGAAGTCTTCAGTCAGGGGACACTGATATGAGCTGTGGAGTTGAATTAGTTATTCCCACTTTCTTCCTCCGCTTTTCCCTTTATGGAGATGATTTAATTGTAGTGTTGTTAAATGCAGTCCCTGTTTGTAAAACACTGCGTAAGCACAACCTGGAATGGGAGGACAGAAGAGCCACGCTGATGATCATTGGAGTAGAGAGCTTCTCTTGCAAGAGGAGCCTAAAAGATCCTGGGTCAATTAACCTAGAAAATCTCTTACTGTGATGGGATATACTAATTCAGTTCATTGATTCATTGATTCATAGATTCATTCATTCAAAATAATGAAATTAATATATTTAGGGCAGAAAGTAGAATACATTTCAGTAATACAGGAGGATTGAAAGAAGCATATTTTAAATATGAAAGTGGTCTTCCTTACAGAATTTGAGATTTCTGTGTTCAGCCACCTCTTTGCACATTTGTTGCCCCCTTCTCCCACGCTGTCATACACACACACTATTAGTGCGCAGACAGACTTCAGGCTGCATTGTAGTTTTAAATTTTAAATTTTGACATTTATAAAGCTTTCAGTTGTACATTTACCTGAAATATGATAAGAGCTGCATTTTCCAACTGGAGTTAGCACTATCACACAGGATAACAGCTGGCATTAAAATGTCACCATTGTTTTCTTTATTCAGTGTCTTCTTCCAGTCTTTAGTCTACACAAAGTAGGTAAACATGACTGTAAAATATGAAACTCATTTTAGATTTTACTTTTGCATGTGTTATTTCAAAGGAATAACAGCTTCCCCGTGGAAGGAATTTACAATGTGGAAGTATAACATTACACTAACTTAAAATGTTTGACTTCTGGAAAAACACTCACCAACCAAAACATTTGCCACAGCTGAAGAGGTGGGTGATATCTGGGATGTTCAGCTAGAAGGCTAATCTTCATCACCACATAGACATGGCGCAAATAAAACAGCTGGGACTTATGTCAGTGTATTTTAGGAAGAATTTAAGTGAGATTACATAGTATTTATTAACAGCAGCTGTTAAATTTGAAAAATTTGCAGTACCTTAAATGAAGGTTGCAAGTTTTCAAGTGATATCTTTGTGAATTGTGCTGCTTTAGTATATGTGTGGCACTAATTAACTTCTCAAGACTTTGTTCTTGAATTTGCACAAGGCGTTAAAAAACCTTGGATGAACTGTTTCAGAAGCACTTTTTGATTGCCTCCAAAGTCCTGAGCTGGAATTTAGAAGAAACTTTGTCAGGCTTGCAGATAATGCTGGTGGAGGCCAACGTGATAACTGACACTCACAGGTCCTTATGGCTCAACACCTGAAAGTCTAGAAGAACAATTTTTCAAAAGCAGAAACTATGCTTCCCAATATGCTTCCCTTCAGTGAGAATGGACTGGGAAGACAAGATAATGCTGAATTTTAAGCGAACTATGTTTTCTATGTGGCCCCTAGAATTCCTGAGGAAAATGTGAGTCACTCCCTTTTACAAGCCCCAAACAAACTTCTGTTCTTAGGTGTGCTTGCTGCTACAGCAAATTACAGCACAAGAGCTTTAAGAAGTAGGAATCACAACTGTAATTTGCAACATATTTTCATGTTAGATGGACAAAATATCCAGAATAACAGAGTTCTACCAAAGTTTAGGGAAGAATAGGGTGAAAAAGAAACAAGATCCTCTGAAAAAGGAGAGTTCTGCAGACAGTTTTACTCTGTATTCCTGTTACACTTGGTGTGCATTCTTGCAATTCCTCAAGTTGGAATATGTGTAGAGCATAAGTACGCACACAAGCAGAGGTTGCCTCACTACTATGATTGGAAATTTAGCTGAGTGGCTGTCAATGATATTGCTATTAATAGGCCTAAAATAAAAAAAAAATGATTATGCACATAAGAACTGTTTTAATTGCACAGTTGTGCACTTCACTAGTGCAGATACATAATTACCAAAAATCCCTTCTATTAATGACTCACGTCAAAGCATTTAGCAGCAATATTTTCCATATTCCATTCCTAGTCACCATTTAGTAAAATCTCCTCTGATTTTCTTCAATAAACCAATCTGTGGACCTTCAAACCTCTTCCAGTATTAATACTCCTTCTTTTTCCAACTGATTTTACTTTACTATCAGCTTTACTGCTGATATTAAAGAGACAAAGGTAATAAGCTGTCTAATAGAAGAGTGAAATTAGATTATTTAGCTCTCTCATTGATTTTTTTTTCTTTTCAAATTCAAGAAATATCTAGAGCATTAATAAACAGTTTACATTGTGTAATTAGGTTTAGAATTTGCTATGGAAATATTAGATGAAAGGGGATAGTAACACTTCCAATAGTTTAGCTTGTTCCATTGTAGCAGAACAGAAGATTATGCAGAATATTCACAGATGTACTCCATGCAGGCTGGTGGTTTTTTGTATATAATATCTGCTTAAATCTAATTACAGAATGATGTCAGCGAGAAGTTCTCATCTATTTGTGTTTTCAGCATTGCCTCAATTTATTTAAGATCTTTGTGTCATTAAATGGTAGGCCCTGCTTGAGGTTAAACAATTTCTTTTTATGACAGAGAAAGCTCTGTTTTAAAATACCTAGTGGGATTTTGGCAGGAACAAAATGTGCATGAAGAAATAGAGTTCTAGTTCTGTTACCTAATCATACTTATTTCTGTAGATTCTTATTCTGGTCTGTTGTCATTCAGACCCAGAAAATGAAGACTGATAAAACCAACTCTTTTTAAAAAAAGATACAATCAGACCAGTATGTTTTAATTCATCAAAGGCTTGGAAAGCAAAACATTAAGAGAATGTCATCAAAACACATATCTACATTAAAGAGTAAGATTCTAGCAACACAAAATGAGGATTAAAAAAATAAAACTAACCTAAACTTCCAAATGGCTAATTAAAAAATAGCTTCTATTTCACAGTTTGTTTTAGTTACAGTTTGTTTTAGTTACAGTTTGACTCTCTTTGCCAAAATTACTGTTGTAATATCAAATGTGCAAAATAAGGAGGATTTCATTTTGGAGTGTACTCTTAACTGTTAATTTCACTTGAGTTCAGATAAGCTTCATGTAGCCACTTTGGAAGATTTCTATTAAATGTCATGCATAATTACATAAAACTTGTAGAAATTTATAATCATCATACTTTTGGATGCTTTCAAGATTCTGGAGAACCTCTCAAGCAATACTAGTCTGATACTCAGCTTTCCTGTTAAACTGCCAGCTGTCTTGAAATTCAATTTACAGATTGTTTTTCATTCATTTTCCAAGTAATCAGTTTAAACTTGAACAAAAATATTGAATTGACTCAAGAAATGTAGCTGCTACATTCCCTAATAAAATATGATAATTTAGTATGGCCTTTTATTTGAGGTTGTTGTTCTTTAATATCATATTGCAGAATTTTCATTTGAGAACACATTGGTGTTTTGTTTTGTGTTATTTTGTAGGACTAAGAAACCCACTGTATCTGATTATTTAGAAAAAAAACATTAAAAATAATTTACAGACACTGTGAGCAATTTCATCATAATATCATCTCTCAGTGGCTGTTTTACAAAGCAGTTATCCTAAATTTCTCATCTGTCCAAGCTGATCAATGGCTAGTTCCTCTGGTTTCAGCTGATATGTAATTAATAAACTGTGTTTATGAATCCCATTTACACAGCTGAATACAAGGTTGATCAGACTACATTTCAAGAGGTGCAAGGCTCAGCACAACTATAGAAAAGTACAGTACAATGCAGGAAAAAAAGTACTAATTTGTCTCAAAATAGCTCATCAGGTTCCAACAGATTAGTAAGATACAACAGAGTTAATATGAGAACGGGTTTTATAGAGTCTTAACAAAATTAAAAATAACAAAGATGTCCTAACAGTTAGGTGAAGTTGTTTTAAACTGAGGAAAAACTCACTTTGTATTCGGTATAAGTGATTATATGTATGCCTAAAGCAGTGATCCCTTCAATGCCAGAACACTGACATTTGTGATGCTTATCTAAAAAGTAAATCGTTACTGTTGTAGATATAGTAAGAGCCACAGAGATAATGTCTTTTGGATAGTACATAGGATGAACAGCATCCTAATTTTTAAGAAGGAGTAAGAGAAGAGTCTTTTTCTTTTTTTCTGTGTATTCATCTCTGTAGTATATACTGTATTTAAATATATTTATTTTATAAATAAGCTATAGTCTTACATTTACTTTTTACATTGTGCTACACTTACTTGCCGTAACAAGGTGACAAAACACTAATCTGAAAGAACATACTACATAATAGAGAACATCCCATAATAGTCGATGCAAATGGGAGCACTTTGTCTTCACTCTTTCTCCTTCTTCATCTTATCTCTTAGTGGTCTGGTATATACTTTGCAGTTGCCTTATCTTCATCAACCATTAGAAGGAGTGAGAATGCATATATTTCCGATATGCAGATTTTCATGCTACCTCGCATACTATGAAAGGCTATTTTATAAGTCAGATCTGGAAGGGAAAACTACGTAATGGGCACTACCTTCAATTTTCAAGTAATGGCAGTGGTAAACAGAGCTTTGTTTTCTATGGATAAGTCTTTTGTCACAGTTTAGCTCTATTCACAAAGAGCCTTGTATTTCATTAATTGGCTACACATGAAATTGTATTTCTCACCATCTTTTTTTTTTATTTAATTGAAATAGCTACACAATGAAGGTCCCCAGGGTCAAGATTAGACCCAGTTTGGGAGGTTATTGGGGAAAAAGAAGGTGTCTCCCTTTACAGCACGGAGCTCTATCCTAACTGCAAGCCAAGACTTTCTTCAGTATTTACCATCACTGTGTGATGGGGACTACACCACAGCCTGTTGAGTACCTGAATAGGAGACATGTAACCAAAGCTGAGACTAAGCTCAGAAACAGATCAGACATCTCAGTCCCTCATTTCAGTAATCTGATTGGGCTCACTGCTGCTGTGACCTAAGATCATCCTGAAGTATGTGTCAAAATAACATTTATAAATAACAATTTAAAAATAACATTGTATGTTTTCATTTACCTGGGTCTACACATGTAATATTGTTTAGCCAATTCCTCCATGTTTGTTTGCCTCAGTCACTGCCCTGTCAAGGTGCTGGATAGTGATGAACGCAGCAGGAGTGCTCCTCCTGTGCTAATCACATCAGGTTGGATTCCAGGGAGCTGTCAGCTTCCAAATCCTTAAAATATCAAATCAAAATTAGTTCCAACTTTTGTTTCAGCAGAATGCCTTCCTTGACTACCGAAATATCATCAAGTGCAAAACCAGATCTTCTGTTTGATTATAATGTGCTATATAACACAAAACAGCACAAATGAAAACCATAGTATAAATGCAGGGTTAGGGTGGTCTGAGCTGGGTTAGGTAACCTCACAGATTGCTCTATGCTTTTGCAGTCCCAGTGACTCATTGCACTGCTCCTTTTGCACTCTCAGATATAAGGTGCAGCTATTCCATGACTTTGGCTTAAAATTATGGCAATTTGTTGTCCAGTTCTGATTATGGAAAGTGCCACAACATGTGAGCAGTTGTTACACAAGGAAAAACAGCATTCTAATTAGCAACTTGCTTTTCTGGAGAAAATGTTTTATTGTGATTAACGAAAGACTTGTGTTAAAAAGAATCTTTAATGCCCTGCTAGCTCTAGCAAAGAAAGAAGGATATCTGAAAGCCTCCCCGCTCACTACTTTTTTTTGCCCTAGCATATGCCAGACAACCTAATTCTCATAGTTTATCATCTTATTTAGAGAGGTATGATATATCAGCAAGCAAATGTAGTGTCTCCTAAAACCTGATGTTATGCAATGATGGGCATCTTGCTATCACAGTATACCACTTTCTCGTTTGATATTATTACACATAGCTATTAACATACTCCCAGATGTCACATACTATGTACAGTGAACTGAAGTTCCCTTTGAACATCTGCTGACAGCTGAAATATTGAATGAAAGCACAAAGCATTTAATGTTGCGGCTTGGAGCTAGTCAAACAAATCAAATGCAAATTGAATATATCTTGCAATTATCCCTCCTTTCAATGTTCAAATGTGTGTGGGGAGGCAAAGAGGGGTTTAATTTAGATTAGTGCTTTTTCTTGGTTTTTGTTTTGTTTTGTTTTGTTTTCCTTTTTTTTTTCTTTTTTTTTTTTTTTAACAAAGTATTCTTCTTTCTGAAGTGGTCTCCCAAATCACTTAAGTGTTGTTCAGATAGAAATGTCAAAAAATTTTGACAATTTCATTTCCAATAAATATTTCACCCTTTGCCTGAACATTTGACTTCCCACCCAATTATGGAAACAGTGAGGGTGTTAGAGGCAGCTTAGCAGCAGTGCATAAGCTATAAAGCTTTCCAGAAGTCCTGAGTGCTAAAGCTGACTCCCAATCCATTCAAAAGAATCCAGAAAAAATTGGTCTAAGTATTGCACTCTGCTTTCAATACAGCAAGACAGTCTTCTGCCATGATTTGACTTTGGACATTTTGTTTATCAAAAGCGTCATTCATACTTGGTGCATTATTTCAACACAATTTAAGATGCAGAGAGATCAGAAAGGAATGGTGGGCAAAAGTCACAGACAAAAGGATAAAAACTGCGACTCTTAACTTGAAAAACCTAGCACCAAAGGTACTTTGATAATCTAGATGACAAGCTACAAATTATAAACATAAGAATTCTTCTGTGTTCTTCAGTGTTGCTGGAAGACTCCATTTTTTTCAAATGGGTTAGTTTTAAATAAAAAACCATCAAGGAAAAAACCTAAAATTTTATATAGCTGTTACAACATTTCATTTTCATAAGACTGAAATATTTAATTGTATTTATATAAATTCGATAGTTTGCATTTGATTATCGTTTAAATTAAATATGATATTTCAGCATATTGGAAGAGTTGTGAAAAGGGATTTTATTGGAACAAAGTGCTGTGACACAGGTAAAAAATACCAGGACAAGTATTTTTTTGCTATTAGTGATTTTAAGTAATACGTGTAGACTTTTTTCTAATTGATGCAACTTAGAAGAGTGAATACTGTTATTTGCAGATTTAGCAAGTAGAAATAGCAATTACCTTGAATCTTGCTTAGAGACATCAGCTTCAACACAGGAGTAAAACCCAAATCTCCACAAAATAGTACATCGAAATTCTAGTGTATGAGAAGGTATAATTCAACTTCATATGAAGTGGCACAGGTTTTTAATCTGTTTCCAATATTTGAAAATTTTCAGTGTTACGCAATCATAGGTACTGTAACTAGACATGTACACTACCTTGTTTTCAAAATTTCAACATAAAAGCAAAAAGAGCCTCTGTAATATTTGGCACTAGAGATTCCTAGAGCTAATTCTCTCAGGCTACTTTCTTCTTTTTCATCTGCTTCACCATGACTTTTAATTATTACTAAGACTCTGTGCATAAAAAATATTAAAAGTTTTTAATACTCCTATGCGTTGAAACATGAAGGAAATAATAATTTTAAAAGAACACCAACTCAAACACCAACTAAAAAAATATTAAAGTTGAATATTGTCTTACAGTTTCAGGATTGCTAGGTTTAGATAATCATGGAGACAGTATTCAAGCATGAGTATATTTAAATATGACCACTGACCTGTAACATCCATGAACTCAAGCATGGCCATGTTTCTTAAACCTTTTGTGCCATTTAATCTGCCTGAGCTCTTCTACAAAGATTTCCCCTGACAGAGTGGCAACAAAAGAAACAATGGCCTTTCCCTAAATAAAAAAAGATGCAGTTTTGGGCAGTCTGCCTTTACAAGCGCCAACAACATTTCTTTCAAAGGCACCTGCTGTTACGCATCAACCTTAGTCTGCAAAGGACAGCAACAATGACAGCATCCTTTTTTTCCACCATGTGAAATTGGAGTAATGAATTGTGTACTGATGGCTTTAATTTATGGCACACAAACAAGCCTGGGTTTCCTTAACTTTCAAAATCATGAATCACAAACATGACCTCAGAGGGTAATGGGAAACAAACTCACAAAGCATTTGTTTTAGAAACATTCACTGCTTTTCCAGTGTATATAACTGAGCCTGAGCTCAGGTTACACTCCCACACACAGAAAGCATAGATTAGCAACCATTAGTATCTCTTCAGTTTTAGTAATTGTCCAGAACCATTGAGTTTGCTTTTATATAAGGATGAACTGTGACAGTTAGAGGAGAAAAAGTGCCATCACAACACCTGCAGTTTAACAATGCCAATTCCCATGACAGCATGTCTGAAAAGAAACTCTTGGTGAGAACACAGGGATTCATCTACACTATGCTGGCAGAGTTAGGATTATTACTGGAGCTGTCAGAGATCCTTTCAAGATTTTCTTTCTTTTAAAAGCCTGTCATAAAGGAGTCCTCCCTCCATTTTATTATCTTTTTTCTTTTTTTTTTTTTCTTTTTACGAAAAGCTTTTTTTTTTTCCTCTTTTGCATATAGAAATGTCTAAATAAATCTATATTCAAATAACAAATGAGTAGTGATTTCAAATTTTGATTGGAACTGCAGTTCTCATCATCTCTGTCCTGTGTTAGAAATGAATAGAAACCTGTATCCCAGACAGATGTATGAGTATCCTCATAACCACGGTCTGCCTAACAGGGTTGCACCATGGTGCAGAAGCTTAACAAAAACTAATGAAAAACTTGTGGAGTAACTGAGACCATAAGAGTAAAGTATTCCAGACCTAAAAGTCTTACATTTAAAGGCCGAAATTTCTGTTTTCCCAGTATCAGCCTTCAATACCTGCATCTTTAGCATAAGCTGAAGGACTCTGAGGAGTGGCAGTTGTTTATAGGATGATAGTTTCAATATCTGAGCCTGCAGCAAGCTGCAGCTATTGGGAGACTGTAGTTTGGATTTCTGATTTCCTAGATAGATTTTTTTCTCTTATTTGTTTGTTGATTTCGAGTGCTATATGTATTAACCTGTTTTTCAATGGCGTACTAATTTCTCATGAGAGATGTTTCTTAGGTTCGTATTTCAACTGGAATATGATTGGTTAAAATTTTTTCCCTTCATTAATACTCACATCACTTAGAGAGTAAGCATATACATTGATCTCTTCAGAGTTCAAAGACTTTTTGTCCTTTGTTTTTGGGAAAGATGAGAAAGCTGTATACTAAAGCAGGAATAGAGATCTTAGAAGGCACTCTACTTGCCATAAAGCAATTTCAATGAAAGAAAAAAAACATAAAAACAAAACAACGAACAAAACCAGGAGTCATGGATGCCTACACAAAATGTTAAGTGATTCTAGGAGCCAAACAAGCTACTGGTTTGATTACTGCATTAAGAAGTTTCTTCAAGGGTCACAATACTTTTCCACAGTTTATATGTCAGAGGGGCAGAGTAGAGAAGGGAGAGCAAAGAGGCCATTATCACTCTTTTTCTAATAGTGGTGTTAAGCAACATGGTTGAGGTAACCATTACCAAGACCATTGGGATTTCTAGACTGGAGCAAAAAGGTGGGCTACCTAACCTAGTACAGTATTTCTTGTAGTATGTAACACCATAAAGCATAACCTCTACATAATGCTTTTAAATGTAGTGTCCCATGGACAATAATTTCCTCTGGACCCCAGCTCCCAATTAATTTATTATCTGAAGCAGTAATCTTTGCTAATATGAATTGTAAAGTGCAGCCACAGGTGTAAATCAGCTATTATTTTCTTAGTTTAGATGTGTTTTGTGTTCATCTGCACTCTCATATTATACAAAGAGAAGTTGACAGATTCACTGCTCACTCATTTGTATTTTCAATTATATAAATCTCTCTTGATATTTTTAGTTTATTCTTTCATTGCATTAAACTAAGGTCTTGTACACTTCAAAGTTATTTCTTTAGCACTTTTGAGCTGTCTAGTTCCTTCTTAACAATAGGTATTATAGTATTAGTAAAATTACACGTATCTAAAACCCACATGCACGTGCGGAAATGTCCATTTTAGAATGGCTGATGTATTCTTTCAAAAGAAATAATGCCTTTGAAAATTCCCTCCTGTCTCAGCAGAGGACAAAAGATGGACTACCTGCACACTTTTTGGTTCTCCATTGCTAGAAAATAATGTTTCCAAAAATCAATGGATTGCTTGCATGTGTTTTCTTTCATTTTTTGGTTAGTGTGTTTTTCAGAGAAAAACACGCAGAAAAAAAGCATAACATGAGAGTTGCTGTTTACCTTGTATGCTGCCTTCACAGCTTTTAGTATAACATAAAGCAGCTTTGGCTCAGGTATTGTCTGTATTTTCAAAAGCAAAAAAGTATTACTTTTGCCTAAATTTCATTATCCTTTGAAAAAAGACAATTTTATTCCTTCTGTTTATGAATGAATAATTTGATAGGAAGATCATTTTAGCATTAGCATTTCTTTTTTTCTCAAATCAATACAAAGACTTTCTAGTAATAAAAGGCAAAAATGCTGTATAAACCATGTTCAATGTTTAGGGTGCTCTGGTATTATGAAAGGCGAAAATACAAATCTTCAAAGCACTCAAGGGACAAGTTTCAGTAATGCATCATTTTACTATATCAAAAAACAATTAACTTATTCATTAAAAATTTAGAAACATGTCTAATTGTATTCGCGAACATATCTAACACTAATTAATTGAATTTCTCACTTGAGAAAAAAACCTGTTCAAGTATGGGCTGTATTGTTTTCTTACATACTTACATCTCTCTGAAGTAATTGAAATGTAAGCAGGTGCTTACATAAGCAGAAATATTATCTTGGCTAGTAAAAATTGTTCTTCAAAAGACTAGCATGTAAATGACTAGCATACTGAGGTTTAAGTATTTCTAAAAAATATGAAAAGTTCAACAAGAAAAAAAAAGTCTGTGCAATTTATTTTCACTAGACTTGAATAGTCATTTGCTTTGTATGTTCATCATCAGAGACATCAAAGAGTGGATAAAAAAACCTGTTACATACTGGAGATTTTTTAGAGTTTCTATTTGGTCCCTAATTCTTTAAGTCACTTCAGTGTCAGTCAGAGCATCTGTTTGTTACTTCGCCTTGGCTGTGCCACCACATCTTTGGGGGATCTACAAAATAAACATGTCTACTGAGCTGGTCTTTGTTAAGAATAACTCAGGTTATTCTTAATATTGGTTCGTTGCTCCAGTCTGCTGCCTATCCCATAAGGGGTAACATTCACACAGCAGAGATGCCAGGAGCTCTTTAACTTATTTTGTCTGTAAGACATTTCTGTCTCTCACACCTAAAGGATGCATTCACTGTTCAGCCTGTCACTATTTCACTTTAATGTACTTGATAGTATGTATTAGAAGATATATAATTTAGGATTAAATGGTCAAAACAGGCGTTTTGCTGCAAGTTATGGACCACGATCTGTATCTACCTGTAGTTGTGGGTTGCTTGCAGTTGAATTAGGAAGGATATATACTGCAGCAGAATTTGCTCTGATGTCATAGAGCCCTGATGGTTCTGACTTGCTACCCTTTCATGTGATAGCTCTGCATCCCTTTACTTTTGGTTTTGTTTAGGGACTCTAAACACTTGGTCATTTGTACAAAGCCTCAGAGGGAAACTGATCACAATGTAGCATGAATTTCATCCAACCCTAAACAACGAATTCTTCCAGGAAGCATAGATTGGGAAAGGAAAAAAAAAAAAAAAGAAAAAAAAGAAGAAAATTAAAAAAAGAAGCAAGAAGGAACAAACAAAACAAAATAACTGAAATGTGTCTGGGAAGGACTTCAAAACATAATAAACTAATGACATTACTGTCATGCTCTGGCAATCTAATTTGACTGAAATAGCATCTACAATCAGAATGCTCAAATATATTCAAAGCTTTTCTTTTACTATCTGGATCCCACGTATAAAAGTATTTGGCTAAGCCTAGAGGACAAAATAGGAGTGGAAATACGATTAATGACAAAAATCATAAAGCTTACCATCTTTTCTAACATTTGATATTGGCTATATCACTTTCAACCCAAATTTGTAATGCTTAAGAATCATCCAACAGTTTGCATTTACTTGATGAGAACTGAAAAAAAAAAATAGAAGACAGATGAATTCAGTCTTTGACTTTAAAGTATGTCACCATTTGATACAGAAAATACTTGCATCACTTTACAGTGTTTTGGCAAAATTTCGTAAGAGGAAAAACTCCCAAGCTGCATCTGAGCTGGCAAAGGTACATAATTTATAAAACCCAATAGAGCACTGTCAGTTGCATGACAGGATGTCTTAGTAGTAGCTTAGGAATTCTACTGTGTTTTATCTCTGGCATTGCAATTTTTTTCTTTTGGACAACAAACTGCTATGATGGAAATTATAACTTGTGTATTTTGTTCTTCACTTACTTAAGAATTAAAGAACACCCCAGGAACACTTGATCCAGTACATCCTCTATTACAAAAACACTCATTCTTTCCTCTTTGTGAAGACTGTGCAGTGATCGGAGGACTAGGGGGTTAAGTATTTGCATATAAGAAGTCTCTTAGGTGACATGTTATGAAGAGAAGTCTGTTTCTCTAACAATGGATTTGCTGAGCAATGTAGAATGAGACAACTTTTTTTTTCCTTTTTTTCTTTTCATATAGGATTTACATACATTTATTCATTTATTTACAATTTCTTACATTTATACGTACCTTAGGCATGAGGTTTGAAATTCTGGAAACGTCGGTGTGTACAGTCCGTGGGTATAAACTTTTTAAGAACCTTTTGACATCTTTTCTTTTTGCTACAGATATACCAATTTGAGTAGCTACTCCTATGCAGCCCCTTGCTCTTCACTGTCCTGCTGCTGGATGCTACCTCCTGAGAACTTGAATACATGTTTATTAACCCACTCCATTTAAAATTAGTTGAGCTAGTTTTAAATGCTTGAACTGTAGATCTTTCCATCTTAAACAAGTTAACAAGTGTCAGCATCTCAGCTGAAAGGACTGATCTGACAGTCACAAGGAGCAGAACAAGATTAGGTCTGGTTGGGTGCAGAAATCAGTCCAGGAGTCACAGGTGTCCAGAAATCAGTCCAGGAGTCACAAAACAAACCTTCATCAAGCCTCTCACCCAAAATCAATTCTTTATTATATCTAGTTCTCTTTCACTCAAAAAACCGACAGAAGAACCATGGAAATACAGAGAAATCTGAGGTTGCGCACAAGTTGTTCTATTCGTATATTCATATATATATGAATATGTATGTATAAACCAATAACACGTTACAGAACAGATTTAATGGTAATTTGGTATTCCTCATCATAATAGTGAAAATGGGAAATAAAAAAAATCTTTAAGAAGTGTCTGTTTATATATGATTATCAGTTATTTATTTAAGGCCCATGGAGTGTAACAGCTCTTTTTAGTTTAACCAGGTCCAAGGTATTGCTTTTATGAAAGGAAAAAAAGGCTTAAAACCACAAAAAGTACTACAGTGAAATGCAAGGAGACATGACCAGATAAATATACCTCCCTGGAAAGAACACTATTGATTTTTATAGTGTTTGTTCTGCAGGGATTCTTTATCCAGTCCTGGCAGCCATTCAAAATCTGCATTTAAACAAAATTTTTTAAAGTGATGATCCTGATCCATTTTCTCAATGTCAAGAAATAAAAGTGTAAGCTTAATGAAAAAGGCACTCTAGATATAAAATATTTAAAAGCTTCATGCTAGAATACTTTCTGGTTTAAAAAAAAAAATGGGGTGGGGGTGTAGAGGACATTTAATTTTTTATTTTTTTTTTTATACCAGCTCCAACAAGCAATTTAGCCAAGAGGAAATTTAAACTCAGCATTCCATCACCATCCATCAGACCCACATCTTTTATTAAGGATGATGCTTGAAAATTATTGATAAGTCAAGGTGCAAAGACCATTTCAAGTTTCCATTTTCCAGCTCATATGATGAGATTGTCACCACAAAGATGCCTGTTCATTGATTTCCTCCTGCTCCTTCTTGCTCCCCCCTCCTTCCCAGGAGCTATTTACCTGTTAGTGGGTCTTGCTGTATGTCATGTACTAAACAAGTGTTGATGCCAGGTGGTTATAACTGTAGAACCTTACTGTTAAAAATAACTCTTTCTTTCCTCAGCAAGTGTTTACACACTGCAAAGATTTTTCCAAGTTCTTCAAATCCTTCTCCCTCTCGTGCCTCCCTTTTTTCTGCATATATTCTACAAATGTTTGGTGGGAAAGACATAACAGGGAGATTTCCCTCTTGTTTGCTTGTCTGTTGACCAATCTGCCAAGAGTTTTAAAAGTCAGAATCACATTACATTTGTCCTTAGGTTTCAAACAGGTACACTTACTGCCCCAGATCATGCTATAGCTGGGATTGTGATGAGAGAAGAAAACCTTTTATGAGAGCAGCAGTCACTACCCTTTTACATTTACAACCTTTCACTCATACAACCCCTTCCTCCTTCTTGCCATTGTCATCCATCCCGTCCCTCCTCCCTCCCACAAAAAAAGCATCATAGAAGCTTCAGATACCCGAACAAGCTGCAGTCAGGAACAGAAGGGATAAGAGGACAACCCTGAGGTACAGCTTTGAATTAGCCCTTCAAATTCAGATCAGTGAAGGAGTTGCAAGCTACATTAGGAAGCTAGGAGGCAGAAGGTGGGGGAATAACAAACAAAAAAAAAAGTTTTCTCTCAGTTTTTCTCAACTACTCACCCCCTTGCCCTACTAGCCTGGAAATCTGCTCTCACTTCCTTACTACTCTATACCACTATTGTTAAACTGATTTTATACATAATGTTGAATGACTCGAACTGCCTCTTTAGGAATCTGCCATGGGGAGAGGACTTTAAATCCTGTGTTTAAGGTAGAGTAAGTTTTGATGCTGCCACCACATACTGCCAATGCAAGAGGGATCACATTATCATTTTCCTCAGTTTTTTGCCCTCCCTTAACTATGTGCTTGTATTTTACCTCACTAAACTGCATTCTGGAATGCTGTGTAAACATCTCTGTGTATGTGTTAAAGGGAGTATGAATTATGCTATGCTGAGAAACAAGAAAACAGCCATAAGTAATATTTGATAAAAATCAAAACCACTTCTATGCAAATCTGTTCATACTATTATGGAACTGAATGCACCCTGAGTTCTTTGCCTGTTAGGAATCTGTACACGCAGAGAGATTTTTGCTCTCTGAGCTGAATTCTACTGAAACTGGGAAGTGGGGAAGTGACACAACATGGAGTAAAGAAGAAAAAGAATTCCCACAAGATAGCAGTGTCATGTTTCCAATTGCTGCATCAAATCTACCTTGCAATGACACTCGCCCCTTGGAAAAACTCTCTCAGGAATTTGAAGACTGAAAAAGCTTCAGCCTCAAATGCACTATGAGATTCAGTCCAAGTACATTAAAAGCCAATCCACACTGTAAAAATGTTATAAACAACATCAGCAGCAACTATAAAAAGAAAACTAAAAATTGTACCTTCTTATTTAAAAATAGTTTGGGATATATTTCTCATTACATTATGACTTAATGGAACATCAGAAATCTCACTGGTGGCTTGGTTCTTGCTGTATGAATAAAATGAAAGCACATGTACTTTTTTTCAATATTAGCATCTTTATTATGTCCAAATACAAGTCTGTACTCCTTAATTGTACAAAGTTAGACAACAATATGAGTTGCAAATAGCAGTGGATAGACAGATGTTATGTACAGGAAAAACTTTAGTCTGTATTAACTAATTTTTTTTCCTTCACTAGAGACTCAGAGTTTTTCTGTGCTTATTTAAAAAAAGGGGTACCTTAACAGATATTAATGCACACAATTTGACAATAGAGTTAAAATTCCTGCTTCACAATAGCAAAATACTGTCAAATTATGCACATCTTTCCCTGGGAGATTTAGAGTTGTAAAGAAATGGTGAAGAAGAGAATTATTCATGGCATATTTTACAGAACACATTCTTAAGCCTGACAGCAATTTATGGTCAGTTTATTTTCCTTGAATGCCTTCCCAGAGTACAGCACAGTAGGAGATAGGACCTAAATTGTTCAGTGTCTCTTTGGCAGACAGTGCTGACAACATGATCTTCCTCAGTGGACAGTGATTCTTATGCTATGAAATCTAATAGCAACAGCAGCCACAGTAACAGCAGGTTTTCTCTCTGGCATAAGACAGTAAAAGACGGTTTGTCTGAACCAGTCCATTAGGTCATTAAAAAGAATGAGTAAAAACATATTTTAAAAAATCCAGACATCAAGTTATGGAATAGTCTTTAAAGTGGTTAGTGAGAATGGAAGCAACAGGTAACATTGTAGACCTGCATTATTAGAGAGATTCCTGAGAGCCATGGACATGAAATCATTGTAATTACCAATGTAAATATAATAAAAAGATGGTTCATTGTTGCAAACAGTTCAAAGATTATAGTCTACATTAAAAATAGTGTTTTCTGAAAAAAGAGTTTTGAGAACGTATGCGTTAATCAGTATGCTTAAATCAAAGTTGGAATTAAGGATCTAAATTTTGTAAATAATACTGTAACACCTTGAGTTATTCCCTGAGTTGCTCCCTGAAAGATTGGTGTGAATATAAAAATCACTCTTACCAGGAATATAAACCTGATAGTATAAAATATGGAGGCAGTGCAGGATATAGAAGTAGCAGCAATTCAATATGAAAAGTACAAGATGGAGTGTTATCAGAGGTTGTTAAACCTGGCTTGGATTTTATTTAGTACCTATTTTTTTTCTCATTAACAGGAACTTTGATGAGCGCACTTACTGAGTTATTTTACTGGTGCTCTGGACTACACATCTAGGATGGGTGATTTTGCCAGACTTACTCGGTGGTACATTACTGGGTTTGCCTAATTAGTTGAATCACAGGGATGTTCTACCTCAAGGATTAAAGTGCCTCAGTGCCTTTGTAAAAGACAAGAAACATTCCTTTTATTTTAAGTAGTTAATAAAGTCACAAAAGGCTTTTATAGTCTCCCAGCTGGAAGTTTCTCCTTGAGCTGAAATGTTAGAAGGAACTGAGTCTAGATGAGCTCCAAATATTAAAGGCGGTTTGGTTCCATTCATGAGAGGGGGAAATAGAGGGCTGTGAAGCCACGGAAGCAGTCCTATTTATGCTGCTGCTTTGAAGGTTAAGGTGTGTTAAGGGACTATAGCTGGTAACTTTGGTCTATGTACTCTTTTGTACAACAAGTACCTTGCAAACAGATGAGAAATTCCAAAAGTATTTCTTAGTTAGCACTTACGGCCAGTGTGACCATGGTGTCCATAGAACTGTTTAGTACTTATTCAGCACTAGAGAACAAACAGAAATTAAGATTAAAAGTTCAGGTTTTGGTTCACATTTCAATGACAGTCTACACTGGGAAATCACCAGTTTCAAAATAGACAGATCACAGATCTTAATCATGCAGGGGACTCATATTAAAATCTTTGTCCTTATCAGAGGATTCCAAGCAAACTAGTGAAAAAATGTAAATTCAGATTATTAAGAAATCAGGATTAATTTTAGTCTTTGAGTGATAATAGTCCAGATTGTCACTGAATAACTGTCCTCCAAATGAGACAAATCTCCTTTTAACCTTACATTTATTTTTTAGGTCAACATATCTGAAGGCACCGGAATGATATCATGGGAAAAAAGGCTAAGAACACTACATTTGCACACCTAACTGTAAGTTAATTATTTTGTTACTGAAAGTCTAAAAGGAAAAAATCATTTTACAGGACATTGTTTGATTGTTAATGGGCAGTCAAATGTTACAAACATGATGTCTCCTTCTGGCAGCATTAAACAGATAGGAAAACGTCCAGGAAGTGCACTTTGATACTTGCATTAAAGGACTCACGAAGACAGTGCTTAATAGGAAATGAATCTTTATGCTTTTTAATCTGTTAGTCTTAAACAAGCATAATTGAAATCTTCTGTCTGGAATACAAACAGGCCATGTTTTACCTCAGTAAGCAGACATGATTACTGCTGCTCTGTCGAAGCCCTGTTGCTTAACTGTCTTGGGCTTTCAAATCAAATTATGCATCCTCTCCCCCGACTGCACAGAAAGATGATAAAACAAACAAGGCAGTCACAAAGCACTCTCATATTTTCCCCATTGGTCTGGTGGAATCCAAAAGAGGATGAGGTTGAAAAAGAGAGTGGATGAATCCCCTCTGGACCCTCTGTATTAGATAAAGCAAGCTAACTGAGAGAGGAGTGATCCCTTTACAGCAGAGAAGAACTTCTCACAGGAAGTTTGATAAATTGACATCATTCCAGGCAATTTGAGGTAATACAATCTTCGTGTCTGAACAGTGTAATTACTAGGTATGTTTCCAGCATTTGAAACACACGTATAAATCACCACAAGCAGTTTTAGCAACCATTTCTTCCAATGGAGGAGAAAAAAAAAGGAGGAGGAGAAAATGGAAAGAGCAAAAGACAGATGAAAAAATACTGAACAGTAATTTAGGAGGTTTTTAAGCGTAAATAAATATTAGAGCTTGAGGAAATATAAGCCACCTCAGTTTGAGGCAATGAAGAGAAGACCTGATGCAAGTGAGATAGTCTCAGAGGTGAGACAACCTATCTGGTATCAGGTAGATGGCTGTGCTCTAGAATAATCTAACCTCATTTCCTCAGCGAACCTGCAGCAATTTTCATGCTGTCAGTATGATCCTAGATGATTTCTCTTATCAATCTCTGTATACCCCAGGCTTGACAGACAGACATTTTGCCCAGTGATGTGTGGTGTAGCAAGAGTGTCCCATTTTCAAGGGAGGTGTGGTAGTACCAAAAGGAGAGAACAACACAGGAGCAGGAACTGAAATAAATCCATTTTGTATATACACCACAAGTTGAGTGTGAGAAGGTAATTTCTGGCATCTGTTCCAAAGAGAGAGGTAAGGCTGTTTGTTGGGTGGAACGAAATGAAGGGAAACAGCTTAGGTATAGGACTATTTTTGTAATCGCTCATACAGGAAATGTTTAACCCATTGACATGCTAGATTAATTCCCAGCAGCATGTTTTCATATAACTTTTCTTTGCTTAATTTCACATGGGGCATGAGTTTAATTTTGCAAACTACATGTAAGGTTGCAATTAGTCATTTTTCATTTATAATGACATTTATCAAAATGGCAAGAACCACCACTAAAACATTTACTAATTGACTTGCTTTTATTTGTAATGTCAGATAAGAGGCAAGCAACAAAAAATGAAGGACTCTTTTATATGGGCCATACAGAATGCATTTGCAGGAAAACAAATCATTGTAATTGTTCTGAATATTACACTGGTAAGTCATGAGGAGGTTGTGAACAGATGTTCAAAAACTTTGTCTGGACTGCGCTCCAGCTGTTTCAAATATTTAACAAATAGAACAGGGCTAAGGCTCTTGTTCCTTCCTGCTGCACATTCACAATGCTCCACTCTGTGCAGCCTGCTACTTTGTATATTATATGATGAGGCTGAAGTTTGGCTTGACCATATCTGTAATTTACCAAAGAAATTACTTTAGAAAATTATTCGCTTTTGAGATGAAGGTACATCATGGGAGATCCAATCTTTGGTACACTGACAGTTATTTTTCACTAATGTTACTCTTAGAAGAAAGTTAATTAGCTCATAAACAAACTAGAAATCCACGTCTTGACAAGTATGTCTTGTATGTCCATAAAGACAAAATGTATCTCAGTTCCGGGTTTAGCATTAAATTCCAAGGTTTACACATAAACAAGTATGGATAATATTCTTCTGAAAAGGATATTATAAAACTGACATCTAATGCCCAATTTAGGATCTTTTTACAAACTATGAAAACTTTAGGTCCCAACAATAAAGTGACTGGTGCTACTGATTTCAGGGCAGAGACTCCTTTCTATGGGAAAGCAATAAGGCTTTCTATTTTATAAAGGATAATTTTTTAGTGTAAACAAATCTAAAGGAACCTTTACTCATTAAAGTCAATGTGCAAGTATTTTTATCCATTAAAAAACGAAATAAAAATTTGACTTATCCTTTATTCCAATCTTAAACTTATTATAAAAACAAAATTTATTTATGCTAGTTACACAAAGACAGAAATGAAGAAGCCCAAAGCTTCTTCAAGAGCAAGGTTAAAAGAAAGTGACAGGTGCTGCTGCTACAGGCAGCAGAATTTTGGCTGAATTTGGAGATTTCAAAGAAAAATTGGAGATTAATCTTTTCTTCACTGAAACATCTAACAAGAAATTAAAAAAAAAAAAAAAAGATACTAGAAGAAAAAAGCAAAAGTAGATAAAGATTCCAGGAAGGAAAAAGTGTCTATGGCTTCAAATACTCACTGAGCTGCCTGTTTCCTCAGAGCTGCTTTCCAGCTCCTCACTTCCCAGGCTGTACATACATGCAGAATTGTCCCATCCCATGTGCAGAATCTGGCACTTGTTTTTGATAAATGTCATACTTCATAAACTTAAACTTCATAAACTTAATATTTAATTCACCTCATCAGTATCTTTATTTTCTTAAAAGGACTAATAAACTTCTGGTTATTCTATAACATAAATTGCATATGATTAAACTATGTATTCTCTAGAAATCCTATAAATATTATCTATATTATGAATATGATATTTCTCATAGTACTTGGGTTTTTCTTATGAAGGAGTGACATTTCAAGAAAAAAAAGTTAAGGGAGAAAAACATTTGTGTATAAGAAAAAAGGATAAAACCCCAATGTCTACAGTATTACAATGTATAGAATCACAAAAATTTTTATTCATTTTAAATATATATGATATACATTTATATTTGTATGTATGCATTTACAGACATTTGTGTGTAAACATATATCTATAAAAATATGCATATTTTTATATATGCACATAAGTATATTAATACTAGTATGTGATGTTTCTATACGTAATCATATCTATTTATATTCTGTTTGTGTGTCTTGATATACATGCATATGCACTTAACTAAAATACTTTTGCCAAAACTGAAAAAAAGAACATGTCAAAAAAGTGACAGAAATAGAAACTTCAAGTAGTGTTAACAAAAATAATTAAACACATGAGGTCATCCCAGCAGAGCAAAGGACTGTAAGATTGTAGGATGAACACAAATGGAAGGTGACAAAAAAAAGAGTATACCATAATACAAGATACAAAAAGCTCAACAAGGATCAGTGCTTCCCTTTTCTTTTAATTCCAGCACAAGGAACTACAAAATAAAACCAGAGAGTCAGATTTACAACTAATGAAAGAAATCTCTTTGACATCAGAAATAAACAGCAGAATCCTTGCCATATATATTACACTTAGACTGACTAACTGGTGAAGTAAATTAAAAATAAGAAAAGATGAGATATTTATATGATCCAAATAATCACAGTTATGGTATGTGAGAAAACCATCAGGGTAAGAATCTTACATGCGTTTATGTAAGGGTTAAATGCACACCGGTAATTCCAGGTACCAGGCTGCGGCCAAAGCTTTACTGAAAATTTATTTTAACAGCCAAGAACACGGCAAAACAGCTGTCCAAGAAGGCAAAACTAGCAACCTCTGCTGGTGCTTTTATATCAACACCTTTTGCTTGTTCAATAAACAACCAAATGCTGTGTTCTCCCCCTGTGCTTTATGGCCTGCTTGCCCCCCTTGCAGGGGCCTCCAGGCATATCTGTCAGAATTTTATCAGTCGTAGCAAGGGAGTTACCTCTGGGCAGTAGATAAAGAGAACATCACAGAACCCTGCATGAGAAACAGATTTCTTCTCATGTTAAAGCTTTTCCTTGGCAGCAAAAGTTTCCTTGAGTGGACATTAAGCTTTTCCCTCTATATTTCTGATGAAGGTTTTCTATACCTACAGTTTAAAAACCCATATTCTATTGGCAAACTTTTCTAAATTTCTCTTTAAAATGTGACATTTGGTGATTCTGATTTTCAAAAGTACATAGCAAGCTGTAAATATTTTTTTCAGAAAAAAACCCCTCACATTCAGTTACATGGAGTTCATTTCAACGGTAAGGACACTAACATGTTAATATAGTGAATGATAATAAAATGAACAAGTATAACTATAAGGGTGTTTGGGTTGGAAGGGATCTTAAAGTTTAACTAGTTCCAATGCTCCACCATTGTCAGGGACAACCACATCCAACAGGGCCTTGGACACTGATAGGGGTGGAGTATCCACAGCTTCTCTGGACAACCTGCTGCAAGGCCTCACCACTCTCACAGTAAACAGTTTCTTCCTTATATCTAATCTAAACCAACCCTGTTTCAGTTTACAGCCATTCCCCTTTGTCCTTTCACTATGTGCCCTCATAAAAAGTTCCTCTCCAGCTCTCTTGCAGGCCCCCTTTAGCTAATGGAAGGAGCTTTCTCTTGTCCAGACTGAACAGCCTCAGGTCTTTCAGCCTGTCTTCACGAGAGAGGTGCTCTAGCCTTCGTCTGATCATCTTACTGGCCCTTCTCTAGACTCACTCCAACAGGTCCATGTGCTTCTTAAGTTTAAGGACCCCAAGGCTGGATGCAGTACTATAGGTGAGCTCTCATGAGAACGGAGTATAGGGGGAGGAGAATCACCTCCCTTGAGCTGTTGGCCATGGCATGGTTCTTTTGATACAACCCATGATATAGTGGGCTTTCTGGGCTTCAAGTGCATGTTGCTGGCTGGTTGTGTCAAGCTTCCTGTCCATGAAGACGCCCAAATCCTTTTCCTCGGGGCAGCTCTCAATCCATTTCCACCAGGTTATTTGTGCTCTGGATCACCCCAGCCCCTGTGCAGAACATTGCACTTCATCTTGAGCTTCATGAGTCTCACATGGACCTACCTCTCAAGTCTGTCAAGGTTTATTATTATTGCAAGGTAGGAGATGCAAGCAATTTCCCACTTTTACCCAAGTTTGTAAACAGCCATATGAGCAGAGATCCATCTAATTTTTGAAAACTGGATATAATCACGTAAAACACCTTGAGAATGCAAATTAACTTCAGCACCGTTTCTTCTGAGCTGCAGCTTTTTCCTAGGGAACTAATGACTAAATGCTGTCAGGGCAGTGGTGTCATTATTCCTTTCCATTTCTTTAAAGTCACCCTTAAGCTATGACACAGCATAGACATACTGGTAACATTGTTAGGTTCTGTGATTTGCTTACGGTTTGCACTGTCCTAGTAAGTGAATCTGCATCCTGTGTGACCGAGGAGTGACAGAGCACATACACAATTCATCAAGCTGCAGACATCCTCAAGAGTTATCCAAACATGGATTGCTGTTATATACATCAAAAGATGAGCATACTGAAGCCCAATTAAAGCACACAGCAATTAACTGGAAGCCCTTAGAAATAAAACTTCAAAAATAAATCATCTGAAGTTGGAAAGACCACTGAGTGAAGCAGCTGTTACAATCTACATTATTATTAAACCCTTTAGCACTGAGAGTTTGTCAAGATGGCAATGAGATACATAAGATGCACTACTTAGTTTTAATAAACATTTTAAAGATACAACCAGTTTAAAATGGGATATTTTCACATCTATCAGCTTGCACAGGATTTGAATGAAATATCCCATTTCATATAATTCAAGTTATTCAAAGTAGTATATTTTGGTTACTGAAAAATATAATTTATTTCTGCTTCACTTTTTTTTTTTTTCCAAAATATTTACCGATGCCTTCTACTTGAATGGATTTTATTTCCATAAATCTTAAAAAAGTCTGGGGACATGGAAAGGGTTTTCTAAGTCCCTGATATTGTGTGCCTGTGCACACATGTGCGTGTGTGTGTGTAACGGGTTGGAGGATATCAGCCAGACTAAGCAGGAACCCATATAGCAATTCATTAGTTCTGGAGATGCTAAGGTTACAACTATTGAAAAGTTACCAGAAAGAAAAGTGAACCCTTCTCTGCCTACATAATCCAGCAGTGAAGCCTCATTCTTTTTGCTCATGCCCACCTTCTTAGAAGATTGCTTACCCCTACAGAAGTAAATAACCCTCTCAGAAAATGACAGACACAACTATTGCCCTCCTCTATTATTCCTAAATTTTATTTCTGTTTTTTTTAAAGTAAAGAAAAAGTATAATTAAAATACAAATATTTTTATTATTCCTACATTAGATACATTAGTATGGTGTAGGACCATCCTTTCCTCCTTTTATTTTGCTAATATGTATCATAATATTCTACCCCAAATATTTAGATACTAGCAGAACCACATTTAATATCTGTGTTTTATCTCGTGCTCCTATTTAGTGAGGAAGAACTGAATCATCAGTAATATAGACCAAATAGTTAAACATGGTCTATTAATGTAAAACATTTTTAAACCTTTCCATGAACATTTGTTATTCATAAAAAATATATATAAATATAAGTTGGATTCACACCAAAGCCTGAAGAATTATTAATTTATACAACTGTTCATTTTCGTATGCTAAATGAAATAATTTAGTAATTTTTTTTATTAAATACTCCCTATAGAATTCTGACAAAGAAAACAAAACAATGACAGTGAACAAAACAAAATAAAAATCTTCTAATGCAGATATTACAGTTACACATTTATATTTAAATTCTGCCCAAGTAATTCTGTTCTTCAGAAGGAATCACTGTATGGTAATTAATTTTGGTGGATGTAAAGGGAACAGCTCTAAACCCAGCAGGTCTATAGAACATCAGTGGATCGTGGTTTTTAGTTTGATTAAACTTTTAAGCCCATACTGCGTGGGGCTCACTAATGATAAGATTTGTAAAATGTCTACGCATGTAAAATGAAAGCAATGTGATTTGTCTGGAGGCAAACCAGATTTCAAATGTAAAATGACAAAAGAGCAGTTTTACTTCTTTAAAAGTTCGTACTTACTTTTTAAAATGTACATATATATCCTTAAATCAATTCCTAAAATACTCAAAAACATATAATTATGTTGTTCAAAGTGTTAAGCAATTATTGCCAGTTTCAAGGCTTTGCTACCATAACATGCCTAAGGCAAATAGTTTCTGCATTCATGAATATTGGAAAGAGTAAGTCATAAATCTATAATCTGAACATAAACATCTTTCAAGCTGCCTGGAGTCTAGGAGTTTTCACTACTAGTAACATATATTTCATTTGATGTCTGATAGTTTTGTCTCACTCCAATTTCATAGTTTGTACAGTATTTTTAACTGTAATCATCCATCCAGCCAATACTTTCTAAATTAATAAAGGCTGCCAAGGAATGGGGAAAGACAAGGACACTGTCCAGTCTTGTTCACCTTCAGTGATATAACTGCAGTGGAGATTTTGTCTTGTCTTTCAAAGGCGCACATGGTACAAACAGTATTTTTGGCTGCATTGAGGAAGAAATTACTAGAAGAAGAATGAAAGTTTCTATATCATTAGAGTTAAGTTTGTCAAACCGAGGCAATATTACACAACTTTATCCATTCAAATGCCATCCCTACCACAAATAACAAATGCTAGAGCTCTGTTTCAGAGGTCTTATATTATTGTCTTCTAGAGGAACACAGAGGTGACCTTTTCTCAAGTAAATTAGCTCTTACAGATAATTCCTGTTAGCCCCAGTATTCAGAACATCTGTATAGATTATCCAGCTTTCTCACAACTTAGAGTTGAAACCAAGCATTTTCTCTTTTGTCCCTTGTTAAGAACCAATATTCAGTATTAAGTTAGTGGAAAAGGAAGAAGGGAAGGAAGAAGGGAAGAAGCAAATCAGATAGCACCAATCACTCAACCTTTCCTTTCTTCTATCAATGAACATCCTTTTTGCCAAAGACGAAAAAGCCTGGAAAGGAAGCTGACACCAAAAGGGTTGGTGGTGGGGGTAGGCAGGGGAAATCCACAGTGCTGCCAAATGGGAGCCAAGACAGCACAAGTATGTGCCTTAAATTAGTAAATTATATAATTAGATAAAGAGCAATAGCAATCATTTTCTTATGCTTCTCTCCAAATGGTGATACCAAGAACAGAGAGATTGTTCTGAAGTTTTCTTCTGTTCCCAAAATCACCCAGTTCATAGGAAACTCAAAAAGCCATATCAATGTGCTATTCTCAACCTTAACTTAGAAAAGTGGGTGTAGGAATTTTCCATTAATATAGTGATATAAATGTAAACATTCTGGTAAACAGAATCAATTACAAAGCAAACAGCTCTATGCTGTCACCTCTGTGTTCTTCAGGGTACCTAGGAACTTCTTCATATTATAGTTTCTCAATATGTTATTCACAATGTGCTTTCTTTCATCTATCCTGAATTAAAGTCTTTAAACATGAAGAATAGCTATGCCCAAAAGACTCGCCTCTGGTAAGCCAAGGATCACACACAGTACAGAACACATAGTGATTCATGGAAAGCTTAAAGATTTATAGCAATTCCATTATATTTCATACTGCACACATGAAAAATATCCCTGAGCTTGGACAAGCTCAAGAGTTCAACCAGTCAATTACCGTGACACACGGGATTTTAGTATTTTTATCAACCACTGTAAAAGAAGCAAACAAACAAAGAAACAAACTCAAAAACCCAACCTGGAGTTGTTTGCTATAACACATACATGATATGGTGCCATCCACTCTCCTGAGGATTCTGCAGATTGTTATAGTCAGTAAGTCAAAGTACAATTGGGAATAAATTTACCTAACTCACTGAGAACACGAATGGATTAATCACTTTTGCTACTTTATGAACATCATGACTTGAACAAATTAGACTGCATGTCAGATTCGAAGCAAGCATAAACCACAAATAGAAGTGAAAGAACTGCAGCCAAACCAAAAGCACATTGTAGCTCTCTTCTGTGAGGAGAACAGTTTTCCTCTGTGTCTTAAAACTGCTCTGCCACACATATTTTCAGGTCCCTCTCTAGGCCATATGTGAATAAATACCTTAGGTTGCAATATACACTAGCTACATATTTTACTCAGTATGTGAAAAGAAACAGAAAATTGGACTGAAATAATTTTTCAGTTCCACTTAGTCCATTTACTGATTGTTTTTAAGTAAGTTCTTTCAAACTAGTATACTTGGATCATCATGATCTTTATAAATTTCTCATGTATCCACCATCCTCATTACAATGAACAGGAATTAACTATGTCTAGAATGTAAAGATTTACTTATTGAAAGGTATAATGCAAAGAAATTTCAGGCTTCAAAATTAAAAAAAAAAAACACAAACCAAACCAGAGCAAAACAAAACAAAGAAAAAAACCCCGCCAAGAATGCACAGGTTTTTAAAGATCTGGACAATTCAGGTTAAGAGTTTTGCCTTGGGCTCCTCACAACAGAATGTGTGGTCCTCTGGGATAAACTACATGTAGCCTGCTCCTTTTTTGTACATCTGCAGAACTCCAGAAGGTCCCAGAAGGAACGTGTACTTACTACAGCATGATGTGCTAGAAAATAGGGGATGAGTTAGTAACAAATTGTAATCCAAGTTGGACAGAAGGTAAGCATGGAAGAAAACAATTCTTGGGGCTTTTGTTAAAAAAGTATATGGCAAAAAGTATAAAGCAAAAAGAGAAGCTAAGCATATGTGAGAGGTAAAGAACTCAGAAGTCTGTTAAGTGGCATTTTTTATGAAACTGAATGTTTTCAGAAATGAAGAACTATTTAGGACTCACATTTTACTTAATCTAGCATCAGACAAGGACTAACGGCACTTAAGGTTAATAGAGATCCTCAATAGTAAAGATGGTGACTTCACCAGTTCCCTTGTCAGTCTATTCCAATGTCTGACAGTCCCTTCAGTGAAGAAATTCTTCCTGATATCCAATTCTTGATTTCTACTTTCATTTCTTTATGAGAAAAACCTTTCTTTAGAATGATAGCCTAATAAAAAAAATAATGAAGATACATTCTGTGTATATCATAAGATCAAAATCTGTGAATGCAGTTGCTGTGTTTTTGGGGTTTTTTTGCTGGATGCATATATTTTTTTAGCTAATAATATTCTATCATGCTTTTTAAGCTAAGAAATTCTGTTCTAGTGTATAATGTCAGGTTTAAACTGCTGCACCTGCCTTGCCAGCCTATGTTGTTTTTCTTCTATGGATTGAGTGAGTGGCATATGCTAGTTAGAAAACACAATATGATGTCACTAAAAAGACTGAGAAACCAGAAAGCAGTTAATCACAGAATTACTGAAAGCAAAAATAAAATAACCACAAATGTTAGCTCTAGTATTCTCTAACGGATGTAATATTTTTTGAAGCATGGTATCTACTTTGTTGGAACACCAATTCCATGGTGAATTCTTATGATTGAAAGTTGTTTTAGGTCAAATCATTAAATGTGCAACATTCTACCTAAACACAACAGGATATCTTTGAAAATTGTTCTCCCTAAGTTAGCACAAAGAGTTATAGCCTTCTATTTAAAGACAAATGCACGTGACCGATTAGTTGAAAACGAAGTTGTAATTCCATAGATATATCAAAAAGTCTGTTTTTCTTCATTAGAATTTTCAGTTTAGTCAAGCTTATTTCTTGCCCAACACTTCTAGGTCATTCTCTCTTTTCATTATTACTTATTCAAGAGCTTCCAAGGTACTTTCTGAGTACCTTACTAAATAAACGCTTATGCAATTTACAATGCAGTGATCCAAGAGTTACACTTTATGCACTGCATACTTTCACAAAAAACCTCTGAAAGTTTAGGCTAACAATAACATCTATTCATTTGACTTCTGCAGTTATCCACTGTTAACTGCCTTGACAATCTTCCTTACATTATTTTTAACACTACCACTTATTTTCTCAGCCTGCTGGAATCTATATACATAATGTCCCATGCAAAAATTGAACCACTGGAGAGGAAAATTAAATATTTCCTCATTCTTCCTGAAACAAAAGCAAATACAGCCAGAAAAAGCCCCACGAACTTCTTTAAGACCACATCTGCTAATATGTAAATGCTTATTCTCTCATTCTCAACTATTTCCAGAAGCAGGGGTTGAATGTCATATCCACTATCACTGCCAAATTTGCTCCTCAGTAACTGTTTTGAAATTTCTGTTGCAGCATCTAGTAGTTACATTTGTATATCTGTGGGAAAACTTGGACCACAGGAAGCTGCATCCAACACATAGTAAAAGATTTTTGATTATTTTTGGCTTTCCTACTCATCTGCTGTAAGCTGCCATTGAGGGTCAAGAATCAAATGTAAGAAAAAGCAGAAGAAAATTAAGTGAGAAGTTCAAGTTAAACTGAGAAATAACACAATACATTTTTGCAAGGCAGCCCAGAATGCAAAGCTTTAATATCAGCATGGAATATGTATCCAAAGAAGGTGGGGCATTATGAGAAATTAAATTAACAGGTGCAACATTAAAGAACTGGTTTAGCAAAGTTCAAAGAGGAAACTAGATTATTTCAATAGGATTTGAAAAATAAGTCTTAGAAAGTCAATGAAATGACTGAATCTGTTTTACAGTTAAGTACGGTTAATTGGTGGATATTTTCAAAGGATTTACTATTGCTGCATCTTTCAGACAAAGAAGGGTCACAAGAGAGAAAAAATAAAGTCTGAGAACATGCCAGGGTGAAGGTAACAAGGGTGGCATGGTTTGAAAGGAGAATTATATATAGAAAGTTGTGAAAAATGTAAAGTGACATAAAAGATAATGTAATCTGATGGGAACATTAAGAGAATACAAATCATATGGGGTAATATCTGCTTTTAAAAAGGAGCCAAATGCCTATTAGAGATGCATAAATAAAAACTCCTGCTGAAGACTTGCATTCTCAAATAAAGGAGTTTGAATGTCTGAGAATGGAATTAAAAGCTGGCAACATCTGTTACTATAATTTTTGCTTATTACCTATATTACAAAAGTGCCTCAGGCTCCAATTAAAGTCCATTCCCCATTATGCCAAATACTTATATGACAAAAATCAGAATCCAAAGACTATCGAAGGAAGTAGATAAATGGAGGAAGAATTCTGATTTCTCTTATATGTTTAAGGATTAAAGGAGCAGAGGTTAGCTGCTTACTACATGTTGAAAAGTAGGATTTAGATGCCTGAATTACTGAAGTGCTTAAGAAAATTTGCCTGTGGTTGCAAATGAGGAAACAGCAAAATACAGGGAAAAAATTATTCACTGTGATTTGTTTCCCAGATGTTGGGACTGTATTAATATGGTGGTTGGATTTTTCTATTTTACTTCAGAGAGCAAGATCACTAAGTATTTCCCCGCTGATTGTGAATTGGGTCACCAAAGGAAGAAAGGGTCAGGTTTAAAATATCCTTATGTATGGGGAATTAAAATAAGGATATTACCCTTGTGTATGACAAGAATTCTAGGTGCACAAGAGGCAAGTTTGCGACAGGACTTTCATGGAGCCTTAAAAATTTGAAGGAAAGTGTAATTTAATAATAAGTAAGCATAGCTATTAAAGAGGTCTTTATGTATGCCAACTTGGATAAATTTCCGAAGCCAAGAGAATGAAATTAGTCTTCACTTACCCCCTATCAAAACGGATCATTATGCAGCATAACAGGTAATGTAGAGGAGCTCCATTAAGTCAGATAGCAAACAGAAATTATCTAGAAATTATCCACAAATACTGCTATTACTTGGAAGAAGTTGTCAAAAGAAACATTTTTCAAGAAGTATCCCATCAGCTCCTAAAAGGGGAGAATTTTTTTAAAGTAGGAAGGATGAAAAGTTAATTTTGCAGAAAAATAAAATTTATGTTTTCTAAAGCAACTAATTTTAATTTAATTTTGGAAGTGTCCAAGTGTTTTTAAAATGCCAGTGCTCTTTTTTAAGCAACAACCCCACTGGTTACTAGAAGCCTAAAATCTCTTTTAAATAAGGACAGAGTTCCCAACACATGGACTGCAGAAAGCGATTGGACACTAACTGAGATTTTCGATGTACTGACTCCTAATTTGATCAGGGACATTTATAACCTGAATATAAATATACTAAGTACTCTCTGCAATTTTAACAAGCCAAGGCAAAACTCTCAGGTCCTCTAAAGGAAATACATTCTTCCAGACCAGTGAAAGGAGTTCAGAACCAGAACCGGGAACCAGAGCTGCATGCCACAGTACTACGAACAGAGATATGGGTGCCCAGCAGTAGAATTCACAGTAATTAGCTTCCTAAACAGTGAAATGCATAGATAGACAAGCCAAGAAAAAATTCATGGACAGAGATGATCCACAATGTTGTCTCCCTCTTTCAAGTGCCTAAGTGCAGCCCAAATTATGTGCTTATGTGAAAGGGGATTCAGAACCTGGAATCCCGCTTGCACTTAAACTCTTTTGATTATGGAAAATTGGTTCACTCTTTTCACTTGAAATATGTCTGTCAAAGGAGGAGGAGGAGAAACGAGGGTTAAAATAGACTAGAAGATTACAGTAGTTTCTAAGGAAACCAAAGTCAGTGCCCTCCTCATGCAAAATGAGGTGAAATTCATACCTCTCACCTCCCACAGGAGTGTCCCCTTCAGTATTCACCTAGGGCTAGGCCTAGGGCTAAGACACACATCAAATACAGCAAGTACAAAGCAGATGCTGTATGGTAAATGTCCAGGTACATACTCTCTAATCCCATTATAAAATCCTTTGAGGCTATAATCCTATCACTTTGAGGTAATCATTTGAGAAAAAGCTGTATCTGCTACTGCTGTAACACTCATTTTCAAATTAAAGCAAAGATTAAGGAAAGGCTAACAACACACAGAAATGGATCAAACAGCAGGGTAAAAAATTGGGAATGCTGCACACACCCAATAAAATCACTTCAATAGCATGAGAGCTGTTAACTGTCATGCTGTTCTTAGAAGATCATGCCTTCTAAAAAATGAAAAACAAAAAAGGAAAAAAAAAGTTAAAAAATAGAACCATGACAAATAAGAATAAGATTTTTTTGCCAGAAACTAAAATACAGAAGCATTTGTGACCCTCTTTTAGAATAAGAATATATGCTTATAGAGTAATTTACTGATTAATTAATAGCTGAGAAACTGAAGCTGGAACAATGCTGGAAAACCTTACATTATACTGTAGGCTTATTAAATATTCTCTTATCGAAACTTATATTGCATAATAAGTATAGAAAATAAGTTTTTAAAAGAGTTGAGATGAACAGGTCTACTTTTAAAAAAAGACTTCTGTTGCAACTGCACTTACTCTGCACAGGTTTGATCTAAAAATTAATTTCTAAAACAGCAGCAGAAGAAATACACATGCCCAAGTTAAATGATGCAAAACAGGAACAGATGTTCCAAGATGCTGGGCATAAAAAGAAATATAATGCTGAGGGGGAGACCATGAGGGTGTGGAACGTACCACGTGCTAGAACAGAAATCAAACAAAGCAAGGTATGAGAGTAGTACAGAATACAGGAGAAAAAAATGTGGAAACAGAATCCTAAAAGTTAAGTGTGATGGTAACTCACAGGACTCTGTGCTTGATGGTAAATGTCATATCCCTACAAGTATCATTAGCTATGCATTAATAACTGCTGGTCTTAAAAAGCAGGCAAATGCTATAATGTTAACACCCAAAATAAATATAATAAAAATTAACATTTCATCCTGACTGAAACTTAAAACCGATTATTTGAACCATCTTGGGGGGAACATGTGGGGACTTGAGCCTGGGGAAGGCACTCAGTCTCTGTACATTGGCCCGGAATGAGAGTTGCACATCTGTACATGGCTGCACTAGATGCTGGTTTTGCTTCTCAAGCATGGAGTGTTTGTGTGTTAAAACTGGAACCAAAAACTGAAACAGAATTTGCTTACATATAAGTAGGGTCACTACTTCTGTAGCAGTCATCAAGTGTGGACTACAACCTACTGAAATTCACTGAACTTCTCACTTTTATCCTATATACAGTGGTATGTCAGCTGCAGGTCTGTTCTGTTATTGCCTCAGAAATTTTCTTACATTCCTTCGAAAACAACCTATTTCCTTAGCACACCAGCTTATCAGAACATGTCTCTAATGACTAGGCTCTTAAATACAAAACTAGCAGGGACTGTAAATAGCATCTGCCAGTCATTGAGTGATAAGATGCTGCACATAAAGCAAAGGAAAGTTCAATGGGAACTTTCTGAGAGTCAGGAATTACATTTTTAAGCAAGGGAGATGCATCATTTTCTATTCTCCTAGTATTTGGCACCAGATCTGCATTTGCTTAGAATGTGTTGAAGTCTGACAAACTGCTTTATGGAAACAGCCACACATAAAAGACCTTCAGTAATTATAATCCGAGAACTGTGCCTAGAAACTTCTGATTAATAATCACATTAGTGTGCTACATTTTGTTTTCAGAGCTAATTTGCCAGCATTGTTACAGTACTTACTGTTTGTTGATGCTGATTGCTGTGTTAATCCATATCATGGTAACCTGACATCTGAAACACCCTGACAACGGCTGCACCGATACCCATTAACGGGCTTGCATTTGCAGTTTTCTGTAATAACTAAGAAGATACAATTCAAGGTCACTATTACTACTGTTACTGAAACCACAGAGAGGAAATAAAAAAAGTTTCAAAAGCAATGAAGAGTGCAGTGAATAATATAGTTAAATGTAAAATAAACAAAGGTTTACTCTAATACTTCATGACAGTAGTTAATATTGTTAAATATTGTACTTAGCTTAATAAATTATTAAATCTCTGCCTTGCTATGGACTGTGGGTGTCTGAGTTATTAAGAACGTTTATTTTTGCATCTTTAACCTTAAGGAAGCTTCGAGGTGGTAGCTGGTACTTCTAACAGAGAGGCAAGCAGGTGTACAAGCTCTGCATGAGTGTATTTGCCCATGCAGACATAGGAAAGGATAAGCGATCTCCATGTTCAGGCTGTGCCAAGCATTATTAGGTACCCTGCCAGTTTGTGTCCTGGCTGCTTGAAATGTTACTTCAAAAAGACACACAACCTTCTCTGCTTCTAGCAGAACAGTCATTTCCTTAGGAACACTCAACCCAAAATGCAAGGGTATTTTCTGGTTTGCTTAGAAAGAAAAGATTAGTAACCCAAATGTTATACAGTGTTTTTTATAGCAAGAAACTACAAAAACCTACTCATTAAATATGAATGTTCATTGAAACCAGGCATATCTCCCTAGATCTTTATCCCACTGTCTCCATCCTCACTTATTATTTTATATGCTCTAAATTTATTTAATATCAATGGATAAGAAACAATTAATGCAGAAGAAATGTCTTATATTTCAATATGTATATTTATAAGCTTCTTGAAGAGATAGTAATGCTATAATACTAGCAAGATGGATGCTTTTCAGTTTCAGGGCATTTTGAAGTTATTCCTCATGTTCACCAGCTTAATTTTATTTACAATTAATGTAATATCTGCGAAGTATTTAGATAAGAAAATAATTGTTTTGCCCTTTTTAGATCTTATTATGAAAAAAATATTGCTGAAGAACATATAATAGATGGGTCTACTAAAAGATCAAAATAAAGCAGCAAATCAGACACTAAATCTGCAAGTTTAAAGTCATCATTTCGTATAAAAGCCAGTGTTGCTGCTGAAGCTCCTAGGGTTACAGTAATGAATACACATTAAGAAACTCCATCTGTTTCAGAATCTTTTGTTACTGTGCAGTATACAAACCAAGATCTAGTTAAATAACTACTAGGAAAAAAAAAAAAGATAGAATAAAAAAATCAAAAAGTGCATAATTCTTGGGAAAAAAATAAGACAAAGCATTAAACAGAAGTCTTTAATTTCCAAGAAGAAACCCAAAAAGTCTTTAATATGTTGCAGTGAAAGTTGGCTAAGATAGTATCATCAAAATTTTCTTTTGTGAATTACAAATCATTCTGAGCAAAAAATTTTTCAAGATTTAATTTTTAACTAAACACCTATCAAGAAAAATTTCAAGTTTGCAATGGAGATTTTCCACCAAAAATTCAACAATCAAAACCCTTTAATTGCCTATCATGCTCCTTAAATGGAATATCTGAGACCTAATGTGCATGAAGCCTAAAGAGTATTTACATCTACCCCTACCACTCACAGGTAACTGTTTTGAAAATACAAATTTTTTTGAACAGAGCTCTGTTTTATGATAAAATATTTCTAAAGATTTCTCCAAGTAAGGAGGGCCAAAAAAAAGGAAAAAACCAAAGAGTTGTGATTGATGTGAAAACCAGCTTTTATCCAATATTAATTGCAACAATAGACATTTTCATACGGCTTCTTGAATTCATTTTTTCTCCCAGATAGTTAAGAGTTATATTTGTTCTGTCAAACAGAAATGTACTTAATTATTTTTTAATCTCAGTTTCCTCAGATGGAATTAAAAACAACCCCCACCCCCTTATTATGCTGCCCAGTTTGTACTCGATGCAGCATTTTCTGAAGAAAGTATTTTTTACAAAAAAAAGTAGCAAAATTGTCTGGAGTGCTGCCTATTAAATGGTAATGCTACCTCCCTCTAGACTATTCCAGCTTTTTATCCTATGAAATTATTTTACTTCCATTGCACATTATTATTGGTCCTATAGAGTAGAGCATTGCTTTGCGAAGAGGAACATCCAGAAGTACTGTGTTTTCTTGGGCAGTTGAAAAATCAGAATTCTGAGAGTACACACCGGACCCTACACACTTCTTCTATACCACACACATGCTTTTTTCCTTCCCTAGTGTTCAATAGATAAGGGGTCCTGTAAAAATGATGGCTTAGCCTGCTTCTGAAGGCTGTTGCAGTGGTACCGCACAGATTTGTGTCCTGAAAGATCTGCATAGCAACTTTCCACCTCGCTTTGAGAGGATAAAACGTAGTAAGTTTTCTGCAGCTTCTCTGACCTTCTCTGTCCATTTCTTCTGTGCAAACAATTCATCTTCTTCAGTGCAGTCTGCAAGCAGAACTCTATCGAGACACTTGACTGGTGTCAGGGATTTCCCTAGCTGTCTATACCTTTGCTCTTTCCTCTGTGCTGTCACAGCAGAGAAATGACTCCATGGCAAGCTAAAGATGATATTTTGTGATAAAAGGCACAAATTGTGTGGGAATGAAAAAAGATAGCATGGCTGAGTGTAGATTTGGGGAAGGGGAGACTCTGACTGCAACATATAAAGCGTCAACATAAGCTCTCATTTCTGTTGTGCAAACTAAATGTTTTTCTATACCCCAAAGAATACTTTAGAATGTATTATTACGATCTTTTAAAAAATTGTGTATGTTTGGGGGGTCTTGCAAGGTTTTAAAAAGATTATAAAAATGTTTTTTTCAAAAAAATTAGATTACCTTTTTTGTGCAGTATGGTATTATAGCTTTTGGTGAAATATGCTGAATGTTACAAAGACAGAAAATCTTTAGAGAAAGTATATTAATTACATCAGATATAAAAGATGGTTGAATCTGAGACCAAATCAACTCTCAGCTTAAAGAGAAATAGACTGAAAGAGTCATGTCACTGCAGTTAGGGCTCAGTACTGTTCCACATACCTTCTTGCTCTATCTTTTTCTAATATGAAATAACGTCCATGTACATGCTAATGATATGTGATATGTGTATTCATACACACATATCTGCTATCCAGTGAGAGCAAATATTATCTAATAGTATTAGGCACTGACTTCTAATGATGCAGACCAGACCAGGACACAGCAGCAACACTGCAGGCATACACTGTGTGTGTGACTGTGTTGACTCGCTGTGCTGGAGGTGTATCACAGTTCATCCGCCCTGTACGTGGGGTGACAAGTTTAGGTGGCAAGAAGTGCAGGAACTGAGGAGGATCAGGATGGCAAGGCCACAGTCAGCAGCATGGATCCAAAGGACAGTGTCATACAGTACCAGACTGATAGCAGTCAGGTGCAATAGCCCATCAGTCAGCATCAGACGGGGTGAAGCATCACCGTAGCAAGGTCCCAGACAGTACAAGACAGGAAGAACTGGCTGTCAGCACTTGCTAAGTTCAGGAACAGTGGATTAATTAAAATGACTAAGGAATGAAGCACTATCCATTAAACCCTCCTAATGATGTTTAAGAATGGAAAAGCAAAACAACAACAATGAGCACCCACGTTAATTCAGTATATTAACTATTGACATTCTGCAGATGAATCAAAGCAGAATTCAAGCTGATGGAAACTGTAAATCATTTTCCCCCATCCAATTCACATTTATATGGAGATTTATAAGATCATATCTATTACTTTAATGATATGTCTAAATTAGACTGAGCCTAGAAAAATGTTTTATTAAACTGAGCATCATAAAGCTGAAAATGCTGGACAGTCAGATGGATAAACATAAAGCTAATGTGTCTGCAAACTAAGGGTAAATTCTAGGAGACATATTTTGAAAAATTTTTACATGAGTATAATTGCTAATAAAATACGAGGGACAGACACCAGCAAGTCCACATTTCATGCCCCAAACCTATGGGACAGGTATATATTTTCTTCAGTGGAACTACCTTAAGCTGTCTTTTCCAACACTCCGTCACTTCTCCCTGCACTCCAGAATGCCACCCACACAGTTTTGCCAACACAACAGTTTGTGGAGCACTCTTCAAATACAGTCACTGAAATAATTTTGTGAAACTTCCACACACACATCCACACACAAACACAAACATACTATCAAAAACATCTTGTGGATTTACTTTTAAGAGAGGGATGGCAAACAGTAAATGTGGAAGGAAAGAGTAATCCTGACTCAGAGTTGGGGTAGGAATTCTCTTTTTCTTTAAAGAATTTTTTTTATGCAACTTTATCACCAAAAAACATAAAATGTATAACTATATTTTGAAAATGTATGCTTGTAATTATGCAACAGATAGATATACCAGGGGAAAAATTCACCAACTCTATCAAGCCCAGGAAGTGCAACATCAGGTGTTTGAAAAGAGGACTAATGGATTCAAATAACTCCTTTTCTTTTCCCATCTCACATTCTGTCAACTTCTGCAGCATTTTATATAGAAGTATATTATCTTTTGAAATATTTTCAACATTGGATCTTAAAATGTTTATACATTTGTTTAACATTATGTGCTGTGAAAAAAAGCTCAGTTAATATCTGTGTCATTATACAAGGGAAAGAAAATCTCTCCAGTAAAGAATTTGTAAATGTGTGTTCAATCTGCAGGATGAGGCCTCAACCCCAGAACAGTTAGCTTTGATCAAAGGACCAGAGCAATGTGCAGTTTTCTGGAAGACTCCCTGATAAGGGAATTGTGTATACAGCTGGAAGGGCTCCTCTGTAAATCCTTATGCAGCATATGTACCGTGGGTGGTCCTGTGCCATATAACATAAAAAGGTACAAGGTTATGTCAATTCACTAGCTCAGCCTAAAAGAATGATACAGCTCAGACTGGCTGTCTGGGCCATCCATGTTATACTTCTGCCCCCAAGCTGCAGACCCCATTCACTAGTATTAAAAGAGAACAAAATTATATTAATTCCTATATATTTGGACCGTTTCAGCAGAAAATGACAAATAAAGGCAACGCAAAAGAGTGAATCACATTTAAGGTAACATGGTCAACTAGATTTTCAAAAACATTAATTTACATGCCAGACAGATTCTATTACTAGCCACAGCTGCTTGGCCTTGCCCTGACAATCACAAGATTACAGAAATAGCATGTTTCATCTTGTGTCGTCCACCAGATAAGACAACCTAACACTCTTAGTGTCCTGGATCTACAGCTCTACAAAGAAGTGTAGCCCAGCTGAAACGGAAAGTGTAAACAGAAATACAGGTTTATAAATGACTAAAACTTAATGATTACAGAAATTTATGGATATATTGAATAGCAACTGAATCCTCAAAATGTTAACGATTACTGCAGTAGTACACCACTGTTTTCCTAAACATAATGTCATGGAACAATTCTTTTTTTTTCTTTTTTTTTTTGCCAGCTGTGTGTTACTGTTAGAGTTTAATCTATTAAAGAAACATAAATTCCGAAATTCAGCATGCTAATGAGGAGAAGCAGAGGGGCAGTTACTGATCTCTTCGTTCTTGTGACCAGTGACAGAACTCAAGGAAGCAGCATCAAGTTGTGTCAGGGGAGGTTTAGGTTGGATATTAGGAAATGGTTTTTCACCCAGAGGGTGGTTGAGCACTGGAAAAAGGCTCCCCAGGGAAGTGATCACAACACTAAGCCTCACAACATTCAAGAAGTGTTTGGACAACTCTCTAAGGTACATGGTGTGACTCAAGCCGTCCTGTGTAGGGCCAGGAGTTGGGCTCAGTGATCCTGGTGGGTCCCTTCCAACTCAGCATAGACTGCGATTCTATTCTATAAGTGAACAATCATTGTCTTGGAAATTTGACACCATAAAGTATTTTTAACTAATCAAAATTTTTATCTTTCACATGTGCTGCTACAAGCCTTTTATGTGGCTTACTAAGGTAATCAGTCTGGAAGTAAGATATTCAATAAATGATTATAATTACGTCTTTTGCCTTGAAAAGTATTTGTTCTCTTTGCGTAAATATTAATGTGAGATGTCTGTTATAGCACCATCCTCAACTACAACAGAGGCATTTGGGATGTAAGTTAAGAGAAAGAAAACTAGCTACCAGCTATGCTTTAGGAAGAATGTGAAAATTAATGTCTCTCTCTTAAAGGGCAAATGGATGATTTACAGATGATTAATTAGAAAACAGCAAGGGAGAGAGTATAAAATAAAGAGAGGAAGAACTAATAAAATGCCCACTACTAACAGGAAATTCTTAACGTGATCAGTTTTCCTTTCAAGGTTAACTTACTTTTCTCAGTATTTTCTCAACATACTTACTTCCAACATTTTTGCTCTTTAATCTAAAGATTAGAGTTCTGAGCAAATATTTTTTCTTAAGTAAATTAAATAAATACCTAATGAATACTGCATTTCATAATGTGTGCATTTTAAAGTACATGTTTACTTACAATAGAAATGAGTTTTTTCTATAGATTCAGCTTTTTAAAGTTTATCATTAATCATTTAGAAAAATAAACATATTATAATTCCATGTTATTATTTTTTCCCTTGAAAGATGCACTGATACATTTGTGGAGTAGTTGGTATGCAAATACAGCTATCTAATTTTGTCTTATTTTCTGTACATCTACTTACATTCTAAGTCCAATGAAAAATGCAAAAAATCTTTTTTTCAGTATCTATTCACTTCCTGTCCATCTTCAGAACTAGATCTGATGCACCTGTCCATCATAGTAGAGGATAATAAGAAACTCACTATCAGATTTCTGTTTCTTAAATACCCTAAAAGATACAGTGCTATTGTATATTCAGTGAAATACTGTCCGCTTTTAATGAATCACACCTTCCTGAAGCAAGACTAGATGTTTCAAGGAAAGGAACAAAACCCTGTCCACATAAGCATGTAATTTCCCCTTAGATTTTTCCTGTCAATTTCTCATCCTCACTTTTTTTGCTTTACTCTTTAATTCAGCTTACACTGACTCGCCTTCAAAAGTATATTAACAAACTCCAACTGGAGAAATCTGAGAAATCAAGTTTCTAACTTGACAATCAGCATTTCTTTTTAAAATAGGAGCGAGGGGATTGTTCCCATATAGAATGTGGTTAGTAGACTAAACATTTTTGTTTTGTTGTAAGAACACAGTCTTTATGTAACAATGACATTTGACTGCATATTTTCAATATAAACCAGACCTCAATCCACCAAGTCCTTAAGCATACAGTTAGGCACCTTCCCTTGTCCCACTGCTTGCCATTTAACTATGTGATTAAATAACTCACTAAATATAGCCAAGGTGGAAGCTGAAACATTGCAACTAACTAAGAGTCACAAATGAAATTCAGAGCTAGTAAAATGACTTTTTTTATCATTTTTCTGTAAGTTTGTATTAAGCTATTTCAAAATAACAATAATGAAAAGATAAATCTTAACATTTATTCTTTCTTAAGATAAGAAAACCAATAAATTTTGGTTGATCTAATATTATATTTTTTCCCACATGACAGGAAATACAGAAACATTAATGATTTTTGCTATTATTTAAGTTTTGAAATCTCAAAATTTGTACTTTATTTAAATTTTAGTAAAATTTACTTTTTACAGGTGCCAAATTCAATTTTACAGAATGCTTCATCATTCTGTTTTCATATTTTATTTTTTTGTAAGTTTCTATAGGTTGTAGAAATGTTGATGTAACATAATTTCTTCTTTTTTGAGACATCTCATTACCTGAAGATTTTCTGATATTCCAAGAAACGACTTGCCAGGCAACTTCTTTGTAAACATTTTTCAAAGTTCCTGATATAATTTTTTACAGCTCCTAAAACATGTCATAAGTTATTACAGAGTGTAAGAAATTGTAATGCTCTGCTTGAGAAAATAGAATTAAACAGCTGCAGTAAAAATGAGAATTACCTGAACTTGATGAGAGTTTCTTTGATGCTGCAAAAAGCTAGGGTCATTTTTGCTTTTTCCTTTTGCATAAGATTTAATTTGTATTTTCCTCTAAAATTTCTGATCTGAGTGGAATAGAAATATCAAATACAATGATAAAGTGTTACAGTGGTATCTCTGACCTCTGAGAAAAAAGCCCCAGAAATTTCATTAACCTCTCTGTTCTTGTGAGATTTAAATTCCACATCAAGAAGTGTAGATAGTTTGGATAATCATCTTGTTCTCAAGGTGATATTTGAACTGAAATTCCTACCATTTTGAAGATTATTTTACACAATGTGCAACATGAAAAAAAATTCTCATGCTGCAAAATAATCAGAGTTAATTTGAGATCTGAGTGACTGAATATGCAAGCTCTTTTTGTTGTTTACACATGTTTCTACAGTACTTTATCCCTTGAGGAAAAAAAATATTTTTATGGCAGTGGAAAAAGAGGTTCATGTGAAAACCCGTGTTCAAAAGTTAGAAGGAAAATGCTAAGGGATAACTGGCCAAAACTCTTCTGAAGATGTATCCTGGCCCCATATCTTGTAAGATCTCTGCTTGTCATTCAAAAGGTTTCTTGGGAGTTTGCAGGGGAAGGAAGAGGGAGAGTGCTGTTGTTTTTTCCCAGCAAGATTGTTTAAGTCATCTGGGGGAGGGGGGCATGTAAAGGAAAAAAAAGAAGTGATTGCAATGTCCTAGTTCTTCTGGAAAAGCTGCAGTGTGCAAAACCAAGTTTGTTTTTAAGTTGTCCCCTAGATTATATTTTAACATGTATAACCTTTTTAATTTACAAGTGAAATCAACAGTCTGTCATTCAGAATAATTCCCATGTTCAAACTAGTATCTTTCATTTATTTATATATTTACTGAGGAAACTACCTAAATTTTAACAGTATTATTTTTTACGACCTTTGTATAATACTTGATTAATAATTCTGCAAGGAGCGCTACATCGATCTAGCTGTAAACTGGATCAGGACCCTTGCATACAATATTCATCCAAATACACTGCTTTCAAGAACAGAAGGTAGTATAAGTTGTATTCTCAAAAAAGCAGGCAATAAAAAATATCATCTTACATTAACATGGTAATATGCATGTTGCAAAAACAAGGCAGTTGCCTTCGTTTGCTCTTTTTTTTTCCAATGTATGCTTTGCAAAAGACACCAAAAGCATGGCGTATCCAGTGTTTGATCATTGAGTTGGACACGTAGTCTCAAGAAATATGTTCAGTTTTTTATATCAGAAACTTAGGGAACAAGATAGAGAACATTTTTTGTGGGTTCCTGTTAATGCTCTATGTCTGATTCATTTCACAGCTTCACAAGTCTAATTTGCATTGGATTAGAGCCGTATGAATTTTTAAGTTGTTATGACATTTATTTAAAACTCGTGAAGCCTGTATGAGAACCCTATTACATTTTTGTATGTTATTTAATTTTCTCTATTTCTTTTTTTTTAATTATTTTTACTTTTTTTTTCTCTGTCCCTACCCTCCGAAACTTTAGAACACTAGATTTTCACTCCCTAGCTTCAGTGCTCTGAGCCCAATAGACCTTTCCATGTTCACCGTAAACCATACTGTCTGAATTTTTAATTTGTTTCCCAGGAAATTCAGAAGTCTCATTTCATTACTGAGTCCCAAGAAGAGTAAATTCCCAATGCTGTACTAGCCCTGCACCAGCAAGAAGAATTTTAACTAGCTTCAGTGAAATCCCATACACTCTAAAGCTCACATTGAGTAGAATAACCTGTCTCTTCCTTTGACTGGTTAGAACTAAACTGAAACTAGGACACGCCAAAGTTACACTTAATGATACTAGGATGTCTAATAGAAAATGGAGGTCTTGTAATTTCAGAGTTATAATTTAGGAATTTATTTTCCAAATATCTGGGTATTGAAGGAAAAAACTCAACTTGATAGCCTAGTGGAAGTGCAATTGTTTTTATACTTTTTTCTATCCATTTTTTTTTAAGATACAACTGATGTTCCTAATGCATTTAAACTGATTGTTAATTCCTACCATGGAAAAATGGAAAGCAAAGCAACAAATACTTCGGCTGTATTAGAGAAGAGCTAAGATACTGGTAGCTATCCAAGTAGAGACTGTTTACCAAACAGGACACTAACTAAAAATGTGTTTTCTATTCTAGATGAACTCATAGCAAGAAAATATAATAGCTTATTCCCTTCTCTGTTCCTACAGTGAATTAGATAGCTTATAATTATTGCTCATATTTTTTTCATACTGTGCAAAACCTGAGTTTTAGATTGATTTGCAGCATTCAAATCATTGACCCATGCTTCCTGGCTGCATGAAAGCTACTGCACTCATTACTCCCCATCCTATAAAACTGCAGGTAAATATGCAATACCAAAGTCACTGGCAGTCAAGCTATGACAGATTTAGTGCCATGTTGCTTCTAGCATGTATATTAAGTGAGCTTAGACTCAAAGCTATGAAGTAGAGAGAATTGTGAAATGAATACAAGCAAACATAAGCTTAGTTATGTATTACGTACTACTATTATGTACTACTTCTGAATTTGGACCAGGCTGCTCAGTCTCATTTATGTTAACAAGATACATACTGGGGTTTTCTTGTGTAGTGTATAATATCTCTTTGTTTTGAGCATACAAAGAGTGTGAGGAAAATCTTGTAATTCCAGAGGTTTTTCTCTATATGAGGCTTGACTACTCTATAATTAATCCTCTAGGCTCACATAAAATCTGTGAAAATACTGCTTCATTATAGAGCAAAATCCATAATCTATTTTATTTTTTTGAAAACTTGTCAAACAAACAGTATCTTTTGGAGTTGATGGGGCTTCTATTTGCCCTTTTGGCTGCTTTTTTGATGTAATTGTTAATATCCAGAGCCTCTTAGAGAAATGTGATAGAACTTTGCAGAGGGATGAGAAAGGCGACAACAAATGGTGTGGGGAGAACAGAAAAACAAAGATGTTGATTTTTGACAACTTGCAGTTGAGAATTTTCAGATATCTGGTTTGATGGACTTAAAAGATCAAAACCAAACCTACAACATAGTTGAAAGACAGAGCCACTAGAAATGGCTGTAAAACTACAACTTGGCAGTAGTGGAGAACATCTGACTGGGTGACATCCATGCTGTGTGATAGAGAACAGTTATCTTCTGGTGCTGAAACAAAAAATAAACCAAACCAAACCCCAGAGCAGCAGGTAACAAAAGAATAAGTTGACATTCATTGTTTGGAATTATTATTTTAATATTTTCATGTGCTGGGGAATTAAACTATTATCAAAGACAGTGAAAAGAAGCAATCTCAATTTACCCAAATTTGGAAATGGTCAGATTTATGACTGACATTCATTAAAAGATGACTTTAAAATCTGGAATGCAGTGCTAGAAGTAATTACCTGTAATAATAATTTTTCCTAAACTCAATAGTATTTTAATGTTTGTTTACTTGAAAATGAAATTAAAAATACTGCATCACCAAAATGAAAAGAAACTAAAAATCAGTCTAATTGTTATCTATTTGGAACCAACTGTTCAGAACAGATGGAAGCAAGCCTTTTAAAAGAGGTGTTCTGAAATGGCGAATGAGAAAAAAACCTTAAAAGTTTTTCTGCAGCAAAATATTCTATCTAGAATTAACCAAAAATTTCACACTAAAAAATATACACAGCACTTTTATTAATGAAGAATAGATAGCTGGCCAAGCCAAAACAACATTGCAGTTGTTTTGTGGCAGTCAGAGGAAATGGATTTGCAGGAAAAGCTTTCTTTAGGATGCCAAACAAGTGTTCAGGTCTTTCTGCCTGAAACATGACAGTTTTTGTGCACACCTCTCTCTCAGGCCATGTCACTCATTTTTTAACTGAGGTGGACATGAAAGTTTTCACTGTCCCTCATATAAATCTGTGAAGAAGCACAGCATTCTCATCTTGCTTGATGCCTGATGCCATGGATGTCATCCGGTTTTTGCAATACTTGAGTCCCTGGGAATAAAAATAATAACCCATTCCCCTTATCTTCAAACAAAATTAGATGGATCTTGGAGTGATTCTTCTCTAGTGTGAGTCCTATGTTCTTGCTGACCTCCCCTACATAATCTTAATTCCTTTCTCACAGTGGTGAGAGATGAAAAATGGTGGAAATAGATCATAGAATCATAGAATAGATGATAATTTCTTTCTTTACTATACTTTCCTTAGCATCTTTTCAATGTTTAAGCTATATGTCTGATATACCTCTTTGCTGCAGGAATAATTTGTAAAACTGTTTGGAAGTAAAAAAAAAAAAAAAAAAAAAATTAATAAGAAATTTTCCAGTTCTGATATTGGAAGTACAACATAGATGTTTTTATCTCTAGATCAAGCAAAACTTTAAAAGTCAAAGCAATATTGCATACTGGATTATAATTAAGGGAATAAAAATCTCAACACTCAAAGATCTCTTTGAAATTCTTTAACAAAGGTCCCAAAATGACTATATTGAATAATGAAGAAATAATTTTGTTTCAAAATTTTTTTTGGCAGAAAATATTAACAATTTCAAATATCGCTTCAGAAAAATAATTTATTTTTACCCATCAATTTTTTTGTAGTGAATCAAAAGTTTTTGATTTCCATCTCTCAGTTGCAGTTGTCAAAGAAGCAATTACAACACAGACATTTACAACTGCATTTTAATTGCCATTTGCTTTTTTACTTTTCATTGTCACCAATCTCTTTTCTATTGTACTGAATTTCTAGATGTATTATCTACACTGTGTCATTGGTCATTACAAGTTCCTAGCTAAAAAATGTTCAAGTGCAACCTTTGACATCACAGAGGGTTTAAAATCTGAAAAGAATTATAGGCATGATAATTCAAAAACTTCTTAATGGAAAGTTAATTACAGACTGTCAAGAAGCATGTTTATGCAATGCAGTTTGATTTATTTATTGGTCAACTCATTTGAAAGCCAAGTTATTCTTGGTTAGTTTGGTAATTAATTAGCTTTACCATTGGTATATCTTCTATAAATACCACATAGCCTTATCTGTACATTGTTTCTTTTTCTGCTAACCTTAGGCACAGCTTACAACATCCATAAGCTTCTATTTTGATTCACGTATAAAACATAATCTCACAGTTGGTTTTATTTTCCACCTACAGTGCTCTCAAAACACTTGACTTGCAATTCACCAAGTTTTAAAAAGTAACTACTTCATTGCTATGGGATAGACATCAGTAGCCAAGTTCAAGGCAATAAATTCAAGGTACCCTACTGTCTACCAGCAACACAGATATACTAAGATTTTGAAGCATAGAAATCTATGACATGATAATGCTTTGGTGTTATTTATATTATATATGTATTTATATTTAAAAAGGCAGTTGCCAAGCTATCTCTCTTTCTCTTTACCTCTGCCTGTTAATGTATTAATCAAGTGTTAAGGTGCACACATGGACACACACAGCAGAACAGTATATGCAACTTTTTATTTATCACTGCAAATAAAATTTGCTGGAAGTGAATGTCTTGTGACTGTTCAAGATTGCTTTCAATTGCTATATAGTGGAACTTGCACAGTTAAAAATACATAACTATATCATTAAAAACTCCATCCCTCTGCTCCACTGCTGTGCTGAATAAATTATCCAACTGTTAGAGAAGGTGTAAGTTCACTTATTATAGTTCTGTGAAATTGAAAAATTTAAGTGAGGTGTAAAGATTTGGGAAAGTATGGGATACCATCACAAAGAGCACTAACAACCCTTTGTTTTGAATACCTCGTGAGTTATGACCTCTATAGGAAAAGAAAACAAACAGAAGTAGAAAAAGAACTAAAGACAAAAAGTACAGTGAGAAATGTGGAATAAATCCATATGAGGAAAGAGTATATAGACTTTGAAATTTTTTAGAAAAGAGATTGGAAAAGGAATGACGTAGGTCGCCAAAGTCATGAATGAGTGGGACAATGTACATAAAAGAAGATACTTCCTTTGAGCTTCCTTTGATCACTTAATTTGGTGTAACCTACGTGCACTAAAAGAGACAGCAAAACAAACAAACCAACATAATCCTTGCTTACCAGCCCATTAACAATTATTTTCATAGTTGCCTACTGTATGGCTCCTTTCCAACCCCATGAAAACTCTGTTCTTCTACATGGAAAAATAGAGTCCTAACTGATCAGAAAAATAATCATTATCTTCAAATGTCTTCTTATCTTGGAGTCCTGAATCCTCCATTTTTGAAATGGTTTAGTTTTGGGAGTTTTATTGGTTTGATTTGATTGGTTGGTTTAGGTGCTTTTTTTTATTATTATTTGTTTGTTTTGGGGTTTTTTACTTTCTTTTTTTTTTTACCTCTAAGTTTTTTTGGGGGTGGGTTAGTTTGTTTTTGGTTTTTGTTTTTTTTTTTCAGATAGGGAAGAAATCTGAATTAACATAAATATTCAAGATATAAACAAATACTACTGTGTTCCGTTTTGTTTCCTGTCTGTACATTAATAATTTGTAAAATACTCTATTTGTTCACTTTCTTTTTCTCTAGCACCTTCCAGTGAGCAGAGAAGTGCTCCATCTAACTGATAGAGAGAGGGTACAGAGCTGGATGAGCCTTTGATCTGGTACAGCACATTACGCACATTCAGACAGTGAAAATATAAATTATTACTAGCTATTTAAAATATCTGAGATCACTGAGAAACAGTGGCAAAGATAAATTCTATGAAACTATAAGAAATCCTTCATTTCAATGACAGCATTGACAAAGGGGAAATAAGCATCTACATGGAGCAATTTTACTCCAGAAAAACTGTTTATTGTTCTGAATATTTAAAAATTGATGGAATAAACTTGTAACCAGGGAAAACTTTCATACTGTTTTACAGTTTTATCACTGAAAACATAGATCAACAGTAGACTGGTTGAAACAAGACAGGGAGTTTTTTTATCCCAGGGATTCCCCAAGCTAAGACCTTTTAAATTGATTCAAGAAGTAAACAGCAAATATTAGGGCAATTAAAGGAGTCAGCTATCCTTTGTACATCATTCTGCTGTGCAAGTAATAGTCTTACCTCTATTCCTCCTTGTAGTTACAGGAAAGAGTTTGAGGGAGAAGGTAGGTGAGGTGAAGAATGGTAAGTTAAACCTTTAATATGTAAAATACATTTGTTTTTAAATTGCCACTAAGAATAAAGAACTTGCTTTATTCTTTTCTGAGATGAACAGAAAGTCAGGATACACATAATTCATATGTTCATAGAAATCATGGGTAGATACCCATTTGGCATAGGATGTGCCATTCTGAGAACCATATTCTATATCAAAAAGGTAAAACCATATGATAATTTATTTATTTAGTAACTTTGAAAACACTTATTATATGTCAAGTATCTATTTTAGAGCATGGACAATAAAACTGAACTTCCTGTTGCATTCATAGAATTATTTAGGTTCAAAGAAAAGGTCACTGAGTCCAACCATAAACCCAGCACTGCCAAGTCTACCCCTGAGCCGTGTCCCTAAGTGCCACATCTACACATCTTTTAAATACCTCTAGGGATGGTGACTTCACCACTTTCCTGAGCAGACTGTTCCAATGCTTGACAACCCTTTCTGTGAAGAAATTTTTCCTAATATCCAACCTAAACCTCCCCTGGTGCAATTTGTGGCCATTTTCTCTCATCCTGTCACTTATTACCTCAGAAAAGAGACTGACCTCCACCTTGCTACAATCTCCTTGAGGCATTTGTAAAGAGGTAGAAAATCCCCCAGAGCCTCCTTTTCTCCAGGCTAAACACCCCCAGCTCCCTCAGCCTCTCCTCATCAGACTTGTGCTCCAGACCCTTCAGCAGCTCTGTTTCCCTTCTCTGGACACGCTCCAGCACCTCAATGCCCTTCTTGCAGTGAAAGGCCTAAAACTGGACACACAGTCCTAGGTGTGGCTTCACCTGTGCCAAATACAGAGGGGCAATCACTGCCCAAGTCCTGCTGGTTACACTATTTCTGATACAAGCCAGGATATCATTGGCCTTCTTGGCCACCCAGTCACACTGCTGGCTCATATTCAACCAGCACTGAAATGGCAGTAATAATGCCACTGAAGTCATATACCATTGTACCCTCTACTTTGTCTTCACATCAAGGATCACATTTACTAAGTCATCTAGCACGATACACTTAAGGACACCACATCCCTTTTAAAATAACCATTTTCTTATTTATCGTCCCATAGTCCTTTTCCTCGGCAAAAGTATAGGAATTTTTGCTGGTTTTCTGTAAACTCTGAATAATAATCTGGGATTTATGAAGATAAAAATAGGCAAGGTTTTTAAGCAAGATTTCACTGCAGATTTAGAATCCTACCAATTTTTGTCATCTGTAACTTCTACTGGCAATTATTTTATTTGTACTTCCAAACTATTAACAAAAATAACATGCTGAAAATGTATTTCTGATTAGCCTGCCAGGATGCTCTGGCTGAATGATGATTCCCTGCATGTTTCTATTTTCAGATCTATTTATTAGATTAAAAAATAACTATTAAACATATATATCATTTTATGGTGATTATGTTCATTGCTTTTAATCAGAATGCCACATAGTACTTAATACTTCATAAACCAAGAAAAATGCATGTAAACAGAAAAACTGAAGAAAAGAAATAGTAATTTAGTAAAGCAAAACACCGAATTTGTTCTCTGTGCTTAAAAATGTGACTGACATTGTGAAACATTATTTTTCAAGTATCTCTGGAAATCAATTTGTATTTCTTTTTTATTGTCTCAATATTATGTATATACATGCCAGTTTAATTAAATTATACTATTAATTCTTTCCCTAGATTTTCCAGATCATAAGATTCATGTCTCAATCCCTATGTTTGTAAAAAAATAATCTTTACCTGATTTTTATAACAGTGGAATAGGAACATTTTTTTTATTATTATAATAAAAGTCCATTAAAAGGCAGATGAGCTTTTCATGTTTAAAGGAAAGATTTAATAGTTACTGGACTGTGTAGTTATTATTACTATGTATACATAATTGTTTTTCCAAGTCTTTTCTGGAGGCTGCGAATATGGAGTAAATTTATCTGACTTGCAGCTCACCAACATTCATTTGGAAACACAGATATTTATTATTCAGCATGCTTCATGTACATTTCAGCTCTTGCATGCTGTGCTCTGCTAAACCTCTAGAAATCAGCTGTCTACCCTTTCTGTGGAAATCTGTCTTCCAACAGGCTGAACACCCGCTCCTTGACAGAAGCTGTGCGCTAATCAGCTTGTCATTACAAAGGCCACAGAGGTTACAGCGCAATTCTCTGCCATAGTTAACATGAGGAATCGCTGCTGGGAAAGGCAGTTGTCCCAAGTAGTCACAGTGGAGTGCTGGTTAGGAAGAGCCACAGCAGTTTAAGACAGTGGACAGACAAAGATAAAGACATTTAACATAAGAGGAGAGCTGGAAGAAAAATGACTGATTGGATAAACTCCTTTCCAGATGGAAAACAGAGAATGTGTCACATCTCAACAACATCACTGAAAATACTGTCCTTCTGGCACCTGCTAGCACAACTACAGAACCTGGAATGATTATCTATACAAGTTCTTATCAACAACAAGTTAGAGGTGTGTCTGGATGTTACAAACTAACTGAACACATAGAATTAAATTCAATTCCTTTATAATTTTTTTCAGGAAATTGGGATTAAAAGCAAATGAATAGGACAAAACATAGTAATGTGTTAAAAAATAGGTTAGCTACTACCTCTGAATTGAACTCCATATTTATAACCTTGCTGCTAAATATTTTTATGTATTGTTACTAAGTCTTCATACTTGTGATATTTTGGGATGACTGAAGGCAGGTAAGACAAATTTTTACTTTAATTACTTTATCTGTAGTCACCAGGAGTCAAGGTTTGTTTTCAATTTGGGTTTGAAATTTGCCATAACATCTAAAAACTTACTCCTTGGTGCAGAGGTTTACCTCTTCCCACAGTAATATTTTGCAACTTTTACTTGGTCCTGTTTTGAAAATAAAAGGAAGAAAATCATTAATATGAAACAAGAAAAATCCAACCAAACAAACAAAAAAGGCTTTAAATTGACACATTTTTCTGGGAGGGAGTTCATTAGGAGATTTTGTGTGTGTGTGTGTGCTTTGAACTTTCACAGCTCCATTGGCTATGGAAGGTGTGGCATTGTTCAATATTCTAGTACTCCAGAGTAATATATCTTCAAGAAAAGTTATATCTATCAGCACTGAGAATGCTCTAATTTCACTGGTAAAATAAGTTGCTGTTTCAAATCACTTCCTGACTTTTGAATGTAAAGATTGGTTTCTGTTTTGTATTAGCTAATGTGTGTTTGCAGTATATATATTTATATATATACACATTAACTTGGAGAACCTGTGGACATGGAAAATAAATGAGTGTGTACTCTGAGTGACAACAGAAATGGGTGTAATGTTTTTTAATATGGATTATTCAAATAATTTGATGATTCCCCTTGGTGAAAGTGAAGCCGTATTTCCAATTTCCTCCTACTGCATTAGCAGTTGGGTAATGCTGCAAACTAAAAGTTTGAAGAAGTGATGGGGGAGGGTTTTTGTCTCACTCTATCTCTCAGAGAGAGGACAACCACTGCTTTAATGTTGTTTGTTCACTTGCTTCACATATTTCAGAAGTAAAAAAACATAATAACTTTTAGCTGTTAAGCACCAAATTTGAAATCACACCAAAAAATTACTGCTTAGGACTCCACAAAGCCAAGTGAATATATTGCTACAAGTTCAACTACGAGTGAACAATTTTATGTCTGTTACTATTCTTTCCATTTGGCATTTCATGTACCACTCTTGTGAGAAATGAGAAATGCAGCACTACTTGGCTATAAACTAGAAACACATACTCTAATATACCACTTCATTTCCTGTGCCAAAGGAAAAAGAAAAATTATTACTGTTTTGTACATTACACCCATTGATAACAATATAGCTGATAAAATACTCTAGCTTTAGCAACAGCATGCAAATGCAAACAATGTCATCCTGAGGCTGGAAGTGCTTTAGAAAGACAGGCAAGCATTTATTTCCATTTTGAACTCAAGCAAGCAAAGACCAAATGTATTAAGCAGTCCATGTAACGTCATATGAATCAGTCACAGAATCTGGGCTTGTGACTCCTAATCATATACTTATTCATTAGCTCATGGATTTCTTGTCAGTGTCTTGAGCTTCTAAAGTATTCATCCTTTCCCTACCACTCTACACCTCCATTTTTTATGCTGTAATCCTATCCGTTTTCATTATCCTACAGTGTGACAAGTCAACTTTCAGATTAAAATTCTTTAAATACAGGATTATGAAGTATTTCTTGCTGATTTAGCTCTTTTCTGCTCTTTTTAGATGAGAGGTTTTTTCATAAATATATGCTTGCAATAAATCTTTCTTCTTGTAGCTGTGACTATTCTTTACATTTTGTCCTATTCTGTGCTAAATTGCTGTTGAGTTACCTTTTCCAGAGGTGGCTCTTTCTCAAATGCAGAGCCCACACTTATATAAAGTTTAGAAATCTTTCAATATGCAACTTTTAATAAGTTACATCTGAGAGGGGTATTATTTCTCACAGGGAGAGTCATTTCAGCAGAGAATTTTAAAAAAGCAAATGTTACTTAGTATTTATTCTTTATATTATTTTTCATTCTAAACAAATATGTTATCTTTCTCACATGTTAAAGTCCAAAGACAACCAAAAACTTGGAAGACCACTTGGAACTTTGGAATTAAATTTTCATCAACTGGATGTGAAAGAGTTGCTATGAATAAAATTTCTGTTTGGGATGCTGTACGTGTTTTCAGAAGAACCAAAAGGTGTAGCAGTTAGCAAAAATGTTTTTAAACAAAAAACAGATACAGAACACAGAAAGGCAAAGAAAACAAACAAACAAACAAACAAATATTTTTTTATTTAATCTCCCAATGAATTACATTAAGTGTAACTAATTTTATCTTTTTAAATTAAACTTATGATAATTATTTTCACCAAGAGAAAACCGTTAGTATAATGAAATAGCTTTTTCAGTGCATTTTTAGAAAGGAATCTAAATATTATGAATCAGTATATGACTGGAACAGACAAAATGTTTCAAAATAAAGATATTAACACCCATTATGAGGAGATTCAGTACACTACTATTTTTTGATTTCTAGAAAGTATATAACATTGTCTGTGTATTGGACTTATAACTAAATATATAGCTTATCCTTTGATTTCATGGACACATAGAAGCAGAAATGTTTATAAGGTAATGTCAGTTGCATAATGTATCATGCTGACAACTGTTAATCATGATAACTCTTACTCTTTCAGAACCTTTTAGAAAGAAATTGAAATGTAGTCAATAAGCCAATACAGAACTGGAAGATCTAGTGTTCTTTCACAGGATTACTAAATCATCCACAGCTTCTATAACAATTTTAATGTGAAGCAGCACCTGAACAGGATTCAAACTCTGCAAATATCTATGGAATACATCTCTTTAGAAGTGATTTTAAATTCCATAGTAATTATTAATAAATCGTGCCAGTGTTCAGTAACTGATCGTCATGTCTTTTCATATTTCTACGCTCATATCTACCTACCTTTTTTCTTTCTTACATGGAAAATTTAAGACTTTTTAAAAGCCTTTTATGTATTTACACCAACTAAACTCTGAAAAAAGAAAAGGTTATAGACTGACAGATAGAAAGCAAACTAGACTATAGATGCAGTTATTATTCTCACTAGTGAAGAAAGGTTGCAGAAAAAATTTTCTACATAAATTTATAACTTACTTGAGAAAAGAGTTGAGATTTTATAATAATTTTACCAGGGGCAGAATTTCACTACATGGATTCAATTCAGTAAGTTGCTTTTTAAAAGATGCATTCCTTAATGTTTACCACTTATATAATATACCCCTTTTAGAAAGAGTCTTAACTATGAATCTTCAAAGTATTGAAATACTTTCTATAATCACATATTCCAAGTACCCTGTAGATACTGGGATTTAACACACCATGCCCCAAAAGAAGACAGCAACCAAAGTAAATTTTTCAGGAAGAGTTTGGAGAGACAACTAGATTTAAAGCAGAGCTCAAAATTGAGATTCATGATTAAAGCAAAAATTTTTGGATAGAAGCGAGCCAATGGTTACTTAATTCAACACTTAATAATACAAAATCATTTTAATTAGTACAGGAATTATCAGTTCTGATGTTAGTAACTAATGCAGCTTAGTGCAATGTATAATGAAGATCTGTTAGAGTTAATGATCTCTATAGAGTTCACGTATTGGAGTTAAGACAATTTTTTCTTAGAAAATATTATCTATTGACAGCCACAGATTCACTTTGGATTACTGAAGAACAAAGACAAGCATATGACCCATTTACATGTCCCTATTGGTCTTTTCTGCTTGACATGTCCCCAGGGAGGTTTCATTATCCACTGTTCAAGTGTCTGTTTTCCTGAATGGGCTCTAACTAACCTATGGTTTCTGACGGACTGAGAAGTAGGGTGTCTGAGCAGACAGTGATCCCAACAAAGGATTAGTCAGTCTGTTACAGAATACCCTGTGAGAATGCAGGATCAGAAAAGAGGAACTGGCATCATATGTTCAGAAAATCTATACATACAATACAGAGAATTTAGTACCATCTTTGCCTCAACACACTGAAGTAAAATGCTCAGTTTAGTTTACAACCTTGTATTGAAAACAAATTTTTCTTTGATCACCAAGTGTTCAACTAAGTAGTAAGTTATAGTTCACAATGTCACATGTATATATATACATATATATATATATGTATACAGGTATCTACAATGGATTCAAGCAGAAATCTAGGATATCTGAGGTTTTTTTTTCAGAAATATTTAAAATATGGGTTGATATAAAGCAAACGGGTTTCTTGAACTATCTCAAGTTTGAAATTTCCACTTCAGTTTACCTTGGTTTTACCCTGAACCTTCACAAAATCACACTTTTGCACACTCAAATAAATGCACTGAATAGTGAATCGCTATTTCAAACAGACTGGCATGAAGTTCATATTTATGCACTTATGCATTATTATGCATAATAAATGATTACAACCAACAGATTATAAACTGTTGCAAATACTAAATGTTTGCAGTGTATAGATTCAAGTCTTCTCTGACTTAAAACCTGCTGCTGAAAAGCACACTTGATAACTTCATATATAAGGTATCTTGGAACTTCAAATATAAGAAAGTGGCTGAGTAACGGGGGGGACTCCTGAGAAAATTTAAAAAACAGTTAGGGTAGGGTGACTCATTTGCTGCAAGAGGAGTCAGTCACTCATTTAAGCTTTATTTTATTTATTAAAATTATTATTTACTGTTAAATCTAAATAACAATTTACTATAGATAGTGTGAGACAATTTATAAAATATGGCTTAATGAATGTGTACCAAATGTGTCTTTGCGATGTGTACTTCAGAGTCCCCTGTTTCTAAGACCAGTGACAGAAAAGTTAGTTTCTGTAAGAGAAAGCAGTGCCATATATTCTTTTCATTTCAAAAATGTGAAAAGCTTCCTATTTAATTTTATGATTTCTCCAAGGAATAAAACAACAATCCCAAACTCCTCCTTAGTACATAAGATGTTATTCTGAGATATATCTAATTAATTTACAGGAGCAAATCCTGAAGCAGTTCAGCAGGACTTATGCTGCTGAGTCAGATGTCACTGAAAGTCCAGTCTCTGAGCCTAACTAGGAAACGGACTTTAAGTTGCTATAAGCTCTCAGGACCAAACACAAAGAGAACTGGACTAGTGGCAGCAACAGGTTATACATATCAAAGGTTTTAAAATAGTAAGATACAGATGCCTAAAGGTCACACATTGAAGACAAACAAAAGCATTCAAAGGTAATGACTTCCTAATTTCAAAGGATATGGAGAAATCTAGGATCTAAAGAGTCATCCTGCGTTTAATGTCCTTAAAGGAAGGGGATTGAAAATTGCTCTGTCCGAAAAGAAAAATAATTACATTAGTATAACAGTAAAAACTCCTTTATCTGTTTTGATGCCCTATGTAGATTTGTGATCCCTAGAAACACAAAACAAACTAAAAACAAACAAACAAACAAACAAACAAAACACCACAAAAAAGACCTGAAATCATTATCAACAATGAAAAGGAAATTAAATAGAAATTGTGTCTGTTCTTGTCTTAATAGCTTACCTACAAAAATAAGTAGTTTTTTTCCAGTCTTAAATTTAAAAAAAGCTCTCAGTCATTACCCTAAATATAAATTTAGTGTTTCGCAATAATGGATCCAGAGGAGGAATAAGAAAGTCACCACTGGTAACCTCCAGTCATCCATCTCCTACAGCAAATAAAAACAGAACTTGCAAATAAAAAAAGCAAATATACATCAAACACCATCACTAATTCTGCAGAGATATAAGACTATATCCTTAATGTCATTATGTTGAAGGAATGGTCCTAATTTTTTTAATAATTGCAGGCTTGAAATGTACTTTACAATACAATAGAAGAATGAGGCTGAAATAATGCTGGAGCAATGCCTCTATCTCAATCTAGTTGGTAATGCAGATTTTAGTATATTAAAAAACAAAGTCAGCACATCCATCAATGTAGGACACAAAATAAGGAGATAGTTTTTTGCTGCTACTGGCAGCCAGTCACAAGGCACAAAACCAGAAAGGTCTTACAGTAAATTTGTCTGTGGGAGATTCTCCCTCCTACTACTCAACTCAGTGAGGGCATGTTATGAGAAAAGAAAGATAATACATCTCTTATTTTTCTTTGGTAGATTCATTCAGCCTGGAAAGACATTGAAATGTTCAATCCACTCTCAATGTCATTGCCACGGTCATGAGCCGTTGTCACTTTCATGTGTCACCTGCTTAAATTCCACACTAAAACCAAAGTGTTCTACTGGCCAGAATGCTTTGTTATATCAGGTAACTTACACATACATGTCACATTTACACTAGGGTTGACTAAGGTTCTTTTCTGTGAATTTAAGGCTCTGCTCCATGACATTATCTGAATCACTCACATTATCCTTTAGGAACTGTCTTATGTTGCTCAAAGCCAGAAAACTCAAGTAGCTACTGCTGATGGAAAATGTCGTTTCATGTTTTACATTAAAGAGGGATGCAATTACTTGGTGAGCTATAGGTACCATTTATTTCACTTTCTCTCTCTAAATCAGTAAATTATTCATACTCCATCAAGCAGTTCCAATGAGAAAGCTTATTCTTTATACAGATTGGTTAAGAAACTAGGTTCCCACTTGAGATAAGGATTTAACATCCTTTCAAATTGTGACAGTTGTGTTCCATTTCTCAGGCAAGTAGCAACCACTTGGCTACACGCAATTAGCAGTTCTAGTCTACCCTGCTTCCTGCTTCTGGTTAGATCACCAATAAGTCTGTTTAATCATCTAAGTTAATTCAGCCTTGAAATGCAGAGAATCGGAGTGGAATATAAGGGGATTTTTACTCAGAATCTCTTCTTCGGGATACCTAGCTGCCCTAAATCTGACTTTTAATCTAAAAACTGAGAATCTAATGTCTACCAGTGACTCTGCTCTGGAAACCACTTGCTGCTCTACCTCAACACTGAAATGCCCAAACCCGGTGGTAGAAGCATTATAATAAACCAAGAGTAACAAGTGGTTTTGCTCTGATTGCATTGAAAACGTGGTACATCAGAAATCTCTGCTGACGGGGGATGAGGCTATTAAATGTCCCACTAAAACACAGACTGCTGTGGCAACTCAAAAACTACTGAATAGGAAAAATAAAACCTATCTTTTCTAGAGCTACTCTATTTTTCTCATCACAAACCCCTTTATTTTACAGCTTCCTCTGATCTGGTTAAGAATAAACCATGTGGTAACAGTTCTATTGTTCTTCAAAGGACTTAACGCATGCAGCTATGTTGCATGTTTGCAGACACAATTACCTATCCTTTTAGTGAACTGCCATGCATTTCACCACTATACAAGCTTTGTTTTGTAGAATCTAATATGTAAAGTTTTGCAAATGACAGTTCTTTTTCACATGGCTTTCTGTATAGATACTAATAGGTCTAGAGAATGTCTTTGGCCTAGCAGACTGGACTTTTGCTTTCCATGCTGCAGTGCCTGGGTTGAAATCTGTAATTACACAATGACCTTAACCCAATTCCTCTCCCATTCAGATGAGAAGCTCAAATTTGAAATTATTTCATCTTCTCATAGCAATCAGGCAGTCATGCCCGCTGTAGCCACTCCTTTTTAGGATGTGCAATTAAATCACCCACCATTATGCAATACAGCAATTCAAGTATACAAAATGTAAATGAGTGGGTATGGTACACAGCACAAGTTCAACTCTTGCAGGCCACCCACAAATCAATTTGTCTTTAAGGATAAAGATAGAAAAGCAAGTGCTGTTACCTAAAACAGTATTCAAGACAAAGAAATAATAATAGTAATACAACTACTACCAATAAAAAATATGCTGCTTGAATCATCTGCTATTCAGGAGACTAAGGAAGAAAAGCCAATAACAGTAAAGCAATCTGTAAATTGTCTTATGATGGCTGAATTTCTTATAATGACCTTTTTCTCTTTCCTGAGAGAAATATCTGCCCTTGAAATAAAAGTATCTTAGAAACTTTTATTAGAAACTTATCTGCTTTGTTTAGCTATGTCTACATCAAAAGCCCCAGTCATCAAGGTCTAAATTAACACTTTTAAAAATTGGATGCAACATTCCTATGTATTGTATACACAGGTGAATGGGTGAACGGGATAAATATGTTAGCTATCCAGAACTCTTTTTAAAGCCTTGACATACCATGGATTCAATCCTAGGGCAGAGCCTTTTTGTCCTGTAAAATGCACAAACAAAATCCATCAGTACTCACAATTTCTGCCAGAGACAAGCAGCCCAATTTGTTCTTCGGCTACAACATCACTTTTGAATAATGAAAACCACCAGGAATTTTAAGTGTTTCATATAAAGTTGACCTAAGGAGAACCTAAATATCCACTGGAAAAAAATATTTTATATTCTAATACATACAAGCAGTTATTACCATGAACTGTAAGTGACAGAGCTGGAGCTTTTCAAACAGATTTCCTACTAAAACCTCTGTGTGCCTTTCAATAGCCTTTCTCCTGTTTTCTATGTGCATTTTAATGTAGGAAGAGAAAAGGTCAAGGGAGATGATCCTGCCCCTCTACTCAGCCCTAGTGGGGTCATATCTGGAGTACTGTGTACTGTTCTGGGCTTCCCAGTGCAAGAGAGACATGGAGCTCCTGGAGCAAGTCCAGCAAAGTTCTATGAATTTGATTAGAGGACTGGAGCACCTCACTTAGGAGGAAAGGCTGAGGGAGCCTGTTCATTTTCAAGAAGAAATGATACAGAAAGGGCCTCATGAATTCATTATCATTCATCTGAAGGGAGGTGTTGGAGACAAGGACATCTCCCTCTGGAGAGATGCTGGCAGCCCCCTGCAGGACTGGCTACCTGGGAAATTTCTG
>JAWMRA010000078.1:69937077-69960360 GCA_035584735.1 Pseudotriccus pelzelni
GAAGACTTCCTGAGGTGCAGGCTGATAGAGAACTTCTGTCTTCTTCAAGCTGACTTCCAGCCCAAAAAGCTCGGCAGTCTCTGCAAAGCAAGATGTTAAACGCTGCAGAGCGTTCAATTCAAACTGATAACATCTGTGTGAATAATACAGATGGCAAAACATCCAAAGCCATATGATTGCACCAGGAATGTCTCCTAGACTTCCATGCTCCTGGACTTTACATATTAATTTAGAATTTTCTGTCCATCTATCACTTAATATATAAAACATGGACAAGCACTATATCTGCTACAATTCAATTTGCTTGCTTGAAATGCTGAAAATTTGTATTACAAGAAAAATGCACATGGGTAGAAATGAGATCTAAAATGTTGAAAGAAAAGAATGAATTCTGGTTTGTAAGACTGTGGTGAGAACTGGATACTGAGCTAAGACTTGTTTGTGTATCTTCTTCTGCGTAAAAATCTGACAGAGAATATTTTTCCTCTCAGTTCACGCTTAGCAACTACATGCCACTTTGTTTGTCTGTATTCTCTTCACCTGCTCAGATCTACCTTGCAAACAGTCTGAACACTGTCTACCTTCTTTAAAAAAAAAAAAAAAAAAAGAGGTAAGAAAATATATTATACAGTCTGTGCTAGTTCAGTTTGACTAAATGGGATTAGACAAAGCTGTAAATTTTGACAGCGGAACAGTGAAAGGCCATGCAGGTGGGCTGAAGTGTACAGTTTTTTCAGCTGATAATATGGCTGCCTGAAGAAGACATTAACCCAAAATTTAAGAACACATAAACTTCAGAGCAGAAGAGGAAAACACCATAACCTTGCCTTACTCTCCGATACTGCAGTGCAGCCCACAGATGAGCACCATTCAAGTGTAACACATTGGAAAAGTGACCTACCGGAGGACAGGAGTTTACCTCCTAAGCTACTCATGCTCTTCATAAAATGTGAATAAACTAATTGTACAGCAGGTCTGCTTGGATAACTTGTACCACACTGTGTTATCCATCTATATTCTTCTCATCCTTTGTCTTGAAATACAAAGCATAAATTTTAATTTGCAAACTATCATTAAGAAAAATCATAAAAGACTGCTTTCAATTTTTGTAGCTTTTTACTTTTCTCATACATTTCATCATCACCAGTTCTATCTGCAACAGTACTTCTAACATTTTCTTTAAAATCTGTTTTTATACTAACATTTTCACAGATAAAAGAGTTTTCTAAATTTCTAATAATGAGTAAGGTTTGCTTTGCTAATCTGAGTTCATGAGAATATAATTTCTCAATATAATGAGAAGACTCCTTTATTAATATTCAACTTTAGAGTAAATGCATCACTTTTTAAAACACAGATCTTTTACAGAATATATTTGTACTAAAGGTACCTCTTTTTGGTACTGTAATCACATCTGCTCTGTTTTAGGAACTATCATTTTCTCTAATAGAAGTTTTTGATCCTTGTGTCAAGCAAAACAACAATTCCGGAAACAAAAATCGGTTCATTCCCTACATCTTTCTGCCCACATATGACATTTTTCAGGTTGCTAAATGGAAGTAGAAAATATATCTTTTATGATAGAATGTAAAAATAAACTAAAATAAATGTCAGGAATCCTCAGAAGTTCACTTAGTTCCTAGATGGACGTAAAAAAGTGCCATGTTGAATTATATGCTGCTTTTGAGGTGAGAAAATGAAGGAATCTTGTAGTTATGTGAGGGAATCATCAAAACAAAACCTAGCAGATATTCCTAGTGTTAGTCTGAAATGTCATTGAATGCTCAGTTCATCTTGGTAACACGATATTTAATATTAACTTTTATCCTCCGTTGAAGACAATTCATAACATTTCACATCATAAAAAGAAATTTAAAGGCACAGCACAAATTTAACACACAGAAAAATTAAATTCCTTAAACTCTGGGTCACTTTACATAGTTTAGGCTTAATTACAGAAATATTGCCTTTGGCCATCATAGATAACGAGGTTCATCTACACACATTGATCAACTGAATAACTAATGACAAAGTATAACAACCAAAAAACTTTATGACTTTGTAGTCCTACAATATTAGTTTGTCCCTTCTCTATTCTCCTGCAAAAAAAACAAACACACACACACACAAAACAAAAAACAAAAAACAAATAAATATGATTAAAACAGAAGATTACATTGTCCCCTCACTTTCTTTCCTTTTTAATCCAACTTTTGATATTACGTAGGTTGCAAGTCTGGAAACAGAAAGATAAGTAATTTGGCATGCTTTCTTCTTAAAATGAGGAGCATCATAAAATTTTATTCAGCTATTCAAGGTGACAATGCACTAGATGCAGGACAATAGGAATATCAATTTAAAATCTTCAGATGATATAAGACAATTGTTTGGCCACTTCTCTACATCCACTCTTCTAAAACTACTTAAATCACATGTCCAAGTATGATGCATGTAAACAATTTTGGGGTTTATGTGTCATATAATCCTTCAGATATTCATACAGTTGATCCAATGAAGATTCATTTCAGGATGAAATTTTAATTTGAGTCTCCTATAAGAACTCTTTTCATCCTAGATCTTTGAAAAATCCTAGAATAGTGTCTGATCTTAGCACAGAGCAAATTTAGTAGCACCAGTGACATAGTTAAAAAATATTTGTAACAAAGGTGTAAACCAGCTTATTTCAGTTGTTGTGACAAAGTCAAGATCTCTAATTTAATTAACCTCCAAATAAGGTTTTGATCAGGATAAATCATTTGGAATTTAAATTTGTCCATTTACATCCCTGCAAAAAGATACCAGTTTTTGCAAGATCAGCATTCCTTTTTAGTAATCCCCTGCATTTAGTTTCAAATTCTTACAGAACTGTAAAATGGACACATTTCTTATTCATATTTTCAGTTCAAAAATAGAACTTATCCCTGGGCAATAAGCAAAGTTTTACAAGTTCTTCAGATAAAGTTAACATTCCATTGCACATAGAAAGCAAATGCACAAATGATTTGTAGAAAGCTGCTCAAAAGGAGTGCATTCAATGTTTGTCTACAGTGTACCCATTTTATTCTATGACAGATGTCACATACATCCAAATTAACAGCAAAAGTATTTTACAAAGTTTCTGATCACTTGAGATTTTTTTGGCTCACAGAACAATACATGCAAGGAACTGGATGAGGTATGGATTTCAGATAATAAGTTAGTAGCAAAATGTCTTTCTATCCATCCCTTTAGATAGATTTTCAGACATATGACAGGCATAACAGACTTATGACACTGTTAATACATTATAGGTCACCATCTAGCTCTGAATTTTGTGCAAAAATTTACCCTAAAAATGAAGAAAAAAATCCTACTTATTTATCCTTCTACCATTATTTAATCATCACAGTTGGTGAAAGAAGAAATGTACCTATCTTATTTGGGGAGCTAATGTCAAAAGTGCAATCAAATTAAAAGTAGAATGCAGGTGGAACATAAAAACTCTCTTTAACCACCCACTGATCAAATAATTACTAGGCAAGTGCTGTTATTATAGTTGTTGGGTGAGGGGTTTTTAATAAAATAGGAAGGCTAAAACTTCAAGTGATTATTATATTTGTACCTCTACAAGCCCTGTAACAGAGAAGAGACAGATGATGTATTTCAAATTTATCTGTTGCTAACTCTTTAGGCTACAAATTTCTCCTAGTCTCTACAACTTGATAAATTGTGGAGGAGTAAGGTCTAAGATTTTTAATATTTTTCCTGGGAAAGGGCATTGTTTCAACAAAAAAAATATATTGTGATTCAAATGGAAGAATATTTTTGAAGAGTGTTTCAAAACATTTAGATGAGAGAATTAATTAAGGAAACACAATATATATCAAACCAGGTTGCCCTCCCATTCACTTAATTTCATAGCAGTAGAATCCCATAATCTTTGACAGAATATCTCCTAATTTACCATTGTCATAAGAAGTGTGGTGACCATCAATAAAATATTGCAGTTCAGGCAGCATTATATTACCAAAAGAATGGGATGCTGAATGAAACTGAACATATTCACAAAAGTATCTGAAATCAAGGGAAACACTCCTCTTACTATGTTCTCTGGAAACTCTCACTATCAAACACCATTGCTGTTAGGAGACAAGTACATTCAAAAAAATCACAGCAGCACTAGCTAAAAGATTACAAAGTTGTAATATTAATCCAAACCCAAATTTTTATTTCTTTTTATGTAGTTATTTTAACATTTAAAAGCTGAAGAAATATAATCATTCAAGATTATAATTCTCCTACTAGCTTCTTATTTCCAAAGGTACGGTATAGTCAATAATAAATGTATTATGTGGTTTATTTTATTCCACATACATAACAGCAGTCCATAACAACAACAGAACATGTTCTAACACTACTTTAGTTGACCTGGAATTGATGGAGGGACTGAGTATAAGAATATATATTATTTATATATATATATATATATATATATAATACATACTGAGAAGTAGCTCAAGTAGTTCACCAAATTCATGATTACGAGGAAGAAGTAGATTCTACAGGCAGTACCTGAGAAGCATTACATAGTTTTGGAGTCATGAAGCAAGCTGTGAACAGACAGAGAAGTTCCTGATTGTTAAGTGCTTAACAAAAGACTTTCTGTGTTCTTGGAATAGAAATTGGTTTAGAGTAGATGGCTGTAGTCATTTAACCCCAGCCAGCAGCCAAGCACCACACAGCCACTTGCCCCGTCTCCCACCAGCAGGATCAGGGAAAGAATCAGAAACATAAAAGCCAGAGAACTTGTGAGCTGAAATAAAGCTGGCAAAAGCCATGCATGCAAACAAAGCAAAACGCAGAAATTACTCACTACTTGCCATGGGCAAGCAGGTGTTCTCAGCCACCTCCAGGAGAGCAGGGCCCCATCATGAGCAATGCTGACTTGGGAACACAAACGCTGTCACTCCAAAATGTCCCCCACATTCTCTTTCTTCCCCCCCAGCGTTATATAATGAGCATGATATCATATGGTCTGGGATATCCCTTTGGTCAGCTAGCCACTGTGAAGAAAACAACTCTACTCCAACCAAAACCAGCACAATGGCAAAAAGCAAATCAAAGGCAGTTAACATATGCCTTTCCAGCATACGTAAATTGTCAGAAACAAGTTATTAATGAATTTTGCCACATTGCTGCATATCACCATTTCCGGAGTATAAACAAATGCATGAAAATACAGCAGAACCCAACACTTGGGTATGTTATATCTTCTGCACCAACTTCCTAGAACTAACCCTATAGAGAGAATATTTTTCAATGCATATAGTTTCTGTGAGAGTAAAAGTGTAAATAGGAAAATAATATAAAAAGCTGTGAATAGTACAGTTATTTTATGTCTTTATTTATGCTTTCACTTTAAAAAGCTACACAGGGCAGGAAGCTTCATGGGCTTATTTGTGGGTACTTTGGGGCTGGTTACAAATATAAGATGTACAACTCCAACCCAAGTCCAAGTTATGGTGAGGGCTATCTTGAAGGTCATTTTGTGCTTTCTCAAGGAATGTCTTGCAGATCACAGGATTCCTACTCAGAACACATCCCCCAAAAAAAGTAGCTAAAAAACACCAAGAAAAGCTTCCATAAATTAAAGTAAAGAATTGTTCCTCTCTTTGCATGAAAAATCCCACTGTGAGATGTCTCATTTATTCTGGCTTGTCTGTGTTACTTTCCTTACATGAAAAACAGAGATAACATTAGACTATCCAGGTGCATAAGGGGAGAATATGGTGATAGATAGACAGTTATTTAACATTCCTGAAACACTATCCATGTGTTAAAATATTCTAAGATAAATGGAAATTAATAGAATAGGCTATCAATTGTCATAATAGAGAAATGTCATGGTTTTTAACTCACAGTTCAAACTATTTGTTTACGCTCTGTGATGTAGGATATACAGTAATGTAAAATTAGATAATGACATCAGTCTTCTAAATTAATGAAGTCCAGAGGAACCAAACAATATTATTCAAGTTTTCAGCGCTATGCAGACTAAAATAGTGCAAGTCATGCTGTGAAAATTTATAAGAGTCGCATTACATTGTTGAGTTTTAAATTACCTCTGTCTACGCAGGCTAAAGTCTTGACATGTCACTGCAAGTTAGCACACCATGAACATTAATAGTGCTGAAATAGCTAAAATAAAAATAGCATCAAAATGGTAAAGTGGGTGAAGAGATGATAAGGGAAAATATTTTCCTGGAGGAATATCAATTACATTCCTTCAGATATTATTTTGTTCCATTCTATCTATTCTATCTCAAAGTGAAATATTGCAGAAGTCTGGAGGGCTGCAGGTGGGTTTGGAAACACCTCCAGAGGTAGGTAAAGAGTAATTTATAAATTAAAGAAATTAGAATGGGCATTATAGCATTACTCTGTGCAGAGCCATATGAAAAGATTAAAGGTATTTAATGAGTGTCAAAGAAAGCAGAGCCAGGCCAACTCAATCATCTTTATTTAGAAAATCCAGCTCAGTAAAGATTGAATAGAAAGAAATGTGACACTTATTAATGTAAATATTTTACAAAATATTATTATGAAACCCAGAATTCAGAAAAGAATAAAGATTTAGATAAAGGGATCCACCATAGAGATAGTAAATTTTTTATTACAGTAAGGGATACTGTTCCCTTTTCTGTTCAACTTTAAATGTTAATAAATTTCTAATTATTATCAGTAAAAATTGATTGTATTTTAGTACTTTTTACTATGTAGTTGTTCCTTATGGATTTTAAGAAGTTTTGAAAATACCTTCTCAGCTTCACAACTACAATGACTTGTTATGTTCCTAATATTTTAATTTTTTAAAATTAATTTCTGTAAAATGTAAAGTAATATGTCCATCTGAATCTAGACGTTCATTCAAATAAGAAAAATCACTTTGAATCTCTCTTTTCCATGTGGTAGTAGAAAATCACATGACGGTAAAGAAAAGGGCAGGCAGAAAAAAGACAGTAACAAAGCAGTCTCTACTGTCAGGAAATAAAGTCTTCTCTCAGTGGTGAGAAGACAGTGACTGTGTACAGCTGCATTGTAAAAGCCAGTAAAGACAACTGCTTCATCATTTGCTTGAGGGAAATTTGTGCCACGGCTTGAAGAACCAAGAAGTAGTGGGATCCCTCAATCTGCTCCATGAGTGTTTTGGCTACAATGAACCACACTTGAAATGTTTCTATACCAATGCATGCAACATGAGGAAAAAGAAAGAGAAGCTCTAAGCTTCGGCCAAGTCCCAGAGATACGACATTACTGGCATAAGTGAAACATGCTGAGATGAGTCTTTTGACTGGAGTGCTGTGTTAGACGGTTACAGACTCTTCAGGGTGGATAGGCAGGCTGTGTGATATGGGGAGGTTGACGTCTGTAATGGAGGGGCTGGAATGAATGGAGCTTAAGTTGGCAATGGCCTCTGAATAAAGATTAAAGGACAAACAAATAATGCAGATGTCATCATGAAAGTCTACCACAGACCACCTCACTAGGACGATGATGGCAATGAATTATTCTTTGACGAACCAAGGGACACCTCCAAATCAACTCCCCTTGTCCTTATGGGGAATTCGACTTGCCAGATGTTAAGTGGGAAAATAACATAGTTGGCACAAACAGGTCCAGAAGATTCCTTTAAATACCTGGATGATAACTTCATTGTACAAGTACTAAGGAATCAGACTAGCAAAGCTGTCTTCCTCGATTATTAACAGAGAGGGTCTCATCAGTGAAGTGGTGATTGGTGGCTATCTTTGCCAGAGTGACCACAAAACAATTAGGTTTAAAATCTCGGTTGACAGGACGAAAAGTGCCAGCAGAATTTCAGCCCTGGACATGAGGAGAGCAGACTTCAGGCAGAAGATCTGCTTGGTTGAGCAGGGGTCTTCTTCTGGAACTAAGGCATAGAAAGGAAGGTGCGTGCTGAGTGGAAGCAAGGTCAGGTGATGGGGTAGCAATACAGAAATGCTGCTTGCCACTGTAGGGAGAAAACTGGTGTGGTCAAAGCTCAGTTGCAGTTGAGGCTGACCAGAACTACAGGTGACAATAAAATGAATTTTTAAAAATAAATTAGTAGCAAATGTCAGTAGAGAAATAACTTTATCTTGTTAGAGGATGAGGGTGGTCACCTCTCAAACAGGCACAGAGGCAAGTCAGAGGTGTTTAATGTTTTCTTTTGCTCTGTCTTTGATATAGATAATGGGCTAAGGTGGTCCCAATGCCCTGAGCTGGAGGACAATGGCTGTGAGAATGAAAGACTCCCAGTCAACCCTGAACTTGCATGGGATCTGCTGTTCCACCTGGATTCCTATAAATCCATGCGGCCTGATCGGATTTATCCAAGAATAATTAAAGAACTGGTTGATGTCAACATGAGGCCTCTCAATGATTTTTCAGCAAATGATCTTGGGAATCTGGAGATATCCCAGTCAACTGAAAGTTGGATAATACTGTCCAAGTTTTCAAGAAGAGCAAGAGGGAGGACTCCAGAAACTACAGGCCTGTGAGTTTCACTTCAGTATCTGGTAAAGTTATGGAGAAGATTATTCTGGGAGGTATTGAAAAACACCTGAAAGACAGCACAGTCATCTATCACAGCCAACATGGCTTCATGAGAGGAAAGTCTTGCTTATCAAACCTCATTTCCTTCCATGACAAGGTAACCCACCTAGTTGATCCAGCGGAGCCAGTTGGTGTAATGTTTTTGGAGTAGAGCTTTCAATACTGTCCCTCACAGGATCTTTCTTGGACAAAATGTCCAGCACACAACTGGAAAAACACATCATGTGGTGGTTGAGCAATTGTCTCATGAGCTGAGCACAGAGGGTAACAGTGAATGGAGTAACATCAAACTGGTGACCTGTCACTACTGGGGTCCCACAGGGCTCCATATTAGGCTCTGTGCTCTTTGACATCTCCATAAATGATTTGGACGCAGAACTAGAAGGGATACTGAGCAACTTTGCACAAAACTGGGAGCAGCTGTTGGCTCCCTCAAAGGCAGGGAGGCCCTGTAGAGAGACTTCAACCAATTAGACAATTGGGTAATCACCAACCATATGCAGTTCAACAGAGGAAAGTGCAGGATTTTGCAGCTGGGATGGGGCAACCCTGGGTGTCAGACAGACTGGAGAATGAGGTGCTGGAAAGCAGTGTCATAGAAAGGGACCTGGGGCTCCTGGTCAAAGGCAAGTTGAATCTGAGTCAGGAGGGCTAAAAGTGTCCTGGGGGACACCACGAAAAGCATCGCCAGCCAGTCTAGGGAGGGGATTGTCCCACTCTGCTCTGCACTAGGACGACCTCACCTTGAATACTGTGTGCAGTTTTGGGCACCACAATATAAGGTATTAAGCTGTTACAGAGCATCCAAAGGAGGGCAATGAAGATGATGAAGGGCCTTGAAAGGAAGCCGTATGAGCAGCAGCTGAGGGCACTTGGCTTGTTCAGCCTGGAAAAGAGACTGAGAGGAGACCTCACTGCACTCTACAACTTCTTCACAAGGAGAAGCAGAGGTGCAGACACTGACCTCTTCTCTGTGGTGGCCAGTGACGGAACCCGAGGGAGTGGACTGGAGCTGTGCCAGGGAAGGTTTAGTTTTGAGAGAGGTTCTTCACCCAGAGGGTGGTTGGGCTTCAGAACAGGCTTTCCAGAGCAGTGGCATAACATCAAGCCTGACAGAATTCAAGAAGCATTTGGGTGATACTCTCGGGCACCTGGTGTGATTCTTTGGGATGATCCTACATAGAGCTGAGGGTTGGACTTGGTGACCCTTGTGGGTCTCTTTCAACTTGATATATTCTGTGATTCTGTGAAAAAAAGATTGTAAGTTATATTACCCATTTTTTTCTCCATTGAGGTCTTTAGATACTTTCTAAACAGGGAATGAGTGAAACACTTATATCTACATCCTAGCCCCACCTTTAAGGGGACTGGATTTGGAGCATGCACTGAGAGGATCATAGTGGGCAAAGACCCATGTTCACCCCAGGCCTACTTCCCATTGGTTTCTATGTACTCATTTCCACAGAGAGTGATTACAGGCAATACCTGCCTGGGGATACCTAAAATAAGATTGTGCAGAGCCACTGTTTAAGTAAATGTGAGGCTTGCGGCTAAACCCCACAAGAGGTAACAACCTCGCTCCCTTGTGCCCAGACAGCTTTGTGGGGAAGCACTATTCATATCTGGTAGACAGGAGCATGTATGACTAGTGGCATTATGGGAAAGATCAAAACCACAGAAAATTGAGTGTATGAGTTTTATCTTGTTTAGAAGATGTGTCACAAAGTGAGAGAAAGTATACAGCTGTAGTATCCTGGAAAAGGATGTGTTGCTGTAAAAAGTCACAGGAAAGAGTCCAAGGTAACCAGTCACCCAAAGCAAAAGAAATAGATTCAGCTCCTTGGTCTGAGATTTAAAGGTTTGGAGGTAATTAAAAAACAAACAAACAACAACAACAACAAAGACAAAACAAAAACCAAATGAACAACAAAAAAACCCCACCCCACATTGCTCTGAAACATACTTACATTTTTTCTCCTCAATGAAAGAAGAATGTTTTGTGCTTGAAAAAGTCTGTAATTAAAATATATGGGAAGCATGCAAACTATACATTGTGTTGATAGGCATGGAATAAGTAACTGGATCAAGGCTTCCACAATAATCTGTAGCATTGTCAAAAGACATTTAGAGACAGAACAGGCAAGCAAAACTTCTCACAAGCAGTTCAGAGAAAGAGCAGCTCACATCACAAGATCAGCAACCCAACAGAATAGATGACAGACAACACTGGGGCAGCATCTGGTAAACACAGCTGAGATGCCACTGCAAGACACGTCTGACATCCTTACCAAAACACAAGATAAGGATACTAAAGGGATATATGTCATGGGGAAGCAAAGGGGTGTGTACTGTCAGTGCCGATAAGTATGATTTTCCTTTCAAAAAACAGAGGAGATGAGAATTAAGAACACCAGAGCTGAGGAGAATGATCTAGACCAGGCACAAACAAACCTCTCTTGTCTAGATTTGAAGGTCCTCAGCAGGCCTGCTCTCCCTCCAGATCAAGGGTTTCCATTCCACCCAAGCTGCAGTCAGGGAACTCTACTTTTCCATGCTGATGTATGACCAAACTCGGGAACTTGGCCACTTTGGGTAGGGCAGCTCCCCCCTCATTTTGGCTCTGTGTCAGAGAGTTGTGGTAAAGGAATTTAGTGGGTATACCATAATCTCAAGTCAAAGAATTGACTAGTTTTTTTGTTACCAGGATCCATGTCATTTTTGCAGAGTATGAATTTACTAATCATCTCCAAGTTAAGCCATAGAGCCACTTCTGTGAGTTACTGTTATGTATTTTAAGGAGATGTTTTAAAAGACTCACACTTCTGCATAAGTGAGGAATACAGAAACTTAAATTACAATAAGAGAAAAGTCTGCAGTAAAATGGAAAGAAAAAGAAAATATAGAACAATTACCCTGAACATCAGGAGAGAATTTTGCCCCAAGTGAACTGCTAGAAGTAATAGTGAAGGACAGTGATTTTTTTTTATTTCCCCCCCTCAATTTCACTTTCACACTGACAGTCCACCCCCCAACAAAATCAAATAAAAGAAGCACATTACTGGCTCTAAATAAATTATTTAAAATTGCTTTTGATAATACAGACTAAATACTCGGATGAGTTAAATAAAGATAGTGGATCTTTTTCAGACACCCTATTTTTCTTTAAGAATATTTATATATGGAATATCAAGAATTATTTTAAAAATAATACTTTAACCTAAGAAAGAATCCAATTTCCCTTAACAGTCAATACCATTTTATAGAGTCCATGGTCAAATAATCTTCTATTGTCAATTAACTAAATCATTATTGTAATTATTATTAAATTATATTATTATAATTAAAATAATGTAGTTGTAAACACTAAGTTGTAGAGCTTTGAGTGAGTCTTCCATCTGTCATGATTGTTCAAGTGAAACAAGAATGCTCATTCACTTGAAAGACAAAATCAGTTTAGAGCACAAAATGGAAAAATTCTGAATTAAAATAGACAGTGTGAACCACCTAAAATACAGAAGACATCCTCTATGTTTAGGAAATATAGTCAGAAAAAATTACCATTATTTTCTCCTATTCATTCTCTTGTGCTTTTAGAAGTACATCTCTTTTACTGATCATTTCTGTACTCCCTGCTCTAAATTTTTCACATAAAAATGAAAATAAGGAGCTTGCACTTTAGGTAATATGCTTGTCAGCGCAAAAGAAAGATCTAAGTGAATGGTTTCCTTTGATATCTGTCTCTCATGGTATTATGTCACATCTATCAGTGTGAAAAATGAAGTAAATACAAAGCTGCATGTTAAGGAAAAAAAAAAGAGAAAAAATAAGGCTTCTAGTACAGAATAAAAGAATATATGAAATTTTTCCTTAGTATTTTGGGGAAAAAAGTACAATAGTAGACTCCAAATTGACTTCCACAGAAAAATTAATCCTTTCTGGTAGAGAATTTTTTTTTTTTTGGGGGAAACTAAACTAGTATTAGGACAACTGAAACTGAAATCATATGTCAACAATCAAAAAAACCCAACACTGTTCAAGAAACATACTATAGTACAGCACTTTGACATGACTATGTCCAGAGCTCCCGATTTTAATCTCCTGATACTGGAAGAAAACATTGTTTAAAAATCAAGTTTTCTCTAAAGTTGCAGATATCTCAAGGTCACACAGCAGAAGCAATCTTTCTTTTTCTCTTTTCAAGCAGCTACACTCACAACTCTTCCATAGGCATGTATCTATTACACTAAAACATTTTTTAAATTGCATGTTAAGAAAACAGAGCTCCAAATTGTTGGGGAAACAGCATACAGTGGCATTTTTCCACTCAAGTGAAACTCTTGTTAAGGTCAATTTAATATGAATAGATACATAATGTTCATGGAGTTTAGGATCAAACATCTTGAACTGAATCACTTTCTCACACTGAGTAAAGCCTCAGTTATTACAAGCAAAAGAAAACAAACACAAAGGAACATCAATCCCAGCTTATTTAGAAATACAGAAAATTCTTTAGGTTTCAGAAATTACTCCAGGGTTAGGGTTGCATCCATGCTTCTATTATTACCATACCTTATTATCTACTTCATTAATTTTCTTTGCTAAAAAATTCATCTGAAGAGGAATAAGATAATTTCATCACCTCATTCACTTTCATAATCACAATTCTGTCAAATGATTAGCTTTGAAATTAGAACTTAATAATGTAATTTTTTTTTAATTGTCATATAGATCAGCCATTGTTCTGTCCAGCCTAGAATGTCTGAAGGTAACCATTACCAGATATTTAAGGTAAACACAGAAAAAATACAGTTATAGAATAATATTCCACAGTGGAACTATCTTCATAAGGACTACAGAATTAGAAAAGAGAGCAAAAGGAAACTCTTAACTGACAATTAATCTTCATTTTTCAGGAAAAGTTTCTGTAAACTTTAGTTCAATCCCATCAAAATACTTGTGTTCACATAAAAGCATGGAGCATTTAAAAAAAATCAGAAATTACTTTTTGACCTGAAAAAGGACAGTCTGATGCCAATGCTATTCATAAGAGATGATAATGCTAAATTTATTGGAGTTTGATGCAGATAAATAAATTTGATTTAATTTCTGATTTTACAGCTATTAGACTATAACCAAAAAAGAGGTGACAGACTGAAAAATTCACAGACACAAAAAATCTGAATCACTCTAAGAAGCCAACTAACTGCATTAATATTTTTAAAACAAACCAAATAAAACTAAAACCAAGGAAAAAACCACTCCCCTCCCCCCAATTTATTTTTATTAATTAATTTTCTTATTAATTATAATAATTATTATAATAATTATTAATTTTATTATTAATTTAGAACATTAATTCCTATTAACAGGATAAATAGGATTTGTTTCCTAATTCTAAGTCAACACAGATTTTGCATATCAGTGTGACAAGTAGTCTGGTGGAGGAACAATATGAGTAAAATATACTCTTCTACTGCTGTGGGTCACTGGGAATGGTTTAACGAAAAGGCAATTTCTTGATGGAAAATATGGTTATTTAGGCAGAATCTAAAGATATCAGTCAATAGTACATATATTTGTTAATACAGGGAATATATGTACCAGCCCACTTATATGCATCAGGTAAATTATGAATGAATACGAATCAACAAAAATAGCACTCTAGGCAAGAGTGATGTGAAATAGTTGTCTTCTGTCTTTGTTGTCCTCATCACAGCAATAAGCATTTGAGTCACTTCCAGTTAAAGGCCTGAACAGGTAGATTATAAGAAATGTGACTTATTTTATTTTATTTTGTCCATAATTATTTTTAGCATAATGTTGAGTGCTAAAACTAGTCAAGAAGCTCCTTTCATACCATCATTGTCCACCATCCATTGAAATTTTGAGATATGGAATATTATTCTTAGCCTAGATCATGAAGTGATAATCTGAAAAGCATTTGGAAATAACATACAGACAATTAAAAATCATGTCAGCTTTTCAGAAACATGCTCATAATACAGAAACTTTTTATTTTGAAACTTAAATGCTGTGCAAGTTTGTTTAATGAAGATGTGAACTTTTTATTTAATAGCTTTCTAAAATTTTAGAATTAAAAACACTTTTGAACTGGTAAATGAAGTGTTTGAGTATCATAAAACAGGTAATTTTGATTATACAAAAGATTTGGTCATTACTTTGGAAATGTATGGAAATGTATAGAAAAAGTTGAATGGAAAAAATCTATTAAAAATTTTATCTTTATGGAAAGACATCCTGAAAACAAAAAGCCAATCCAAAATCCCACCATGCCCCTGGGGGGTCTTATCTGAAATACTGTTTTACTATGCATGTAAACACAAAAAAATAATTTATTACAGTGGTAGTATTATGTCTGATACAGAAAAAAAAAAAGTGAGGATAGGAGTTTTTCTTTCATTAATCATAATGTAACAAACAGCAGTTTCCCTTGTGAAGAGGAGGAGAGAGAGGGAGATGAGAAATGAACAGTTAGTAACTCTTAATGACCCACCTTCAGCTATTATACTATTACAGCTAATTTGTTCCAAACCATTCCTCACAACATAAAACTCTCTGGACCAGATATGATTTTTCCTGTATTGGAAAGAGTTTATTCAATACAGAAGTCCAAAACAGATGGGATTGAAATTCAGTGTTCACACTCTGCACAGTGCAGAACCACATTGCAGTGTGGTAGAAATCAACCTGGGAAACAGACTGAAACATGGAAAGATCTCATATACAGGGTTAGATAAAGGAACCTATTCAAATGAAAATCCTGAAGTTTTAATGCTAAAAGATAAGATTATTTTATCAAAGCTTATATTTTTATGAAAGTCAAAGGAACAACAGAATTTAAGAACCAATTAATTGAAGATATCAAGCATTTTTTGCTTGATATCTTTAATTCCAGACTATTAAGAGAACCTGAGATTCAAGATAGGAACTTGAATTGACCATTCTCAGCATGGCAGAAATGAAACATCAGCCTCCACGTCAGCCTCTTCAAATAACTTCCAGCATTACTTTGATCAGATAATGTAATATGAGGCATCTACTACTTCTTATGACATAGAGGATACACAGGGAAAAATAGAATACAAAATCACTGAGTGTCACCTCCTCTTCCTCCACCAAGCTTTATGTGTATTTTTTGATTCTTGAAATTCTCACACTTTCCTGAATAGTGAGCTACAGCTCAGGGGCAAAGTAATGCCAGTGATCTCATTAAATCCTCCTTTACTCAAGTCATGACAGAGCAGCACAATATCTAAATCACTTTAATTCTCCCTACTGAGATTCTGATAATAGAAAACTGTGCTCATCTGCAAATTTCCTACATAGATGAAGACACACTGTAATTGACCGTGTGACCTCTGAAAAATTATGCTATTTCCACCTTACTTGTGACTCTCTCAAGTATCTATTATTGTATAGAGCTGTGTCAGCATAAAATGCGTGAAACTATACTTTAAAATGGTGACAAATTTCAGTCTTATGTGATCTATAGCATATTTTTAAAATGAGAATGTATGCATGTAAAGACATAGACTCAAACTTTTGGATATACACATACAAAACTACATACACGCTCACACACAATATCCCAAATTACGTTCCTGGGAAAATTAATTTGTCCCAATAAGAAAGTTTATACTTAAGAAGTGCCAATCATTGGAAAACTCAAACTATTTGAGAGTATTTAAGGAATTGATCTGAAGGAAATAGAAGCATAGGTCTTTTTTTCCTTGACCACAGCCAGCCACTCAGGCTCATTACCCTCGTAACACTAATGCTCAAAGCATGTTGTGCAACTGATGGCCTGTGCTGCTCTGGAAAGCTGCTAGAAATTGAAGAAGGAAGAATATAAAGAACTTTTATAATAAAGAGAAAAACAAACAAAAACCTTTAGGAAATGGCAAAGGTGTGTCTTACTCTATATAAGTACGGAATAGAATAAATTTTTTTCAGTGAAATCTGTGTAGATTCAGAAATCTACCACTACTTCCCTGTGTCCCTGGTGTAAATCTCATTCAAGGATTTTCACTGATCACTTGCAACCTCATAGGAGTTGAGGGGACAAAACATTTTTGCTGGGCAGTTCCACAACCTGCCTAGAAGATGCTAGTGGCCATCTGCATAACTCTCAGATAAGGACTCTCAGATCAGAAAATGTTAATGCAAAACAGCTAGGTGCTGGGCAATTATTTTTCTGAGCTTGAAGCAGTTTTGTGGGGCAATGGACAACTTTATTCTGAAAAAGGCAAATTACTAATATAGTAATTACTTATACAATAAGATTGTAAGGACTCACAGAAAACAGGCCCAACTGCCAATCTTGAAGAGCGTGTTACATTTAACTTACCAAGTAGTAATAACATCTATTGAGACTTTCATGAGGAATTAATTAAAGGCATTTAATACTTTACTGGATGACAGGGAAAGAATCTTGAGTGAACATATATATCATGTTATGGCTCTGATTTTAAAAAATAATAATAAAATGAAAGATACTTTCAACTTTTTACATTTGCTTAAACTTTGTGCCTGAATATCTTTCTTAAACTGATATATTAAATGGGTTGAACTGAAAAGACAGAATTGAATTCCAAAGAATCTGACATTCATAGAATAAAACCACAATTTTTTACAAACAGTGTTTGGTTCAATCTTAACCAACTTATTCACTGGGTTGTAAGAAAATAGGTGTATTTTCTTTAAATGTAACACTAAAAAGAGCAGACAGTGCACAGAATATAGAGAAAAATAAGGGGAAAAAACCCTGTCCCACAACACACAAAAAACCAAAGAAGGTTTTGAAAAGGCCTGTAGCCCATTACAGTTATTTATTTGAACTACCAGTATTCGATACAAACAAACAAAAAAATCTTCCCAGTTTAACAATAACTATGTTCCCGATAATAGCTCAAGAATAACTTTACAATGGATACACTCTCAAACTTATTAAAACCACCACTATTATAACTATGGGCTACGAGAGCCTTAGAAGACACATACTTTATAACTGGAAGCTATAAAAGTATTGAAAAAAATTAGACCTGACTTTCATCCCTAATTTTCCCTGAAAACTCTGACATCTACTCTAGTAATAGGAAATATCTAATGAAGATATATGACTCATGGTTTTCTGTACATTTTAATATTTTCAAATATTTAGGAACTAAAATCCTGTATGTTCTTTACTAGTACATTTCAAATAATGCAAAAGGGAAGTATAATTTTATACATATTTTCTTAGTAAAAAATTCTTAACCTCACTCCAAGGACACACCTGGATGTGACCACTGGATGTCTAAACACTGCCATTTTGTGGACATTTTGTGTGTCAAACTACTGAGCACTTCCTCATGAAGATCAATCCAGCACAAACATTGACCTTAGATAACCTGAAAAATTCTGAATTCAAGTCCTTGAGTGCCTTAAGATTACACAACACTTTTCATGCCACATGAAGGTGGTTTATGTGCATCCCTCTATTTCAGAGCAGCACTGGACTTCTCATTGTAACTTTAAGCTATACTTTCCAAACTGAGACGATCACTTCCTTTCAAGATTGTTCCCACTTTATTTGAGGTGAGAAAGGGGGGTATTTTCCCCTCCAGAATTCTCTTACATACAGAAGAATTAACAACAATTCAGAAAAGATGACAGCCATTCACATTCTGAAATATTAGGCTGTTTCATCACTGAATTTCAAGATCTGTAACTAATAATTACTTATTATAGTGTGCAGAAGAATGTTTGCCAGAATTTCACATTGCAATGAATAAAGCCCTAAAGGTCACAAGTTTAATGATGTTTGCCTACGCAGCTGGCTTTTCATCATGAGCTTGAAAGTGCCAAATAGTTTTCTGATTAATTGGAAGCCAGACAAAAACAGCTGAGGAGGGATAAAAAAAACCCAAAAGGCAACAAACAAACCACAAGCCTTGGACATGATCAGAGCTGACTTAGAATGAGATTCAAGAGCTACTGAAACATGAGTTAATAAAAGCAACAGGACTAATGCACTTTGTGATGTACACAGGCTGAAATTGAGACCAGAGTGGGAGGAAGGGAATTAACTGAGCTCAAATGCAACACTCTTCACTATCCCTTTGGGAAAAATTTTATTTGAAATATTAGAACAGGAGGAGAGATGAGGATGGAGGAAAGCAGCAGTGAAAAACAATTTTGCCAAGAGTGACAAGCACGTCACCTCTTGATAAGAATCAAGACTAAAGAAAAAATAATTCTTTCTATTTCAGTTCAGTGTCAAAATAGTGCATAAAGACAGCAATTGAATTATGAATAACATATGAATAACATCAATAGCATGAAAGTGAATTTTCTTGTCCTTTCAAAAAGCCCTCAAGAGGCAGCACACAATCTTCTGTAGTATTGCCCCAAATGGTAACGTGGCTTGTGAAATCAGCAAACGTGCACAGCTTGTCCAGGTTTATGATCCTTCTGGAAAAAACCAGTCAAAATAATGGAGAAAATTAAAGTAGCTACAGGGATCCTTACAGACAGGCAACCTGTACAGACATCAAGCAGCCTAATATTTACAACACAAACAATGAAAAAGTGAGAAACTTCTAGTTCAAGTCATCTTCTTTAGTGAAGCAGTACATTTCTTTTTAAATTTTCAAATAAAAAAAAAATCCATGCCTACTACCATGATTAAAATCGTCACATCAAATTAACAATGAATCATTACATATTCCTAAAGTCAGAATAATTTTTGGTACCTTTTTCTTTCAGGAAGAGATACAGAAATTTAGTTCACTCTAGTCAGATGAAGTAAAGTTCTGAGGCTATAACTTACGTGGGCCACTGAATTAAAGTTTATTGGCAAAATGAATCCTTAGGTAAAAACATGGAATCAGAGAGTACTCATTGACTAATCAAAGAATCCTAGAATCACAGAGTGACTAGGGTTAGAAGGGAACTCTGGAGGTCTAGTTCAACCTTCTGGCCAAGGCAGGGTCACCTAAATGACAGGCAAAGCTGCACAATCCACATGCAAGACCAGAAACAAGGAGTGTTCACACCACCTCCAGGGCTAGACACTCACTTCAGCTTGTGAACAGAATCGGGGAAGCCCATTTACAGCTGGTCCAGCACTGGGCTGGACCAGAATTAGAGGTGTTAGCTCCTCTTCAGAATTCTCTTTCTATACAGTCTTGAGCAAAGGATTTGATTCCCTTATGAATTTAATTCCCTATTTATTTTGCCTCATGCACGCAGATTAAACTCTTCCTGGGCCACTGTTTAATTCTGTATTATGATAGTGTCACATGAGCACAACCTTGGTTAAAAATTACAAATCATAATTAACAATTTTGAGTACAGGACACATTCTGAGCAGGGTAGAGAGAGAAACATGAAGCAGCTAGAGGACAATACATGGAGGAGCTCAGGGTTCTCCTGAACTTAGGCTTAGAGGGATGCAGAAGAAAAGAAGACAAAGGATGCACAGAAGACAGACAGAGCCTTAGAAGTAACATCTTGCCTTTGAGTGCTTACATGTACAACCCCCAGGGAATTTAAAATAACATTCTTAACCTCCACTTTGGGAAATGAAAATACAAACCAGCACACAAAGCTTGAAAAATTTCCAGTGTCTGCTTGAAGTGGTTTCCATAATGTAAATCAATAATACTCTTCCCCTGATCCTTTTGTTTCCAGATTCTTTCTATTCTCCTTAAAACAAATCATGAATTTGATTATTTAAGCAAATTACAACAGCAAATTTTATGCAGTTCCCTTCCGTCTCCAGCGAAGCATATCATGTCCAAGATTAACACAGCCTTATGTACAATAGAACATTACAAAAATTATGTATCTTTTTTCCCTTAGTAAGGCTGCTGCCACCAACAGCAGCCTTGAATCTGCCAGTTGTAATTACAACTCTAGGATTTTATTGTCAAATACATTTCCCAGATAAATGGTTCTTGCCTTTTCAGTGATTCTGATTGATGGGCTGAGTGCGGAGTTATCTTTTTTAAAAGCTGGAACATATGGGATAATGCAAATTCTCTTGCCTTTTTCAGGCTCTGCAAAGTCTTTTTACAAATGTATTTTTATTTTCAGTGATTGTCTCTTATCTGTATGGCTTATTTTACATGAATCTGCACTGCTTTACAGCAAACCAGATTCAAGTATATCATTTGTGAACTGCATACGAAGACATTAGTAAGAGCACTAATCTGTTCTTTTCAGCACACTACATCTCAAGAAGCTTCTACAATCCAGCATTAACAAGCTATTTATTTCATTTACCTTCTTAATGGCTGAAGAAAAAAATTGAAAACGATGATTGCTTGTTTGTTAATGAAAGGGTGCTGTGGTTAACCACTGGAAAAACTATTAAGCATCATAAAATTGCCCTTGGAATTTGACACTTTTAATATCTCATCTGATGTACCATACTAGCAAAGCAAAAGAAAGATCAATAAAGGTTTCACCTAACTCCCAATTAGATAATTTCATGGATTTGTGGAAGAAAATAAAGGTTAACTTGAAAGGATAAAAATCTAAATATTAAAGCATATTATATTATTGAACAATGAAAGATGACGTGGATTGAATTTTACTTCCTTATGATCCTATGTTAGCTGCCTTATAAAAAATATGGGCCTATGTATTTTTTGTATGAATTGCCTCCATTTTTGTCTACCCACCAGCAAAGTAGCAGATTCTTGTTGGATTAACAGTCATCTTCATAAAAATGGAAAACGAAATATTTTTTGATAGACTTTGATATTTTCCTTGTTTTTTGTATTGGAAGCCTTGCAGGAGTTATTGTATTGATGAGCTGGTGACCTTGAACAGTCCATGCCTCCTCTACTGGGCCTTGTGCTCCAGGCCAGACCAGGATGTATGCAGCATGCAAGGGAACCTGGTGCAGGGGAATCTGCTGGCATGCCCAGTGCCAGCCTCTGCTGCAATAGTGAGGAGTATGGCAGAGGGAACATCCCAGCCTGTCACAAAACTCTCTGTTAGCTGAACAGTTTCCTAATATAGGCTGTAAAATTGAATATGTTTAGGAATAGAAAGCTCTACGCAGATCCAGGGCTGTAATTAGATGTTCGTGACTGGGAGTCTGCGGTACCTCAAGGAATCAGTGATCCACATCACAGTTGACCTGACACCTGTGCTGTGCTGGGCCACCTGTCCAGTGTGGCTTCAGGATGTGTGATGCTGTACAAACACCTTCACTGTAGGACAAAATCTGCCAGCTCATCACAACAGAAGAGTCTGCAGGCAGCTCCCCCTTGGTGCCGGCAATTACACCACCTGCATAGCCTCACCTTTATCTAGAAGTGCAGCAAGAAGGCTTCCTGAGAACATTCTTTATGAATAGACATGTTTGCTTGTAAGAAAATTATATATAATAGCTCAAAGGATCAGAAAGCAGGAACCTCTCCCCTTGGACAGGATCTCTGTAGCCCACCTTGGGAAATCCATCCATGGTCTCTTTGATGATGCATGGACATGAGGTGCCAGCATCTGAAGGAACATAGATTTACTCCCTTTATGTAGCCTTCTTTAGAGGGCAGACTAAGAATAAGATAATAAGTTAGTCCTATCTTATTGAAAAGGTTATTTTATTAAGCTATTTGTTGGCCCATCTTTCTCTCACACTGCACTTCAGTCTCAGAGGTTTAGAACTTCTTTTGCCAGCAGATCACTTAGAAGTAAATAACGTTGCTGACTACAGATGTCACTACATTCCCCACTGATTTCATCATACCTAAAAATCTTGGTTAACTTAACTACTCAATTCTCAACTGGTGAACTTGCAAATAACGTTAGAAACTTAGTCCTGCAAAGAAAGAGGGCTGAGTCTATAATATAAACTTACTGATATAGCTATCTGAAATATCTGACATTAAGGCATTGGGGATCAAAGTGGGATTCCCAGCTAAGAATTAGGGCTTTGAATAAGTCAGAAGAGCACTAACACTGGTATCTGGCCAGTTATAACCTAATTCAGCTGTAGGAAATGCTCAGGAAAGTGAGAGATCTTGAGTGACATCCCTCTCCTAGGCTTGGTCTCCATGTTTTGTAGTACCTATAGATATTTCACCAGGTAAAAGCATCACCACTGAACTTTCTGTTTTTCAGGTAGGCAGGCCTAGGGTCTGTCTTTCTGCACAGCAGAGAATTAGTTTTTTCCTTTCCAGATAAAGCCATAGGAAGGTAGAGAATAAGTGGACAATTACATTTTGCCCAAAGTCCTGGATTTGGGCATGAGAATGGAGCCAAACTTCTTGACAGTGTCATAGAAGAGAATCATAGAATCAGTTGGGTTGGAAAGGACCTCTGAGATCATCATGCCCAACCCTCAATCCAACCAGCACCACTGTGGCTACTAGACTATGGCACTCAGTGCCACATCCAGTCTCTTCTTAAAAACCTCCAAGCATGGAGAATCCACCACCTTCCTGGGAAGCCCATTTCAATGCCTGATTACCCTCTCTGTAAAGAATTTCTTCCTAATATCTAATCTAAACCTCCCCTGGCAGACCTTAAGTCCATGCCCTCTTGTCTTACTGATAGCCCCCTGGGAGAAGAAACCAACCCCCACCCAGGTACAACCTCCTTTCAGGTAGTTGTAGAGAGTGATGAGGTCTCCCCTGAGCCTTCTCTTCTCCAGACTAAACAACCCCAGCTCCC
>JAWMRA010000078.1:69962335-70007000 GCA_035584735.1 Pseudotriccus pelzelni
TAAAAAATCCAATGCGCAGGCTGGAAGGTGTAAAGACCTTCCCCGGATCTTCGTTCGCGAAGACTGGCCATTTACATAGTCCATCAAACATTTCAGCCTACATGCGTTTGCTCATGAATAGTTTTGGCACACACCAAAAGCAACAAAAGAGTGTGGAAACAAAAAACAATACCTGGATGAGTGTAGAAAGAGACGGACTGAGGAGAAATCAAAATATGCAACATTATTTTCCTACTTTGCCATTCTTGTGTATAAGCTTCCTTTACAAAATGGACTAACGTTCATTTCTTGTCAAAATCAAAACAAGCAGACACTTGAATTGAGCATGGTAGAAGCAGGATTGATTGCTATCCAGAAATGTAACTCAGGAAAGAGCCTTTTTTAACAAGCCATTATGACTTAGTTTATCAGTTGCACATATTGATTGCAAAGCATCACTTAAACATATTCACTACCATACTAGGTATGATTGCTGCTGGTCTCAAATCACTTTGTTGGAATTGCATCAGAAAATTCCATTACTTGTTATAACATTTATTGTTACCAATCTGTCTTAACCTTACTCTTCATTACTAGCAAAAAGTAATTGTGGCTTACGACTCTACATTAACAGAAATGTCCCACCTGAAATTTAATTTCTAAACATCAAGGTCAGTATAACCTTTCACATTTAGTTTCTGTGTTGACAACAATGCAATTTGCTTATGCCAAGCAAGCTGCCTAAGATTTCTCTGCTTACATTTCTGCACAGTTAAGGCACTTGAACATAATGAGCTCTCCCTTATTCTGAGCTTCAGTGGATCCTAATGCTTTAAATGGAGCCTTCTAAAGAGTACAAATATTTCACCACTCATTTACATCAGTGCCAGAACTATAGGCTACAGTGCATTTCAAACAGGTAAGAGGGTCCCTCCTCAAAGATCTCACTGTAAGAGATCAAATACTAAGACAAAAGAAAAACAACAACAACAGTGAAGCTGATAAGGGGTGCAGCTCCATGCATTGCATCTACCTTGGGAATTTAAAGGAAACCCACAATCTACAGTCGAGTAGCAATGAAAGGTAAAAGACAAAAAAAACCCAGAAGCTTTGCTGATGGGATTTTGTTATTGTGACAGAACTCAGGGTATAAAGGCAGGAAAGTCACAGGCAGAATATGTGAGCCCTTGAACAGAGAGAATGATGCATCTGGGGGCAATGTGCTGAACTCCAGCTCAAAAGCTCAAGAGGGTAGTGGAACTGGAAGGGCTGAAGTAATGGAAGAGAAGTTGAACACTTTCAAAAGTTTTTTAAAGATGCCATAGTCTCTTCTCAATTAAAATTGAGAGATATAAAGACAAAACTTGAAAAATTGAATAACAGAGGTTTTTTAATATATACATGAATAATTCTATTAATTGCTTGCCTTAAAAAGTGGGAATAGTACTAATAAGACAACAGTGAAAATAGGACATCACTGGAGTGAAAAAAAAAAAAAGAAAAAGTGACTTGGAAAAAGTGAGTCCCATTTAACTGCTGAAGTCTAAAAAAATGTTTTTCTAGGGATTCAATGCTTTGTTTCACTTCATATCTCCACTCTTTCATTTTGGAGACACTGCTTTTACCCAAAAAGTTTTACAAAAGTCAGGGAGCAGTATCAGTGTTTCTAAATGCACAGACAACAAGAAAACTATTAAAAGTGTTTTTGAAGGGAAGAAAGCTATGTAATCACTGCAAAGAGAAGAGACTCCTTCAGCTATACACTTCAGAGACTTTCATTATGCAAATAGTTCCTTAATCATATGTTTCAATTCAGGTACCTTTCTGAAACGCATTAACATTAGGCATGTAAAGTAACAAGGAAAGCCTGTTTCTACCCTTTTACAGGTGCATGCAGGATTTCAACAATTCTGGGAGGAAAACTTTTCCAAGAGGACTCACTGACTAAACTTTCTACAAAGGTTTTGGTTTTTTTAACAGCACAACATACACCAAATTATGTATATTTAATTAACTCTTCTATGCTGCCTCTATTTCTCAAGTAATGTCAAAATTCAACATGCTGTCTAAAATCAAAAAGAGAATAATTTCTTCCACAGAACCACAAATGAAAATTGAATTTTGCATCAAAAATTTCAGCAAAAATTTGAAACTGAAAATTTATCAGAATAAAAATATTATTCTGATGCTGAGCAGGACACTTATTTACAAATAAAAACTGAAGAAAAAAAAGGGAAACAACTGCAAATACTGTAATATGATGATAAAAATAATTTCAAAAAGAATCCTATCACAGCTATAACAAAGATAAAGAAAGTGAAAGTAACGGACTTTTTCTTTTCTATTAAGTACACTGTAGATATTAAACCAATAATTCATAATAAACTTAATAGCTAGTCTCAGAAAAGTGGGCAAATAAAACAGCAGGAAATGGCAAATTATGCATGAAATAATATTATCTAACCCTCCCAGTGCATCTGGCTTTTATACTTGGGTTGTATAGTATACTGTAGCAGATATTGTGGGCCCCTGGGCAATTTGAATTGGACCAACTATGCTTCATCAGCTACTATAAGGATGTAAATTTTACCTCTTGTGTATTTATTTTTTCCCACTACTTAGCAAGGAAATAGCATTAAAACAGAGTGTGGTGTTGCAACAGTGTTGCAAAATGCCACAGAGTTAAAACCACCAGGCTAGCTGCCAGCTTCATTGTCACCGCTCCTGCTGTATATGTGAATCCATGCACTATACCACACCTTGTCCAGGTGAATTTATGTATCCGGCACCTCCTTCACAGAATGAGGGCTTCATGTAGGGTTCAGGCTTGAATGATTACTTGATCCTTGATTTCTTATGTGATGTATTGGCCTTGGCTGGCTGTCCAACCAACCCCTCTGCTTGCTCCTGCTCTGTCCTCAACAGAACTAGAGGTAAACAGGTTTCCTTCCACTCCTCTGACCTTATGCCAAGTCAGAGTTCCTCACTCTTGTCTGTGAAATGCCAGTGCATTCAGGCACTGCAGACTTCTTGGTTATATGCTTTAAAAAGCACCAATCCCTCTTAAATTTCATCACCCATTTTAATCTTCTGTTCTAATTTCTCCCCTCTCAGCACCACCACCACCACCACAATTCTCCCCCCAACTCCTCCCCTCCCCAGTTCTTGTGCTTTCTACTTAATTCTTCACATTGAAAAGATACATGAAGTGCAAAAGGCTTACATCAAGGAATGCTGTTAAATACATATGTACATCTGGGAATAGAGTCTGGTGATGGTTGAAAAAACATGTCATTCAAGTGCAACTTCATTCCTTACATAAAAATAACCCAACAATTTAAGTGCCATTTGCTCACTTAGTCCTGTGTTTAAGGCTCTCCTTTGCAAAGCAGCCTTCAACATTTCTTGTCTATTATTGAAAATTACTTCTTAAAAATTTGGTTAAAGTTTGGACATCATGCTATGGATGGCATGTGTCAAAGTTTTTTGACAGCACTTAAAACCTCTTTACAATTCTTTTCTCCTAAAAATGAATCAGCTTTATTAGTGTCACTCCATACAGGAAATATTGGAAGATAACCACTATTCTAGTCATTCAGTTTGTTAAGTATATTTTGTTAACAGAGCCACCTTTCATTTTGTCCTGTAAGCAGGATGTGACACCATATAAAGACATGGATGAGCCAATGAATTCAAAAAATCACAGTATCCATATAACATTGAATAATCCTGAATTTGTAAGTTATACTTGTGTCCACAACACATCAGAATTAGAGACTCCAAACTACAAGGGAGCTATGGCACATTCATCTGCCTGTTGAAAATCTAGGCTCACAAAATTGCCTGTTGAATTTTCAAAAGACGCATGTCAAACTAAGAATACTTAAAAGTTGAACTGATTCTTTCCCACTTTGAGAAAGGCCATGACAGACCCCTGGCCACCTACAAATCCCTAACTCTGATTATTTCTCTATTGAAGGAATTTCCAAAAGCTTAGCTGAAAGTTTACAAAAACATTCCTACCTGTTCAGTGTCTCAGTATTTGAATTATGCAAACTACTTTTATTTTTGGAGACAAGGATTCACAACCACAGTGGTGTTGGATCAAAGGTTGGACTTAATGATCTCAGAGGTCTTTTCCAACCCAGTGGATTCTATGATAAGGACTTATGGAATTAGTAAATATCCATCAAGTTTTCACTGATGAATATCTCTTTTCTTATTTAAAAACTTTAAATAATATTTTTTAAAATGGGTAAGTAAATGTCAACAACTACAAAACAGATTAAAGACAACAAATGTAAGATGCAGCTTCCATTAATCTGCATAACTGCAGATAAAGCTAGAGGTTGGACAAGCAGTGGATAGTTTGAAAATCTACCTGCTCTAAAAGGTTTGATCAGGTCTTGAGGCTCCTTTTACCTTTTCAGATCCCCTGCGATTGCATAGGCATACAAAAGTTTCAGGCAACGTTGTACTTAATGCTATTTTATGGAGAATCTTTTCTGTAGATACTTGTTAAACTGCTCTCTTCTACAGTATTTTTTGGCACTGCTGTACTTGGGGACATTTCCCCTTTAGAACCTGACAGACCAAATAAGAAGGTTCAAAATTTACCCAATACTACAATAAAGTTCTTAGTCATCTCGATATTATCATTTGGAAATCAAAATCAGTAAGACCTATCAGTAACCTCACTATTGCCTGAAGTTTGGTGTTGGTGGATAAATGGCTCAAGGATTTAGCTGTCCACATACTCTATGATAAGAAGAAAATTAGGTGGTATCTCAAACTACGATAGAAATGGCTTAATTTTTAAAGGGCACACCCCAATATCTTCAGTTTCTTCAACAGGTAACATGCAAATGAGCAGAGCACTGAACTACTTCCTATTGTCAAAAATATAAAGCAGTTGGTTTAAGCTAATCCAACGATGTAACAAAAGACTACTTGAAGAAGAAAAAATGTTTTGCCACAAAACCTGACAGAAACTACCTCAAAAATGTTGCTAACAACCTATTCTGTGATCTCTTCAATCTATTATGATCTTTTCTTCTCCATGAAAATGAGCCTTAATTTAAGGTATCCTAAATTGTCTTTAGGAGTAGGAGGGTAGGGGGTGTGAGGGGGATCCAGACAACCCTCTGCCTGACTACCATCTGTAGCACAGAGTCAAACTGTCAAAATAGAAAAAAATTATATAATTTATCCATTTAGACTTCTGTATTTGCCTGAGTAAGGACTTGTCAGATATGTGAGGCAAAAGGCTTTTGAACATCAGAAAATAATTGTTTCCTCCAGTTCATCAAAGGTTGATTGCTTCCACAGGACAACTGCGCAAAGAATGCTTTTGGTTCAGGGAATATTATGTATTATTTTATTGTCCATATCTTTAAAAGGGTCAGCAGCTGGAGATAAATACATCGAGTGGTGTGGCAGTGGTGGGAGTGTTGTGTTAAAAAGAACCTCAGCATCATTCCTCAGTTTTGAAAAGTCAAGGCTCCCTACTGAATCCTGATTTTTTTTTCCTCTGGCATATCTTGATATGCCAGGTAAAGCATTTCTGAATGTTCAGTTTGTTTTGACTTATTCCTAAATTGAACAAATATGTCATTTATCAGTTTTCAATTAATTCCCAGAACATTCTAATATTATATTATGTAGCTTTCCAAGAGAAAGCAATCTAGAAGGAGGAAAGCTGATTCTGTGCAATTACAGAAGCGCTTTGCTTTGGACAGCTGAAAATATTAACATCATGTTGCAGGCATATGCTGATGGATTAAAGCTTCATTGACAAATAAGTTAAAGATGACAGACAACTCTGACAAAATAAACGTGTTTTTTTTTCTGATAGGGGCATGGTACTTGACTGACAGTGTACCAGAAACAAGTAGGAAGCATACGAGAGGAGAGGAAGAAAAAATAAAATGAAATCAAGCTAGGACAATTGTTTCAGAAGAAATAACTCCAGATGAAAATTCTAGAAAAACCTAAAGCAACCCTGTCTTCCTGTTATCTCTAATTTCAGCATTTGAATTAAATGAGAAAAAAGACTGTTTACAGAGATTTAAGAACATTTTTTACTGACACCATACAGATGTCCACCAGAAATATTACAACATGATGCAATATGCTGAATCCCTGAAATCAGCTTAGTTACCCCTTCCTGTTTAACTATAACTTGAAAAAAATCTTCTTGTAGAAAGAATACGGATAATCTCTCTGAACCTGCCATTTTAATTTTTAATTCCTAAAAAGGTTGGACAATGAAATTTAACATTTGGACTTTGCCAAGGAAAAAAATCTTTTTCTCACACTGCAGTACTGCTGCATCTGAGATCACAGCAAAACAAAGCAATTGTGGAAATATATAAATAATACAAACAGTTTGCACAAGTTTTGAAAAGATTAAAATAAATTTAATCTATGATAGTACTCAAAACTTCAAAACAATTCCACTTCTCTATTTCTTGCATTCTCTCAGAATCATTAAGTGTCTGTTAATCAAACAAAAAGAACTTTGAAGACATTCAACAGTTGCCCAGTTCAGTAGGGCAGTAATAGGTTTTTAAATACTCTATCACAACAATTTACTTTGCTCTCTCCCTCCCCCCTTATTAACCAAACCTTTGTAAAAAATCAGTATAAAAAATCTGCTGATTAGCACAGTTTTTTCATTTGGGTAGTACTACTACCTTTGTTTAAGATGAAAACTTATGGTAACTTGTGTTATCCACTCACTGCATTTTGCCCTTTCAAGTTAAGAAATGTAAGTCACGCAGGATGCCGTTTTAAGAACAGTTCTGCTCAGACAGTCTTTGTACAAATAGCAACTCTACATTTAGAGACACAGTTATTAGCAATTTTACCCAACTTCCTCCTAGGCTATAGTTAGGTAAAATTAATAAATTCTGCCTTGTTCAAATTAGTTCTTTAAGTTAAAGACTTGGGGGAAAAGCTAAGGTTAAGGGCAACACACATTTCACTTTGTTATATACAGGACAAGCAGCTTTCCGATTGCTGTCTCTGGCGCTTTGGGCAAGATTCACCATGTTCCACATTAAACAAAACAATGGATTACAGTTCAAGTCCTTCTGGTTTCCCGTTGCTAATTAGGGTTTTAAACAACTTTTTAGGAGCATAAATGGATCAAATTTATAACAAAGTTTCCTGGAGGCACAAATAGATTTAATTCCTTTCCTGCTGGTAATCTCTCTCTGTCCTACATATCCCATAGAATGACTCACCTCCTTCTCATGACTACTTCACCTCAAAGCTCTGACCCTCACTGGGGTGCCACTAGGCTAGTAATTTACTTACAGCAGCATTAAATTCCCTGCAGTTTTTGTCCTATAAATGTTTGTCTCCTAGCCATGCATTTCTTCCTCCCACCTCTGTGTTACAGAAAACACTGAGCAGTGTCTAAAGATAAACAAAAAATAAAAAATTGCAAATGTCATACAAAACAATGTCATTGCATTTTCCCCTGGGAAATATCACATCTTCTGTTAACTTTATTATCTCTACTCCTTTCTCACAGTATCTGGGTGTAGTTGAGATGACATGACCTGGTCTATTGGCATCTTTCTCCGTCATTCAGTTGCAAAAATCATAGATTCATAGAATGGTTTGGCTTGGAAGAGCCGTAAAGATCCAATGCCCCCACCATTGACAGGGACACATTCCACTAGACCATGTTGCTTAGAGTCTCATCCAGCCTGGCCTTGAACACTTTCAGGGATGGGACATCCACAATTTCTCTGCGCAACCTGTTCCAGTGCCCCACCACATTAACAGTAAAGAGTTTCTTCCTAATATCTAATTTAAATCTACTTTTTTTCAGTTTAAAGCCACTCTCCCTTGTCCTCCACTGTAAGATCTGCCCAGAACCTTCTCTTCTCCAGGCTGAACAACCCCAAATGTCTCAGCCTTTACTTATAGCAGAGATGCTTCAGCCTTCTGACCATCTTTGTAGCCCTCCTCTGGACTCGCTCCAATAGGTCCTTATCTTTCTCACATTGAGAGTACCAGAGCTAGACACAGTACTCCGGGGGGGGTCTCATGAGAGCAGAGAAGAATCACCTCTTTTGATCTTCTGGTGACACTTCCTTTGATGCAGTCCAGGATGCAGCTGGCTTTCTGGCTGAAAATGCACAGTGCTGGCTCACGTTGAGCTGCTTGTCAACCAAAAAATAACACAGAATAATTTCATCAGATGTTAAGGAAAATATAAGACCTCAGTATGATATTCTGTGTAAGGAAATATTTATTTACCACTCGGTAATTTACTAAAAAATTATTTTCGGTGGGAAAGATACCCTTATACATCACTAAACATCACTTACAACCACTTAAGTTCTCAAAAGAAGTTCAGAATGCTGAAATATATCATTATTCATTTAGGTACACTCTAAGAGTACATCTAGTATGCCACTGACCCAATTTGCAGGAACAGAAAAACCCTGTGGATCGTAATCACACAATCATCTCCCTTTGCGGCTCTCTATAGATGGAGAAATATATTGATACAAATTTGAAATGTTAGCCATCATCACTGAAGGCTAACATCTACTCCTCCAAACAGAAGACTTTTGTTACTACCAAGACAGACAGAGTTTCTGGGTATAACTACTTAAGAGCTTAAAGGAAAGAAACACTGGTAACTAAGTTGCTTAAAAGCAAACACCAACAAAAATTCAGAAGCTTTATAATACGTGTAAAACCTTCTTGTAAGACATTTCCAAACATCCACTTTCCCCCTTCATTTCCTACCCACCAGAAAACTAGGCAGAGGAAAGCCAACTGGCTGACTTATGCTTTCCTGTTTCCCAGAGTGGAAATGCAGGCACCATAAACTCAAAACCTCTATGACGCACTAGACCTCTACCATCTGAGCATTTGCTTTTCATTATATATAACCTGTGAAAGGTACATAGAAAGGGTTGCTATATGCAGCACTTTCACCACTTTAAGGAATTGTGCTCCCTGCTGATGGAAGAGGACACATCAAACATGCTAACTTCAGGCCTTTGGGGGTGACACAGGCGGGAGTTGGGGTCTCCTCAGACAGATAATATCCCTCACCAGTTGAGAGCCTTCAGTCATTTGACCAAAAGTACAATTCAAGAATTCCTCCATCTTCATAAAAATAAGGCATCCATACAGATGTTATGAATATACACAAAACAATAGTAAAGGAAAAAAAAAAGTTCTCTTTATTCCTCTATAAAACCTGTCTTTCATTTAAAAAAAACCAGTACTGTACAGCTTTAGATGTAACTGAACTTCCTCAATTCCCACCAGGCCTCATTAAATATCAATTCCAGGGCAGTTTTAGCTTCTTAAAAGACAAAAAATAATTTTCATAATCTTTTGCATAGATATTTTTCTTGATCTTTTCACGTCTCTCCTGTCTGAGGTGAAATGGCAGTACTTACTCTCCTTTGTATTTGTATTCTCTGGACTCTATAACCAACCACATCCCTGTAGTCCAATGTTCTGTCTTCTTGCCATTGAACATATCATTAGCTCAATGGCAGGGAAAGTTTATAAACGAATATTGCTAAATTTGTTGTTCACTGGACAAAACAAAAGCCCTGATGACTAATATGTATCACCAGGAGAAGGTCTGACTTGAAATCCAAGACTGTCAATATTATTTCACTTGATTCTTTTCAACATCATATCTTAAATATTTATCTATGTCTATCTATGTATATATCTTGGAAAGGTTTCTAAAGGATAGAGACATGAGGGATTGCTTAGTTTCAGGTGTCCTTTTGGTCCAAAATGTGTCTAATTCTGATATAGCCTGAAGGCAGATTATCCTATCAAGCCATTATCTTAAATAACTTTCAGAAAAGACTATCAGCTGGCAAGAAATCTCATTGTTTACCATTCCCTTGCCCATTATAAACACTTCAGGCTTGGAAATTAACATGGTAACTAAATTTCACTATTCGCAAGCAAGTTTCCTTAAAAATCAAGATTATGTAATCTTGCTGCATGAATAGGCTAAAGAAGTTATTTATCTCTTTACTTTTTTTTTTTTTTGACTAATTTTATTCAAGATATAAATGTTCTCAGATCCACACCTTAATCTCCTGTTACAGCTCTCCAAAACCTCATAACATTAGTGTCTGGTAACATAAAATGTTTTACACAGGCACTAGGGACACCTGGCATAATGAGTCAGTGATTTAAAATAAAGTCTGCCAAAATAGCTACAAAAATTGTGGAAAATCTCGAAATAAGCATTCTCAAGAGGGCGGGAGAGCAATGAGCCCTGTGAGTTAAAATTTAAATCTGACAGAGGTCAAAAATAAAGCAATTTTGTTATGCCTGATTATCATAGGTCCCTTATTACAGTCTACCATGTAAAACATGTCTGGTCTTGGCTATGATCAAACATGCTGCTGAATCCAGAAAGACAGAGCTCTTGAATACTCTGTGTTGTTTTGCTGTTACGAGACTCACATTCACAACTCCTCAAAATGGTCTGAATTCACCTTAGAAAAAGCACCATCTGGCTATTACTGGCTGCAAATTACCAGCTGTGAAATATTACTATATTAAGAATGTCAGCCAAAACAACAGCTGACCTTTTGTGCAATAGAAATGCTGTGCATAAACCTCACAACATTTTGATCCAGATTTCAACTTACAAACAAAACTTATGCTAATTTTGTCTTTTCACAGAAGGGTGTATTTTCTTCAATGTTTTAAGGTTGAAAAAAAAAATATCAAATGGCTGATTTCTGAGTAAGTTTAACATTAATGTTTTCTCGTTATCACTGAAATTAATGAAGGATTTTTCTTCATCACAGATTTGAAGATAAATGCTATACTGTAATTTGGGGCATTTTCTCAATATTCATTCCTCTATATGATTTTTCTTTCCAGACAACTTTATTATTGATCTTTCAATAAGAATTCTAAATTATCTGTGGGCAGGTTTTGTTTGTTTGTTTGTGGTTTTTGTTTGTGGTTTTTTTTAATGAAACTAATATTTATATGAGGGGAAAACAGTTTTCAGGAAAGGAAATGTTTTGAACAGGGGGATTTGAAGGGGAAACTTCAAATCTTGTTTTCTCCACTTATTTGTTGAGTATTTTTCAGATGTATGGGTAAAAGAACTTTTGGGAAAAAGTGTTATAAATACTAATATGATTTTCTGTGGCAGGAAGAACTGGTATATATGAAGCCTGGGGTTTTTTTCAGGTTATATTACATGGTCCAACAGAAGATAAAAATCTTTCCCTTCAAACTTTGCCACAATATATCCTAGACCTTGACAAAAGCAACAACATTAATGACACAAACACAAGAAAAAAAGTGGTGCAGTGCAACAGCTTAGCAGAATAGCAGACAGGGAAACTCTTAAATATTTGTCACAATGGAGAGGATATGAACACTTGTTTAGGATGCTTTGAAAAAACTTTCACTTTTATCAGGCTGTTTATCAACTATGAGATTAATTTTCACAAGTACTGTTCTTCATGGAGTATATTATGAAATATAGATGAAAAAAACATGATGTGGAATTAATAAAGCTGAAATTAAGAAGAAACCCCCATGCTATATAGTGCACATTTCCTTCTCTGTTCCAGAAGTGTTAATTAACAATTAATATTAATGAAATACCATAAAGATTATTAATCCAGAGAAACAGCTTGGTACTGATGGCTTAGTACACAACTGAGTAGCCACACATTAAGTCAACTGCAATAATTGGAAAATATGCATGCTCTTTGCCCAAGGAAGTGTACAAATGATCATTTATTCAGATTTAAATTAGTAGATTCAGAATTGACTAGAAACATTTGGCTAATCATTATGCTTCAGATAGCAAGTGGGAACTCATTTTATGCTATGATAAAACAGGTGCCAATTGCCCACATTTTGTGCTGGTGTTTCTAAACCTGAAAATATACTACCTGCATGGCCCCTGTCCCTGTCTACTAGTTCAGGAGGCCAGTTGTCCTGAGCTGCCCTGTTGTTGAAAACTGAGGCAAAGAAGAGTTAAGTACCTCAGCCTTTTCCTCATCTTTGGTAATTGTATTCCCCTACCTCTTCTGCCCCACCACCCCTTCCTCTCTCTCCCCCCCCCCATATCTGATAAAGAATGGAGGTTTTCCTTATCCCTACTTTTACTGTTAAAACCACATTTTATTATCCTTTACAGAAGTGGCCATATTAAGTTCAAACTGTGATTTTGCCTCTTAATTTTCTTTCTGCATGACCTAACTAGGTCCTTAAATGCTTCCTGAGTTGCCTGCCCCTTTTTCCAAATGTAATCCATCCTCTTTTTTCCCCTAAGTTCCTGCAAAAGCTCCCTGTCTAGCCATGCCAGTCATCTTCCCTGACAGCTCGTCTTTTGACACATAGGTTCAGCCTACTCCTGCGCCTTCAAGATTTCTTTCTTGAAGTATGTCCAAGGTACTCTCTGAATCAGCATACTGAATAGGCCAAAATCTGCCCTCCAGAAGTCCAGGGTAGAGGTTTTTGTTGACCCCCGTCCTTGTTTCACCAAGCATTGAAAACTCTTATCATTTCTCGGTCACTGTAACCTAAGAGCCTCCAAGTACCACATCTCCCACCAGCCCTTCCTTCTCTGTTTGTAATCAGTAGGTCAAGCGGTGCCCCAGCCCTGGTAGGCTTACTTGCCAGCTGTGGCAAGAAGCTATCCTCCATATACTCCAGGAGCCTCCTAAACTGCCTTTTGTCTGCTGTGACGTGTTCCCAGCAGACATCTGGCAGGTTAGTGTCTCTCATAAGAATGAGTGCTGGTGATCTTGACACATCTGGCAGCTGCTTATAGAGTAATTCCTCCAGCTCTTCATCCTGGTTAGGTGATCTGTAACAGACTCCCAGCAGAATGCTGGCCTTATTATCCTTCCCCCTGATTCTTACCCAAAGACATTCAACCTCATCGTCACTAACCTGAAGTTCTATAGAGTCAAGAGACTCCCTAATACACAGAGCCACAACTCCACCTCTCCTACCTCACCTATCTCTTCTCAAGTTACCACAAAGGAATACCTGGGTTGAAAGCAGCTCAGCATTGTTGTTCTCTTCAAAATATTTTTATTGGTTTTTATACTCTGTGTTGGGCTGAGCCATGAATTAACTCCATTCTGGTTTGGCTTACTCAGATAGACATTTACACCTCTGATTACCCACTTTACTGTTGTCCATTTAAAACAAAACCCCCTCTCTGGTCCCTGTTAAGTGAAGACAAAAGTCAGCTTCTTTGCATCATACTCTGGGCTTCACGAGCGCATCATCCTTGACAACCTCCACTGACTATTCTTCTAACACAGGGTTTTAGTCAGTCACACCATAGTAATTTACTTCCCTCTTTACATCCACTGGATTTCCTTTATGCACATTATACCACATCCACAGAAGTATTACACAGGTAATTTAAGGCATGCCCTCCCTCTACACAAACCATGTTGACTCCCAGACAGCATTTATCCATGTACATGTATTTGTTATTACATTTTCTGCCATGTTATCAGAAGTATACAGCAGCTTCATTTCTCTGTATCTGACAGGATGTCCTCCAGAGCCCTGCTGCAGGTAGGGTTGTAGCAGCAATATACTATTCCTCCTGCACAGCTCGTATTTGTAGTGTGGGCCTAAAGGCCAAGGTCAGTAATTTCACATCTGAATTCCTTCAGAGTTCTCTAGTGAATACCATCCTAGCCTTACTGGATGCAACTTGCCTGTCAGATCTAATGTAATGCATATATTTACTTCAAATTGAGCTACTGTTTCTGCTCTGTCTGTTGAAAAAGACGGGTCACTGGGAATCTCTCCAATACCTACAGCAGCAAAGGCCAATGCTAAGAATTCACCTTACTTGTCTGCCTGCTGCTTCTCTGGTTCTTTTGTCACCAAGTAATAGCACGAACTACCTAGCTGGTTCCTCCCTTTTGAAGTGTTTAAAGAGCTTCTTCATATGACCTCAACATGGCACCTGACATACTTTGTAGGCTTTCCTGGTTTTGCTTTCATTCCCACCACCTTCTTTTTATTTTTCCTAATGTTAACCTTTCAGGTTTTGTTTGTTTTTTGGTTGGTTGGTTGGTTGGTTTTTTGTTTTGTTTTTCTGGTAAAATTTCGACTTACTTGGTTTCTATTATAAGGGATTTCTAACTCATTGCCTCCAGACTTCTCACATTGTATTGCACTGCATCTTTTAGGGGGGTGTTATTTGATTTTGTAATTTTTTTAGATTTTTTAAAAAAATAATTGTGAACTAATATTTTTTACTTTCTTTTCTTGATGGGTTGCTTATGGTTATTCCTTTAAGATAACCAGCTACAGGTGAAAGATATTCACAAGCACAAAAAGAAAACAAGGTTCAAGAAGGTCATCAGATACATTTCTCCCTGGACTGTAACAAGCATAGGTGCTAAAAAAACTGCAGACTTTGTTCTCTTCCTTACATCTTGGGAGATTGGCTTCATGGACTTTAATCTTAGCCAGGTATCCTGATGGAAAAAGTTTCATATTAAAGACATGAGCAGCAAACCTGCACCCTCTATTGAATATTTATGAGAAATCTGCTGATCAAGATAGGCGTAACATCCATATCTCATGATGCTCACATTGATTTTCTGTATTTAGATACTAGAGAAAAGCAAGTAAGTCAACTCAAAAGCACTGGTTATTAGCTCATATCAGCTTTGATATAAACATGTGCACAGAAAGTTACTGAAGCAAGTTCTAAGTACGTCAGTAATCAGATCACATGGAATGTGCCTCCGACACCTTTGTCCTGGGCCTGATCCAGAGCTTTAACATGTAAGCATCCCTACCTGCTGCTCTAGTGTGCAACTTATCAAGCAGCCATGAGGAGTACCTCAGCTGGAGATGGCAACTGACAACACGGTAGCAATAAGAAACAGCTTGTTCAGTCATCCACTAGTTTGTATCTGACTGGGTGAACACTTGTCTACTCCAGCAGCCATTTACTTACAATTCATTGAAAGCATCTGTAGCAATGGATTTTATGGAAAAGGAGTGGCTGCACATTATAGCAGAGAGACTAATCAAGAAGCTACTCCTGCTCAGGTGTTTCTTATTGCACTCAGAAATCCATTTCTGCCTCACAATCCAATGTTTTACATGGGCACACCATGCTGAATGAGACATCAAACACATTAGGTGGGACAGACTTCTCGGGTTTTAAGGTTTTCTAAAGAATGAAATTTAATACAGCCTAGGCTTGCTGTCTCAGCAGTACAACTAGGCAGTGATTTAACCATAGAGACACGTACATAGAAAATTCAATAATTAGTACAAATCAGTCTCTGTAGTTTGCTTTCAGGAAAAAGGCAAATAGGTCTTAACTTCCAGAACTCCACAGATTAAGTTGCCCTGTTATTTCTGAAATATTTATTTATTTACCTGCAGACTAAAAGCTTGCAGAAACAAACAAGCTTGCAACAAATGCAAGAAATGCAATTTCCACTGTAGACAAAGAGTAAGCTACTAAAAAGTATGGGATTTGCCAGAGATACACAGCTTCCTCCTAGATTCCCTTTTAGGGGATAACTAATTCAAAGCTCATCCTAAAATGAAATTCCCTATCTGAACTGGGAAGACAGGAGAGGACTAAAGAATGTGTTGAGGGATAAAAAGAAGATGACTCTCTAGCGGCTATAGCTAAGTTATTTGGGTCTTTTTGTTTTGGTTTGGTTTGGGGTTTTTTTGTGGGTTTTGTTTGTTTTGGGGTTTTTGTGTGCTTTTGTTTTTAACTATTTTTTTGTGAGTTTGTTTTTTCATTAGGTGGGTTTTTGTTGTTTGTTTTTCTTTTTCTTTTGGTTATTTGGTTTTGGGTTGTGGTTTTTTGTTTGGTTTTTTTTTGGGTTTTTGTTGTTGTTGTTGTTGTTGTCTAGTGGGTTTTTTTAAGCAGCAACTGTGAACTTGTGTCAGTGACACAGCTAGAAGCCAAAAATCCCCCCATGTCAAGACTCCTTGTTCCCTTTTTGGCCAGCAGACACTACATGCTCATTAAAGCATAACGCGCACCAGTGCTCAAAGCCATAATCTATTGATATAAAATACCAAATTAAGAAAACAGCAATGCTCCCATTTGCCTGCAAACAAATCTAACCCTACACAGCATGTTTGTTTCAAGAGAATACTATATCCTAAATAAATTCTTGCCAAGATATAATTATGCAAAAAGCCTCAATACATTTCATGTTAGTGCTTATTAAGTACTACTACAATTAAAATTTCATTATCAGCCATCAATTGACCCATCCCTGAACATTTTGTAATAATTAAAGAACATCAACCCTCCTCCATTTTTCTCCTTCTCTTGAGTTTCATAAACATGCTATGTGCCTATTTATAACAGAAATATCTAATGGGAGTAATTAAAACTTGAACAAATCAAATATTAACAAAAAAATACAAAACAGCAATCAAAAAAGGAACCAGCCAACCTACTCTCTACCCCTTTTAATACAGTTTCCTTTTAAACTCAATAGCAAAGCTGGGACACATACAGGAAATCAATTAATTTGTTACAGCCTCTTTGCAGGGATTCATTAGCAGGCAAAAGAAAAAATAGCAGCAGGTATGGGATATGCAATTGCTGCCTGAATCTCTAACCAGAGGAATTTGAGCTGACAAAGAAAAAACAGATTCTAGCTGGGTTTCCCTACTGCTTTTCTATTCTCGCCTGGTTAACTTTAATGATAGCTAACCAATAGGAAAACAAAACAGCAGGAAGGGGGCATTACTGTGAGTCAGATCAATCTCCACTGAAGTGGTAGCCACTGTCTGCCCCAATCCCAGGCACCACAATGCTCAGGGACTAGGGAAAAAAACCAAACAAACAACCAATAAAAAACCCATCAACAAGTTAAAAATCCAATCCAAGCTATACAGCATATCCAAAAATTAGTCATGTCTAATCTCTTCTGTTGCTGAAGCATGAGTACTATCCTGCTATCAAAGTAACTTTCATAAACATGAGTTCTGATTATTTTAAGTTTCATCCTCTAAAGATAAAAACTTCAACCCAGGCTCAGGTTGTTAAATCTCTTAAAATAACTGAAGAATCCTGAAAAACTTTCAAACAGAGGAATCTGAGTGCACTTCATAATTCAATCAGCTTCCTCAATGACTTCTGTATAGCTGAAGTCTCCTGTGGCTTTTGTTTAAAATCTGGTATAACAAGTATCCATTTCTGAGCATGAGATTGGTGTTCAAAATTGAAATTTTATTGAGCAGAGAAAGAAAAAACAAGCAAAAAGAAAAATCAACTTCTCCTCAGAATTATCATTTTAACACACAGGATAGTTGGTCATTTTACTGTTGGATTGGCAGTAATAAAAACAAACAAATAACAACAATAACAAAAGCAACACAAAAGCAACTGTTCTCTTGAAAGAAAAATCTGAGCAGGTGCATAAAAGGGAAAAAAATAATCAGAATTAAGAACTATTTAAAACTTGTAGAGACTGACTCAAAAACATATCCTAGCAAAAAACGGCTCAAAAAATTCATTGACACAGGAGATATTAAAATTTCTGGTGTGGGAGAGGCTTTTGATAGCAATGAAGCTATTATCCCTGTTCCAGGAAAGGGAAAGGTCTTGGCTAGAAGAAACTGAGACAACATATACCAAATACCGTGCTTTGCTATCCAGCAAACAACAGCTGATGTTATTTCTCCCAAGCTCTCCTGTTTCTTTCATGCATGCAAGTACAAACAATGATGGATTACACCTTATTTAGAATTAAACTGCATCTGGATTCAGATTAAGATTCTTTTCTTCCTTGCCTGTAAGCATATATGATATTGTGAATGGTATGGAACAAGTGACTATGAGTCAACCTACAGTGATAGATTATTTCTTCAATACAGTAAATTCTGGCAGCTCCCTATTTCAATTCTGTATTTCCATTGCTTTGTTCTTTTTGCATAAAATAAGTTGCTTCACTACTCTCCTGTTTGGATATCTAGGAAGGATAGTTGAGCTGAAGTTGTTATTGATTTGAATTTAAGTTTTGCAAACTTCACACAATGAGTAGAAAGGAGTGCAGCTTCTTAGATGAGAACACATAAAGAAGAAAACATTAATTCTTTATATACCCATCCTTGGATGCTGTTGTATTTTTTCTGTAATAAAGACTTAATGACACTGGATAGGTAGCATCAGTTAAAAATCTTCACTGAAATAATCTGTTTATTATTTCTGTTTGGTTTAATTCAGGCAGAAACTAGTTAATGCATTACCTTTGGCTTCTACAAGTAGTTTCATTACAGTGGCTATATCTGCCTTTCTCTGTTTCCAATAAATGCAGACAACATGATGTCTGGCCTCTTAATGAGGTTCACTAGACAATATTTCTATCCCATTTTCATTGTTTTTTAACTGTGTTAATGTTTCCATTGTTCTGGTGAAATTTTCCATGTCGACAATGTACCTTAGATAAGCTATTTTAGGAAACGTATGCCAAAAATCAGTCAGTCGTGTCTAAAACTGAAAATGGGTGCTACTATTTTCCTCATTTAGAAATAACAAGTCTGTTGAAGTGTGCAGCTTATAGTCTTTAGCATCTCTGCACGTCTGTGCAGAAAATAAAAATCTGTCCAATGAAAAAATAAAGAGAGCCCTGCAACACTAGTTCTGATATTATCATAGATTGTATCATAATGTATACACATAACAAGAGAGAATTATTGTTATTTTCATAATGAAGCATCATTTTTAAGATTTTTTTCTGGCCTTTTACTGCTTGGCTTAGCAACTTTACTGTTATTTAACATACTGTTTTTTTCTAGTAATTACCCCTCGCTACTGAAATGTTAGGCTTTGAGTTGGTTTGATTTGGACTTGAAATTGTGCAAAAAACCCAACAGGGTTAATCTCAGAGTAATTCATTTATTTACAGACATATACACCGAATTCCCTTTCTCTCAACAGCAATATGAACATGCAAAATGAATGTACTCACAGGGGTCCCAAACCAACTTTTTCCTCCTCAACTAGATATACAGTTTTCTGCCTCTTGATCTCTATTCCTTTAAACAAACAAACAAATCCATAATCCTCCATATTTTTCAGCTTCTACATAGTTTATTAGACTGGAAATCACTCTCTAGTCACTTTATGCTATATATATAATCAGTTCCTGAAACTGGAAGCTCATAATTTGTAAATCTTACAAAACTAAGATCTACTTTTTCTTCTTTTTTTAAAAAATGATTTTTTAAAAAGTAATTTAAAAACAAGATGGTAATTTTGAAGTGTTTAACTGAAAACATGTGGATTTTCTCGGTATACACAAAGAGTCTGCTTTGAAAATAGGATATCTTAAGATGTCTCAGGCTAAGCCTTGAAATTAACCTGTTATCTTTAAAAGACTTGCCAGCATATAATAGCCTTCAGAGTCTTTATTACAACATTAATGTCAGCACAGTTTTGAAAATTTAGAATGCAGTGAGTTGGAAGACCCAGAAAGACTCATTATAAATTTAGAGAGATTTCTCAGGCATCATGTACTCTCACCTTTTTGGAAAGCTTACATGAAGATTAACAAGAAAATATGTTTTTTCATCTCAAACAGCAGGAGGGAGCAGAATAATGGTTAAAGTGATCATCAGATGTATTTTTGAAAGAGAAGGTGATAACTGAATAGTACTTCAAAAAACAAGCAAGAGACTTAGCAACAAGTTAGTTGGCCAAATTAATTTCTCTCCTCTGCCTAAAGAATAAAATGGGAAGTAACACTCAAATACTTGAATGATTCTAGCTTCCCTGATAAATCAGATATCTAGACAAATACCCAATTAAATGATTCACTGAGTAAAATGCGTCTCTCTTTTATTCCTATTGCTCTCATATTTTATTTTATGGTCTCAGTAACATTTTCAGGTGTGTAGTTACTGCAGTAGTTACTGGTTTGATCTAAAATCATAACTGAGAACTCATCACTGGGAACCAAGGCCATGAACACTTCTGACTGCCAGAGAGCAGGACAGAGCCTGAATTTTTGAGAGCCTCCAGCAATATGCACAGATGTCACTCTTCTGCACAAAGGAAATAGTAAATGAAGTCTCACAATTAGAGCCACCTTAGTAATGAGGATTTTATTTCCTAAACCTCTCATTGCTTACCTCTCTGGATCATAAAAAATGTAATGACTTCTTTGTGTTATTTTTCCTGTTTTTTTACTGGTGACAATGCCTGTACAGGCTGATGGGCTACAGGAGTAGAAGGCATCTCAAGAACAGTATTTGGTAGGTCCTACTCTACATACATACTTCTACCCATAAATCATTGGCACTTCATTTCTGCATGACCACCTGACTCAAGACAACAGGAACTTATGCACTACAGGCACCCTTCCCATTGTTGCCCATGACATCAGATCCATTTAAGGGATCATTCAGCCAATCTGCCTCTACTATATCCCCAATGTCCCTACAAGACACCTAAACTGGTGTCAGACTAGACAGAGCACATACATCTGTACCTAATCTATCCCCAAAGCGATCCAAAGCCACTCTGAGGAATAGAACTGACTCAAGATTTCCTCCTGACACAACTTGCTTCTTACATTGAAGCCTGTGGATGTAGAAAAGCAGGTGAACATTGCAAAAGGTTCAGCAACAGCACTAGATGTTCTGGAAATATAACTATAATATGGAGGCTGAACAAATACAGAACAAGCATAGTAAGAATGATGGAAGACAAAAAATAGCACTGAGGGAAAGAGATGGAAATATATACATCTTCAGATACGGAGGAAAAAGAATAGAAGAATTAAGAGGCACTAAAAATACATCTCTGACCAAAAGCTAAGCTAAGCAAAACAGTAACACCCATAGAACTTGAAGTAACAATTTGCACAGATCCAGGGTAACAGAGTAAATATCTCTTAGATTTCAACTCCGTGCATTTATGATGATAAGGTCAATTATAACAATCAACTAAATAATTTAGTATGTATATTTGTGGCAGCATTTAACAAGGGAAAGAGAACATTAAGACCACAATGCAATACACGTGTATACAAATGTACCTCAAATATTTCAAAGGCTGTTACAATGTTGTACAAACAAGCCTTGCCAAGTAATCTAACTGGAGCTGAACAGCTGTGTTTTTGTTGCCACAGACAGACATGAGTGAACTCCTAGCAGCAGATTACCCCTGTTACCTACCAGTCAGTCACTTTCCATGAGTTTGAATAACAGCACCTGGTCTCATTGTTGTCACCGCGTTGTTCCACTGTCAAACTTGGATGCTGACTGCTTTCAGATCTAGAGCAATGCAACAGGCCTGTATAGAACTGCAACAATGAGGTAATTATTTGCAAAAATTGCTGTCTTGATGCAAACAGATCTGTACTTCAAACCATAAGCAGTACCTGTCCTCCTGCATTCCTCTTACCAGAGGATTTAACTTTTTTTTTGAATTCTGTATTTCCACTGCAGCACATCAGTTAAATGCACTCTCCCTACTGGACACAGAATCACAAAAGGAAATGTTCACAACTTCAAAAAACCCCAGAGATATTTTAATCCTTATTTTCCTTCTGTATGTTATGGCTAAATTTTTAATTACAAACTACTTATTTTTCACAATATCTCTGCTTAAATGAGAAACTCAGGAAGGACAACAAGTGCTTCCTGGTTGACTAGTCAATATTTTCCTTCCTACTCATCAGTCATTTTGCGACCTCAAACTTTATGTACTACCTGCTGTTCAGGCTCTGCCTTGAGGAAAAAATTATTAATTTCCTTAATAGATTTTTCTATAGCTCTCATCAGTCTGGCATCCAAAAACTTCACAAAAAATAGTAATGGCTACAAAATTGTGTGAGACAAAAAAATTATCTATCCCATTTTACAGTCTTGGAACTGAGGAAAAGAAAAAGTAAGATGTGTGGGACTTCAGACACCTGGAACAGAAGTAACCAATTCCAGGCAGGTATGCAGAACTTCACAGAACATTGCAACCTGTCTCTCTGTACAATTACCTTAGACAGTATTATGTCCAGCCCTTGCAACAACAGTACCACTACATGAAGACCTGCTTTACTATTCCAACAACCTTTCTGTATGGCAAAGTAACTGTACCTGATCAAGTCTAATTTTTATTGGTGTTTTTTTTTTTTTTCTGTAAGGGAAAGCTGTTATTGGTTTACTTGTTCTAAAAAAACCAAGGGACAATTTTTTTTCTTTCCCCTTCATTGCTGTAAAAGAAAGATGTTGAACAAGGGAGAAGGAAGGTGTTTGCCTGGGGTGATTGATATACACAAAGAAACTAGCTAGCAGGTCCACATTCCAGACTGATAGTCCTTAGAAGACTAGGGGGAAGATGATGAGTTTTCTTTTCCTCTCCTCAGGAAATAGCACTTCACTTTTGCTCTTTCTGAGGGAGGATGTGTGTTGGAGGGGCCCGAGGTCCACTTTGTTTTTGGCCTGGTCATCTGGCTGCTTCTGGCCCCGAGTTGCCTCTGTTTTCCTGCGCCCTGTTCTACCCCCAGCCCAGACCTGTTCAGATTTCACTGGAGAGACTTTACTCATCTGCAGAAGAACTTTTCGGGGAGGAGGTCACCCTTTCCCTCCTCTGCTCTTGTGTTGGTAGTGGCTTGTCCCCATCGATGAAGGGGGGGAAATTCCAGCCACAGCCAACTGCAGACAGCATGAGTTTCGTGGGAAGAACACCCTTTTTTTCCCCTTCCACTTTTTGCTATGGGGGGAGATCTGCATTTTCAGCTTCTCCTGCGCATTGGAACCCCCATGAGGCGACTGCCAGAGCCGAACTGCTGACCCACACAGTGCAACCGCAGGCTCTGCTGCTCCAGAGATGCGACAGCACCCCCTCCTGATCGTGATTAGAATTGCACCAAGTAGAGGAAAGTATTGAACTGTTTCCCTTTTGAAGGGGACTTTTGAGTACAGGATTATTGTTTAGCTGGTTTTGTGTTCTTTTGTTTTTCTGCCATTACATATATATCCTTTAATAAAGGGCTGTTATTTTTTTTCCTTTCTCCATACTTCCTCAACTGGAGCTTCTTAATTTTGGATTTACAATTGCTTAGAGGGAGGAGCTTGGTCTTCCTCATAACTCATCCTCCTTAACAATCGTTAGTCCCATTAAACTGAGACAGAAGCTAAATACAGCATAACAAGAGTGCAGAAGCATCTAAGCATTGTTACTGAATAGCAGGCAGAACTAACACACCAATTATTAATGTCAGTAAAGATTCCTTTTATTCCCCAAAAGGAATAGCTAAAGAGAGTTTTATAGTAAGACATTATTCCTCTCCACTTATTCCTAAAAACAAAAACATGTTGGAGAAGAAGTGAGTTATATCAAGCATATGGTTACCTCAGTGAATAGACAGAAGTCAAAGAGGTCACCCACTAGATTCTACTCTTCCTTCATTTTACAGCTAATTTTAGTTCTTCAGTTGCAGTTCACTTAGATGCCTCACACTGATTTCATAGATGTCATTGTCTGCAAATAAGGTATCTCACCTCAGTCATTCATACATCATCAAGAGCTGTCAGATTCAAACATTTTATTCAGGACAGGAGAGTCAGCTTCTAGAACTAGTTACTTGTTGGCTACACAGCCCTTAAATCTAGACTTCACACCTGAAACACTGAAGACAGAAGAGATGGCATGCCAGCTTAATTTCAAAGCGTAAGCAATTAGATCATGGGTAAGTTTAAAATATCAGCATCTATATTTCAAGGGAAAAACATTAGCTAAAAAATTCTGGCATATTCAGAAGCACAAAACAAAGCAGACTTCTTTAATCCAGCCAATTTCAGAAAAAATGTATAGTCCCTAGATAAATTTTCACAGAGCTTTCAAAGGAGATGTCCATTTTTAAAAAACAGCTGTTCCTGAGCATTAACCTAGTCACAAGCAATTCATTTCTCCCATCTTTTAGGTTAAAAAACCTTTTCTTCTCTTCATCAAGCCAGTCCTCTCTAGCCTCCTTAAAATAAAGGATAGAAATGCCAATAAGAGTAGATAAATCCTCTAGGCACTGCAGCAACAGCAAATATAATGATTTCCAGGAGCCTGGTCTGAGTAAAGGCCTGTTAAAGACAGGAGAACAGCACAGGTGTGCCAGTAGCAGAGCTAATGAGCAGCACATGTTTTCAGTTAAAATGCTTAATTTAAAGCCTCTTCTAAGCCAGGAAAATCTCAGGAATGGAGATAACAGGCAATCAATGACCCTGTCAGCTAAGAAATCAAGACTGGAATTCAGTTTTATTGCTAGTGTATTGCCAGGCCTGTGCTTATGGGCTGTTTCTTATTTATTCCATGGAGAAGAAGCAATGCTTTTATAGTCACATCATCTAGGAAGAATTTCCAAGAGAAACAACAGCATGAGGAAAGGCTTTAAACTCTTGTGTGCATACTGCTTTACTGTTTCTCATTAACTTATTTTGCCCAAAGGCTGAGAACAGTATTAGGGTAATAGAGACTGAATAAAGTTTGTCTTGCATGTACCTGTTAATTGTCCTATCTTGGGTTTAACCTATGCCATTAAGTGGCATGCCAAAGTGATCACAAACTTATACATGTGATCAGAAGATGTTTGATCTCATTCCACTGGTGCACAGACAAATAAAAGTCTAGAAGCTTTCTGCACTCTTTCCCTGCAGCGTTTGAAGGGAAAGCATGTTGGCAACTCACTGTGACATGGAACTGTAACTCACTGGAACATGGCATCTGTTTCCAGCAGCTTCTTCTGCTTTATCCTTTTAGAGATGGAGAAGAAAGGATAGGTCAGACTCATGAAGAAACAAAAAAATATGGAAACCGAACAGAAAAAAAAGAAGAAATAAAATATGACAGCCCTCCTGAAACAGGAGGAAGCATCTACAGATATCACCTTGTCTAAAACATCCCTGCCCCTTCCTAAGGGCTTTGACAGGACAGATTTAAAGCCTTTTCCTAAAGACACCACTATTACTTCTACAAAGGAACTGGAGATTTTGGAAGACAACCCTTGCATAATGGAAGAAACATTTTACAACTGGAAACACCTCTATAACTTCCTACTCTGAGCTTCCCTCACTATTGCCAAGTGCAAAGAATTAAAAATGTGGTATTGCACCAAGAAAGCATCTTGGGCATAGGCAAAACTTATGCCAAGTTTGAAGGTGGGCCTTCAGGGAAACTGCTCAGATGCCCTTGTCTAAGCTCACACAGCTCAAAAGCATAGAGCCACTTCAGCTCTGCAGGCGTTTGTTGCCTCCAGCTGCCCAGTGCTTGTGATGGCTTTCCAATTTCTCGAAGGGTGGCTAGTTTCCAAGGAACATAGGGAAAAATTTAGCATTTAGTGTCAAAGAATATCACAAATTACAGGAATGAACACCCATGGCATTATAATCTACGTGCTCAAATATCGAATATGATAGTTGTAGAGGTCAAATTGCTGCTTGAATGAGTTTCTGAAACTTTGATTATTCTAGAATGGAGGAAACAGATGCAGCAGGCATGAAAAGGATTGCGTCTCCAGCCTCTGGTTGCTCAACACTGAAGAGATTCCATGACATGTTATGATGCTTCCCAGACTGTGTTAAGCTTATTAGGAACTAGGCATAGATATTGGCAGATCTGAATCTTTGTTTTATCAGAATTCCAGTTCTTCTTTGCTTAAAGGGAAGACATTTAAAACATACAGAAATTAGTTGCATTTTTTGGTCAGAGAAATGCAGGTGACAAGCTTACAAGAAGATTATGTCTCACAAATATCCACATTCTGTTTTGAAAAATCTGGAAGATTTTAAATGTCCTGCCTAAGTAAAGGTTGCACTTGCATCAATAACTATTCTGTTGATAAAGATATAGTTGTTTCTTGATTCCTGTCTGAATTCTTTTTCTCTTTTGCTAATAATTTTATTAGAAATGGACTTTGGAGAATCCTTCAAAGTTGTTTGTTTTGGTCCACAGAAATAAATTGTTTTTGTAAAATGGGGCAGAGATGAATCTGTCTTGCAAGTGTGGGAAATTATTTCTCTAGCTTTAATTTTTACATAAACATGTTTCTAGAAAGATGGATTACTTATATGGGATAGCTTCAAAATATATTAAATGTCATAAATCTTTGTCTGTAGAGATCATATTCAGGAGAGATAGATTCTAAATGGATAGATTTTATTAATGCTAAGGAGTTTAAAAGAATCATGACAAAAGGTCTTTCAGAAGTGGCTGCAAAGGAAATGTTTATGTTAAACTTTTCTCCTGACCACCCCCCATCACACACCAAATCTTTAATCAACCCCACTTATTAGAAGTTGAAAGGTTTGCTTTCTCCAAATCACAGGATTTTTCAGATATTAAACTTTCTTGCAGAGTATTAGATTTTTGGTTATCTCATCTGGCCATTTGCCAGAATGCTTAGTGCATATGTTTCTCTAGCTGGATAAATGAATAATGATCAATGACTTCATCTATCAACCTGAAGATCAATGTTCTTAAAAAGCCATCAGGTAAACAATGAAACACAGTGGTAGACAAAAACCCCAAATGTCTACAGAAAGTGGGACTAGTGCATAAATCATGAATACAAGCAAATAATAAATATGATGGCTATGCACTCCAATAAACAAAGGAAGTGACAATTATAAGGTTTAATAATTTCAGTCCCATGCACTTTGATTCTCCCAAGGCTTACCATTTTCTTCACCTCTGTTGCTCAAGGTAGTGATAGAATATAACAACGTGCAATTCTGTCTCTTTCAGCACCAGCCTCACGATGAAGGTCTTGGATACTTGTATGTGAGACAAAAAGTGTTCCTTTAATTTTCTGGCCTAGTATTGTTAGGTATATGCACACAAAATGTTTCTATCATAAATAACAAGCTGTTGGCTCCTTGGTTAAAGATAAGTCATAAGTCCTGCAAAGATTTCTCTGAGCAGAACTTACTAACTTCTCTGAGACCAACATAAGCTTCCACAGAGTCAAAGATTGCAATGAATTTCTTGACTAAAATAAAATTAAATAACTTTGTTAACAACTACAGATATAGGATATAAAAATTTTTCTCACCTATAGTAACTTCTCCAATGTTTTCAAAACATTTTTTTTGTTAAATTGCTTATTTGTTCTGTTTAGTGTATTTTTCACTAGAGTATCCAATTTCTTATGTTATGCTTTTATTTGTTTACTAATGGATATTTTTAATTCATTTTTGATTTAAAGCAACATTATAGGGTAGCTGTGACAGGATGAACTGCTCTTTCTGTCCTAATTAATTATTATCTCTGCAGAAGTGCTCATATCAGAGAAAATTTTGCTCTCCCTTCAGGATATATTCAATATTATCTTCAATTTAAGGTGTGATTACAACATCAACTTTGTATCTGAAATAAATATGATTTTTGCAGTTACTACTAAAATTCCACAGGCCTTATATCTTAGAAAATAAACAATATGAAAGTCCAAGGTAAACACATTGCAATAGTCATTCACTAAAACAGAAGTCTTTATCCCAGTCTTTTTTAGGATTTTCAGCAGCTGTCTTGTAATGAATGAAATACAACACAGTAAATAGGAAACCACCGAGTCCAATACCAGAAGTTTTACACATAAAATATACAGAATTGTCAATCATCAAAATGTGGTGAGTTAATCATAACAAAACACAAATCCTTCACTTCCAAACATTCCTAACTCAAGAGTAAAGGAAATGGAGACAAAGGGTTTCAATTTAATGTTGACAGAAAAAAGTGCTAGTTAAGTATCTGTTGTGTTGCTCAAATAATTCACACAAAAGTATTGCCAATGGGTACTAAAGTTATATAATAGAGGATGATGTTTTGGGATCAGAATTTCAGAAAGTGATAATTTTTTCAGTCTTTCTACTTGCTAAAAATAAGACATAGTTTGTTTTTTACGGTCCCAGTGATGCAGAAGACTAGTTAAATGAAACAATACCATCTGCTGGCATGCACACTTGGATTTACTTCTCAAAGAAGTAAATGATAAAAAATGAGAGATGAAGTAGGGGTAATTTGGTCTTTTCCTCTGCTTTACCCTGGCATAAGTCATGATATGGTCAGAAAACATACATGAGCCTGGTCGTTTTGAAGAGTTCTCTGTATCCTCAGTTCAGATAAATCTTTTAGGCTATCTGTTTCTACTTGATTTCCCTATCTTAGGGCTCTGGGAAGGAAGCAGCATGAACATTAGCAAGTTCTGGAAACCCTACAGAAGTGGACATGCCAGCTGGAAAGTGTGGAGGTGTGATAGAGTTGCACAGGAGTACATCGTATTTTGCATAAATTTTATTAAGTGCTCATATGGGTTTCTGTAACGCACATGGACTGATTTTATAGTTTATTTATAATGTGATTGTAGGCATGATTTATGCTGCACTTTAAATAAGCTTCACTATATCTCAAAGATTAACTTACCAGTTCTGACTTCAGATCAGAATACCTGGTAGTTACAAATGTTAGAAGCTTTCTTAGTGGCAAGAAATAGCACTTGAACACAGTAAAAAATATTGTAAATGTCTCCCACATCTGTCAACAAAAAAACCCCCACCACCCAACCCATTGCAGTTGGACTACATAAAGGGTAAATTAATATTAGAGGTATTATTCACTAACATACTTAGATTCCAGCAAACCATATGTGGTTGTTCTAGTCCTTCATAGGCAAAGGTCACATAGCGGTGTGGAAATGTTTAGAATGAAATGCCACATGAAGAGCAGCATTATTACTATTAGTGCTACTGTTATGGTTTGTTTGGGACTTTTGAGCTCTTTTTTTTATTCCATTACTTCTTAAAAACCCCAGTTACATATATATTTTGCACTGAAAAGGTACCAAACAATGTGTTTATTATCTGTTATTTATCATCAATGACAAAAGATATAGATACTACCTTTTCATGAAAAAATTGCCTTAAATAACAGTATGACAAACACCTTTTCAGTAAAGTCAGTAAGAACATGAAAATTCTGAATAATTTTAAACACCGACTAGAATTAAGCTTTTGTACTACACAGAAAAGTGCTTTTATTGCCTGATCACCTAAGTGGCAAGCTTTCTACATTACACCACGATTATGATTCTAGGATGCAAGTGACATGTAATATTGCCAGCTTCAGGGTTTCTGCTACTGTCAGTGTTAATTCAGAATAATAAATATATCTTTCATAATAAAGGTAATTTCAAAAAACTTTAAACCGGCTAATAATTTGGAAAAGTTATTCAATAAGTACATAAAAATTGCATAGCATGAACTATGCCAAGAAAAAAGAATTGCTGAACTGCAAGGGGAAAAAAAAAGAGTGATAAACAGTAGATACTTACATTCAAACTCATACCAGTGTGTATCAATGCACACACCACTTCAGTGTGAGTTAATTCACATAGTTGATAGACTGAGCAATGGAATTTTCACTGACGATAATGTTTTACTTCCAACAAAATATTTTCCAGTGATTCTCCTAAACAGACTTACTAGGATCCTTTGGTCCTAGGCAGGTTCACAAGGAAATCAGACTAAAATCTCTACGCATAAAATCACAGTGGGTTTTTTTTTTTTATTTGCTGACATCAATAACAAAACAAATGAAATTTTTCTGCACCTACACATAAATAGAAGCTGCAATTTTACACTTTTTTAAGAGCAGAAGCTAAATGAATAAGCCCATTCAATTTACCATACAGCTAAAATACTTCAAGTTGACCCTAGTTCAACCAAGCAGATTATACATACTAAAATCAATATTCAGCAAAGCATTTAAATGCACATTAATCACCAAAGACATAAATAAATTTGAGCATAACTTCTAGGCATGAATCTGAGAAATGACTTTGCAAAGATATTTAGATTACAAAATATTAATATCATCACCTTCTCAGATTTTCAGAAATGGCAATCTTGGAAAATTATTTCCCAATTAAATTCCAAAAGTAATTTGCACCTGAGTCATAACTAAGTTAATTACTGGGCATCTTACGCTTTAAAAAGCTAAGTCAAAGGATCAAAATATAGATCCTTGACCTTTATTTTCAGTCCTGATGAAAGTAAAATATGTAATCGTTACTCTATCAGTCAAAAGCTGAGCATTTGATGTAAAGAACAATGTGTTGTGTACAACAGATATACTGCTGTAATGCCTGAGACTGTAAGGTCTCAGTTCCTGAGGAAGACTATCTTTTTCTGTACCTGATAGTATTCTCTCTAAAGTTTTTGTAGAAGGGAGTCACAGAGCTCAAATTTTTAATTCCACAAACTCAGCAATATCCAAAAAGTTAAAGATTAAGTTTTTCCTAGGTAAAAATTTAAGGAAACCATAGGGATAGTGAATCAGTAAGTGACAACTTTGTTAGGTTTAAATATAGTAGAATATAAACCCCTCATAATTTGGCTAGATTTTCCTTTGATGTAACCCCTGTAATTAAACACAATAGATCTTGCCATGTCCAAAAAGACTCAGTATTTGATATACTCAGGTCAAAAAACCCAACACAATATACAACAGTCACATGGATGTAGTACGAACCTAGAACTTATTTTAAGGAATATGGCTTATCAAATGTCTTCTAAGGATCCAACTTTTCTAAAAATTTTAGAAAGTAATAATTGTCATAGGGAAAATCACTGCAAAAAATGCTATCATTGTTATCAAGAAAAAAATTAGGAGGGTGAGGGGAAATAAAATTCAATGCACAATTAAAAATTAGTCACTGCGTGTGTATTCCTATAGCATTTCCTACAGGAAGGTGATTCATCCTTACAGAAAAAAAAAATTACAGTAAGTAAATTTCCTACTTCCTTCTGTCTTATCTTACTTTTCTTACTACTGAGATGCATCAATTAGTAGAAAGGGTGAAGTTTGTCCCAACCAGACAGATGTAATAAATATATTTTAATAGTACCCTGAATAAAAATACATTGAGAAGAAAATGTTGCAGAAAACATCTTGAAAAGAATCTAGCAATATTCAAAAGTGAAACAGAGTAAATTGGTGTAACAGAAAATTATGACAAGATTTCAAATACTAGATAATAGATGAGAATGCAGAAACGTGAAGGAAGAGGAGACAGAGCTATCCATTAGGAATAATAGAAATAATTAGAAAAGAACAGTGGTAGCCAAAAATACTGTTTGCTGGGAGATAAACTGAGAAGTGTTGGAGTTAAAGAAGATAAAAACAAAACACACATACAAAAAAACCCCAAAACTAAAACCCAAAACAAACAAAACAAAACCTAAAAAACAAATATATAAAAAAACTCCCCACAAAACCAAACCAAAAGAACATAAAAAACCTAAACCCCAGAAGCAAGATCCGCAATATGTAAAAAAGAAACGAGAACAGAGAAGAAAATGCAGAATATTTGATAGAGTGAATGATTGTCTAATAGGAAAAAGAAAGTAAATCTCAAATAAACCTGAGAACAATTTGTCATTATGCTTTCTGTTTTGTTCAAAACAATTTAATTTAAACTTGCATCCCTTATCAAAAGCCCAGTTAACAATCTGTTTCATGCAGGTGAAATAGATCTTCCTTTTCCCCTAAATAAATACCAGAATACAGCTGTCAGGTGTGTGCAGCAGTTTTCAGAAATCAGTTCTAGGGAATGCTTATGTGCAAAGAAGTATCTACCCTTTCTTGACATTTCTGGTTTTTAAAAAGCATTTAATGATACAGTCAGATTCCAATAGAAGCCCATTATACCAACAAGAACACAAGCACAAACTGAAGAAACCACATAAACGGAATCAGAATTCAGCTTTTTTGTACATCTTTGTGTTGCTTCTCTGTTTGCGCTGCTCTTTAAGAAGTGAAGATAGTGCTTGCATTATGACTTAGGAGTGTTTGCTGCATGGTATGATTTGTCTGTCACAGAAACTGCAGGAAAATGACATAGGTAGAGGTTTGAGAAACTGGAGTTTTATGCCCATTTTGCCCAGCTGGACTGGAACGTAAAGAAACATCAGGTTATTTTAGCTTGTACTGCACAGGCCTCAAGATTGCATTGGCCATGCATTACCAGGGTAACCTACAATACTTGAAATGAAGCCATCACACTTTAGTGAATTGAAGGGGAGGGCTTTGGTACCTGTTTTTGTCTGAGAATCAAACTATATTAGTCTTATCAACAGATAAAGTGAAGTACCCTTATGAGTGAACATAATTGCTTAAAATAATAGTAACATTAATTTTAATTTCTTTTTGGTTTGCATTTCAATATCACTTTCATTTTTTGTTTTCAATTCTAATACCTCTTACTCTTTTGTTTTTTCTCCTTGTTTTTTTCCCCTCTAAGTGTGTAGACTGTCAAGCCCAAAGAATCACTGATAAAACCTACTAACTATGGCCAAGACATTTTATGTCTGGCCACATTCCACTAGGCACTGAATATGCACATAAAGAATGACTATTTCTATATTAAGTAGTTTAACATTCAGCATCTACTGAAATTCTACTTGCAGTTCAGAAATTAACTTCTACTGTGTGCTTAAAACAGTGAAGTTATCAAACATATTGCATTTTGCTTAAGGTAATAAATGATCTTGCCTTGCACTTTATTTCCTACATCTGGGAAAATATGTACCCATTGGCTGTCAATTCCTATGCAGTTTCCTCTGATATGGTGCTTTAAAAGGCTGGTCACCTACTATATTTTGTGTTTAACATTAGATCTGTTTTATATTTCTAGTTGGACACAAAGTTTAGATGGCATGTTTCTGTTTGGATTAGTACATCTTTCAAAATCTGCATGACTGGAATTATCAGGGATGATAAGGTCCTTCTGTAGATCTTTACTCTGCAAAAGAATCCATATGTTGCAATCCCCTGATGAATCATTGCAGCTATTCTGAAACTGCCTGCACAAAACAGCTTAAACTGTTAAGGTCTCCCATTTAGCCAGATCTGCAACATGTCCTAAAAGTATCCTTCTTTTCAAAATTTTTTTCTTCTTCTAAAGCCACTTGTAGTAATGTCTATTGAGAATAAACCCAATTAAGTAATGTTAGCCCAACGAGACTCTGAGATTACCTCAGCTGGTTAGAGCCTGGTGTTAATAATATCAAGGTTGTGGATTTAATCCCTATATGGGCCATTCGCCTAAGAGTTGTACTTGAGGATCTTTGTGGGGTCTCTTTTGACTTGGAGTATTCTGTGATTCTGTGAAATCTGACTAAAATGAGAAACTGATCAGTGTGTTTTCTTAAGTATTATTTCATTTTACAATATTCATCTAGATTTCTACCGTAGTGTAATAATAGTGCCTATTAGAAAACACGAGTAGTCACAGAAATTATTAGCACATCAACATGTATTAGGACGTGTAATAACACATGAAAATTAAAGCCGATTTATTCCATGAGGATTTTTCCATCTTGATAACTGCATAGGTCTCAAAATGGAAACATCCCTCCAGAATAAATCAGTTCCCTGGTTGTTCCCCTGATGTGATAATGGTGTTGTATAGGTGAAAACAGGTTATCATTCAACTACTTAACTAAAGCACTTTGTAGCACTATGGACATAGAAGGCAACTCACTAAGAGTTGTTTAATTTTCTAGTTTGTACTATACATTCTACAAATCTTGCTGCTAGCAGGATTTGCACTTATCCAGGTTTGTCTCCCATCAGCTATTACTGTAACATCTATGTAGGAGTACTTTCCCTGAAGAAATGGTGTTTTTATCTTCTACAAAGAATTCAACATCTTTCGAACAAAACATACATACTAAATAAATAAATAATAAGTATTTTTGGTTTATGAATCTACTCCCACTTTCTACAGATGTAATTTTTTTGTTTGTTTTAAAAAGAATGTTTTCCAACATGAGTTTGGAATCTAAATCACAACTGTACAGCAAAAAGGCCCAACTGATCTTTTAGGTTGTCACTGACATTAACAACAGAAGAGTAACATCAGGAGATAGAACAGAAAGCACCTTGGTTATTAAGGTTAATATTGCTGAGCTTTGAGTTCAGCATTGTCAACATCTTTACAGGGAGTCTGAATAATTATTCATTCCATGGAGTGCTTTATGGCATCTCTTGGCAGTGCTCTTGCCAGCCCCTCACTAGGCACAGAGAAGCTGCATACAGGACGTTCCTCAACCATGTGCTGTCTGAGTTGCTTTCAGAAGGTGTGATTAAGGGTTTTTTGAGTTTGTATATTGTTTTTGAGGAGGAGAGAAATTATTTTTGAAGATTGAAAGAAAAAGCCCTAGTGACTACTACTGTTCTAAACTTTAACTTTGGGAAGATTTTACAATTAATGACCTTTGATACTGGGATGGAGTGGAATGGGTTGAGGGGGTGGCAGTGAAGCAAGTCTTTTCTTAGTAAGTGATACAAGCCTTTTATCTGATAGAAAAATATTTCCATACAAGACCAAAAGAGACCAGAATTTTAGAGAACATTTCCCTGTGTCCGCACAATCAAACAATTTTTTTGGTACAAAATGACATCCTCAAAAGGTCTTCAGCAATTAGAGCCAACAAAAGGCTTAGGCACTTGCAGACATCTCACTATCTGCTTGGTGCATGAAGAGCAATGCAAAATCTGAAGCTATCTTCAGGTTGGCTGCACAGTGGGTGTAAAGAATTCAGACCCTTTGCAGTACAGTCTCAAAATCATATTCACACAGTAGAAAGCAGCTGTCCAGTTAAGAGGAAATTCTCTTAGACTTACTTGCCTAAATCAGGATTACACAGACGCAATTCTTTCAATTTAGGATTTCAAGGGATGGAACATAGTTTAAGCCTGATTTTTTCTCTGTTCCAAAATATGGCTGCTGAAAGCAGCATTATGTCAACGTTCATGGCACCTACATTTTGCGTAACAGTTCAGAGGTTTTGAATACTCTCCGAAAGTTGAAAGTATAAGATCTATCCTGTTTTCACCTGAGAAGGTTCAAAGCTATATTTCCTATCTTCAGATTTAGCTTCTATTAAGGAAGTAAACCCCACAAAACTACTTTCCTGATAACTTCTATCTTTTGATTGTTTGATATGAAATTTATAAACTGTGATGGAAAGAAAACTCTTGATTTGTCACACTTTTTCACTACCCGCATTTTAAAAACAAAGCCCCTGTGACTCTTTTTGAGTATGTAAATATTTAAGGAAACTTCTTATCTTTGTTCTTTTTGGTTTGCAGCATTAGTAGCTTTGCCTGCAAAATACAAACATCCAAGCCTCAGAAACTTTCATCTATATCTGTCTAAGCCATATCTATACAGTCCTATACCTTTATAAAAAATCAACAGAGAAGAAAATCAATCTAAAGGCCACGAATGAACAAGTTTATTAGCTTGTATAAGTGCAACAACAGATAAGAAATCTCTGTTGCAAGATAAAGTGATTGAAAGTGAAAAAACAGAAATGCAAGCCAGGTAGTAATGGAAAAATCTTCATTAAAGTAATTAGAGCATGAAGAAAATGGGTTTCTTGTTAAAAAAAAAAAAGCAGTTAGTTTCTAAGTTGTACTCTTAAATATAAAAAAACTTTGTAAGAAATTTCACTATCCACTTGATACTATCTGTTTGAAAATAGGAATGATTATTTTGTAAAACCCATATCAAGATATTTACAAGAACAAAACTATATGTAAAGAAAATAAAATGAAAGATTATATACTTTTCTTCCTTCCACAGAATATTTTGTCGAAAATGATTTCCAAACTATCATATTTCTTTTGCTTACTTATTTAGAATAGTTTAAGACAATTCATTTGCCGTTCACTTCCTTCACATTTTATGAAAACTAGTTCTCTACCAACTCCACAAATTATCTTGATTAATTAATTATTTTACAAACTGTATTTACTTGTTAACTTTGTTTTAGAGAACACAACGATATTTCACAGTGCTAGGAAGACAGATGGGTTTGGTAGTTCATGAGAAAATACAATATATTTTAGGGTGTTTAGTTGTAAAAGGGATGAAATTATAGGGAAAAATATTATTAAAACTTCCTAATTTAGTGTAAAAGAAGAGTAAGATTAGTCTTACTTCAGTACTAAAATCTTACTGGGGTATTATTTTAAAATAAACCCCAGAAAGATGGATTTATGTTCACCAAAAATAAACATGATTTTGTGTTTAAACTTCAGTCATATGATTCTGCAATCATTAAACTACACCAGAACTAATCATGAGCTGAAAATCATGCAAGTATCTCACCGAACATGGATTTAGGAAGGAGATGTCTCTCTTTTATAAAATAATACTTTACTTTTACGCTTCAAATCAACTTCTCTGCAGTTTGTTTTTCAGTACCTGTTCAGGTAAAACTCTTTTTCTTTTCAGAAATGAACCAAATATTTTTGAGAATTCATTCCTTTGATGAATTATTCTTGTTAATAATTATCTCTAACTTTTTTTTTTTTAATTTCCACATGTTTTACTGTGAAATACCATTGAAGTGTTGAACTATGCTTATGTGCACAAAATTTCTTACTAGTCTTGGTATTTGTGTTGATTTATATCTACTTTTGTGGGTTTTGTTCATTCAGAAAGTGTGTTTCTAAAAAGTAGTTTGACTATATGACTAAAAACGACACGAGCCAAAATAAAATTAACACCAGAACAAATTTCTGCACGATCATGGGTGTGAATCAGTGAATTTAATGAAGCTCCAGAGTAATAATTAGTAAACATTTTCATTGTACTAGACGCCCCTCTAAATATCAAAGCATCAAATCATTAGAACCACTTAAAAACTGAGCTCAAATCTTATTAACTCCTTGGCAGACACCACATTTAATGTCTCTACTCCTGCCAGCACATGCACAGAAAACAGGTTGTTTTTGGAACATAAAAAGCATAAAATACTACACTTAGTCCATGATTGTTGCAGTTAATGGAAAAATTAAATGAATCAAGATGCACAGTAAAGTGACACTAAAAGTCTCTTTTGAAATATCAGTGGTGATATCCATTTGCCAGAAGTAAAGCAGAAATTTTTGGGAAAATGAAGGTAAGAAATCTTCCAAGAAAACTGATATTAAACCATTTACTTTCCATAAATCTTAAGAAGAATGAAAAAGAAATCAGAAAGTTTCAGATATGATAGAAGAATCAGCAGGAAATAGCAATTTGTTTTATCAAATATGATGAGAAGTAAATTAATTTTTTTCCATTACACTTAAGCTATTAATCATTTAGCCTGGGGTAATGAAGCTAAAAATAAAGGTATTTCTAATTTTGTATAGTCATAGGTTGTGTTGTTTTTCTGTAGACTTTCATAGGTTAACAGTATTATGACCAGCATTTCAGGTGATTTATTATATTTTAGCTGATTTTTTAAAAGAAGTTTTAACTGTACATTTATATAGTTTAAGGTTGCTTAAGTCAGTGAAGAAAACAGTCAACATATCTCAGCTGTCATCAACAACATCTTGAGCCTTCCTATATAGCAACAACTGATTGAGGTTTTTCGATTCTTTATGTAACTTAAGATCAATGTGTATTTCACAATGTTATTACCTAATAGAAATTTCATCCTTTTCTCTCTTCATAAAACCTAATCATATTAGTGATATTTTCTTTAAAATATCTAAATGGCTGCTGGGCCCCTTAAGACACAGCCACATTTGGATAGAGCACTGCTGCACTAGGCATTGCAAGCCTTCCTGCCAATGTGGAATCCTGCAATTTTGGTATGTGAGAAGGCATGAGAGACGATATATTATAGGAGGAACATGTTTATGAACATTCACTCACTATAGGAAGGAAGAGGTGAAAGAAAGGAGAAAGAAAAGACATGTACTTTGTACTTGAGGGAAGAACAGACTTTTTGAGACATGGCAACCCTGTGTAGTTTTTTGTTTCTAGTTCAAAATATTTTGCCAAAGTTTTATGAGTATCAGATTTCCTAGATTAGCACTTGGTGAACATAGTTTTTTATCTGACTCCAATGATCATTTTCAGTTTGACTCACTGTACTACCAGTAAGGCCTGTAAGTGTCTTGCTCTCAGAAAATTAGATACAGAAATGCCAAAGCACTACTGTTCCACAGGCAGTTGAAAGACAAGTCCAGCAAGAAAACTCTGCTAAGTTTTAATTGCTCATCTCAAATGTGGCCTAGATCTATTTAACACTATGGCTAAATAACTGATTTTTGGTTTAGGAAATTAAATATATATATATATATATGTAAGTGTGTGTGTGTGTATATACATATGAAAACCATGGGAAATTCATAGGCCTTGTTTGTTTGTTTGTATTTTGGTTTTATTTATTTTTTATTTACATTAAACCAGGAACTTAAAATATAAAGAAAACCTCATGATTGTTCATTTAACAATATAAAAGTTTTGGCGCTATCATCTGGATAGAAAGTGCTGAGTTTCACATAGCTCTAACCAGTTGTTTAGTTTTCTTTTGCTGTAAAGATATTGGTGTTCTATGGAAAATTGCGTACACTGTGAAACTAAAGCTGCTAAAGTTGCTGAAGTCAATCCCTGCCCCAAATGAAAAATTCTCTGTGGTACCACCCACAGTGAAAAAAAAAAGTGTTCAAAGGAAAAACTAATTTCTCTTCTGTCACCAAAACATGACATCACATATTAAAGACCAAATACCTCAAAAGAGTCGAATTCAAAAGCTTCAGGAATCCTTCTGCTGATTACACTGGATTTTGTATTGGGTCCCTAGAGAGGTTCATCCTGGTACAGATGCTCTACTGTGGTCTATATATCCCACTGTCAGATTTACTCATACAATTTCAATTACTCTGTGCCAGTGCAGGTGAAAGCACTTCAGAATAGAAGTAGAAAGCAAACTTTTAATTGATTGAATACATTATGTGGGTGACAGGCCCAAGCCACAGTGATTTTGTTTGTGACTTTGTATTTCTTTTTCACCAGTTATCACATTGATATTTACCAAAAAAGTTTGCTCTTTTTTTTTTTAGATTTATAAAATATATATAATGTATTATACAATAAACTGTGTATAATTACATAATGAAATATATGTTACATATTGCATGCTATAAATTTTATTTTATATTACATATATAAATGTAACTAAACTGTTGCCATTTTAATGAAGTAGATTTTTTTACTGCACATTGACTCTGCTTTAATTGCAGTTTTAATTGCTACAGTGCCTTAAGCTTTGCATAAAATCATCATGGTAACTTTTATTTCACTGATGTAACTACCTGTTGGATTAATTTTGGTTTCACAGTCACATGATAAAAGAATTTGAAGGTATTAGGCTAATAACTTTGGAATAATATTGTAAAACCATAACATCCTCAATAACAACCTGATAAAGAACAGACGAGATAACTGGAAAATAGGTGGAATGAAATCTAGCTCAACTGTGAAACTCAAGAGGTTGTGAGCAGTGGCACAAAGTCCAGCTGGAGGCTATTCATTAGTGATCTGCTTCAGGGCACATCATGTCAGGGCAAATATTGCTTAAATCTTCATTAATGACCAGGATGATGGGATAGTGGAAACTCAGAAAGTCTGCAGAAAATACAAAACTGGGAGGAGGGGTTGGTAATGCCACGTGGTTATGCTGCTATTCAGGACAGGGACGGGCTGAAGAAATGAGCAGAGAAGTCTTATCAAGTTCCACAAAGGGAAGTGCAGTGTTCTACACCAAGGACAAATAATGCTATGGTTGGAAAGTAGCTCTGAGAGGGTTTTTAAATTAAAAAAAAAAAAAAAAGCTGATTTTAAAATAATTTTCAGTAATTAATAAAACTTGTTTCCCAGAAGTCTCATCTCATTAAAGAACAGAAAGATTCACTAAAACACTGTTTTAAAACAATCTTTTAGTAAAGGAAACCTTCTAAAAGAGGCCATAACAAAAAAGTAGCTGGTAAATAGCTAGTGAATACTTTAAAATGGAGGTAGGAGAAATATAATACACACCTTGCAAAGACGCTTCTTGAAATGTGAGGTACAAGTTATTGGACTGAAGTAAGCTAAGAAACAGCAGGTTAGAAATACAAAGATATAAAATATGATTAAAACTTTAAACAGATTGTTTGAAGGTTAAAAGGTTTTTGATCTGTTCTTTTGGTCTAGAGTTTAATATTTCCTAGTTCCTGAGAAGTCATCCAAAACCCTAGTCTTGTTTTCAAAGCTTACTTCCTCTATGATTAAGCAATCTATTGACCCAAATACGTAAGACTGAACATAGGATAATTGGTTATAGCAAATATAATTTGACCATCTTCACCTATCAGTGTTTACTGTGAACTGTTGATTGAAATTCATTTCGAATGAAAGGATTTTCTGTTGCAAAACCTTCTTACAAGCATGAAAACAGACTAGTAAAGACTGTTACTTGGAGGGTTGGTTTGTTTTGTTTGGTTGGTTGGTTTTTGTCTTTCTTCTTCTTACATGTGCTCATATGGTTAGGTAGAAAGACAGAATTTGATAGTTTCCATAGTAACATTTTTGGACAGCAGGCCAAGCAGGAAGGCCTTGCTCACCCACCTATGCTTTTAACACTATTCTACCTTCCACATCACTGGCACAGAATATATACAGACACAGACATCTGTAATGAAATTGAACATGAGTATGTTGGGAAAAAAAAAGAAACCAAGTCAAACTAAAGCAATAAACCCCAAACTCAACAAACTCTAACAGAGGTAAGTGAAGTTGATAAATATCCTGTCAAGGGAAACAATGTCAAGTAACCTGAATCATTTTCTGAATGATACATATTCACCCATTATTTAATAAATGGGAAATTTTGAAGTATTTCCTTTCCATTTCACAATTATTGGTATCATACAGGCTCACTTTCAGGGAAAGAACTGATGAAAAGAGTATGTTGATCCTAATCATCATTTAAGTGCTTGCTTTTGGTTTAAAGCTCTATATTAAAACTGGTTAGAAGCTAGCTAGGACTTCTACACTTGTATTGGCTTTTTCAAAGTCACACTTTGCAATGCTTGCTCCTAGCAGGAATTAGGAGTTAGTATTTAAGGAGATTTCTTTCTCTATTCTAGCTATCAAATGTCAAACAGAACCCTTAATCCTGATATCAAACTTACCTCTGAGATTTCCAAACTGATTGCAGGCATCCAAAGCATTTTTTGGACTGATTTAGACCTCAGTAGAAACAAAAACAACTCCAGTTTTCCAGTTTTATTTGCAATGTTTTGAATGCAAGCAAGTCTAAAAATGAGAACAGTGAATTTATTTTGACAAAAGGACAGGTTAAACTGTTGTTTATTAAACTGAAAGAAAAGTAACAAAATAGGTTACCGATCAAAAATTAAAAAAAAAAAAATGCAGACAATGCCCTTCCTCATTGCCACTTCATGGAAATTAAGCAGTGTCCAGCTCTGAAATGCTGCGTTTTAGAAGATAATTTTGAGGAATATCTGAAAGGTTATATTTTCCTGAGGGAAACATTAAAGGCAACTTACAACAACTTGCTTTGTCAGCTTGAGTTTTAGTCCAAAATAATGGAAAATTAACAATCTAACACCAAAAGCTACAGGTGCTTGCATGCATGACCTGTACAAGTTTCCTTTTTTCCCCACATGCATTCTCCCCCTCTTTTTAAAATCCCAGGTCATTTATCTAATAAAAATTTGCTTTGGCAAGCACAAATGTAAGGATTCACACTTTCTGTGCAAGTGTAAATATAAATGGATGTGGACTCACCTTCTCTATCCCTTACTGTTTTCCTTTTTGCATTTTTCCAATCCCGCTCCATTAGTTTATGATGTTACAACACTAAAGAGTTATTCACCATACAGCATTAATTAAACATACAATCTTTGGAACACTCTTAGTGTTTCAGAGTCTGCACACACTATAATACTAATAAAGATGACAAATTCATTATCAATTTGTGCCTTCCTAATTGTTAATATTAGGAGTTTTTGTTATTGTGGCTTCCTACTTGGTTTTATAACAAATAGACTACCACAGTATTTATAAATAAAACTTCTTGGTTGTTTGTGTTTTGTTTGTTTGTTTTTTTAAGACTAAGTACCATAATAAGATGTGAATTATTGTACTAATTTAAAAAAAAGATGAGTAATTTAAAAACATTTTTTAAATAAATGTAACACAGCTCCTACTCATTAGCTTGTAAACATCTTAAATGCTCTGTAATGCAACAGCACATGAAATCATAAAAAGTGATGTATAGTATAGATATATAAAGAATAAGTTGAACTTTCAAAACCTAATCTGTTTTGTTTTTTTATTTTGGTTTTGTATTAGATTATACTTTTGTTGTTACCTTAATAAAGGTATTCTAATTAATTCAATACCTTTCTACAATTCTGGGAGAATAATACTGGGATGAAATAAGAAAAACTGGAATGGAAGGTAATATGGTTTAAAAGAAATTTGGAATATGGGGAAAAAATCCCAATTTTTTTTTCCATGCTGTCATATTTCTTTGATATATTTGCAACATTGCAGCATAAATTAAATTTCTAGAAATAAAAAATAAACAAAAGGTCACCTGTCTGCTTTGGAAAGTACACTGATGTGCATATGCTCTTTCTTAATCATAGATTTTGAAGCTGAATAGTCTACTACTGTAAGGTTTTCCCTTTGGAAAAGAAGCAGCAATGTTTTAAAGTCTTGTGTTATTTCTAACATTAGTTGTGCATAGCTCATCCAAACATTGTTTTTTAATTGTATTGGTTTCTCAACAATAAGGTTTCATGCAATTCTTCTATTGTGTAGGCTTCTATTGTTTATATCAGTATGAAACTGTTCGACCTTCTGAACTGTGAGTTTCTATTGGTCCAGTAGATTCCTCTGTGGGATTCAATAAAGAGAACTTATGATATTTATTTTGTTCTTTCATATTTTTTGTGCAGAGAAAAGGCAGGATATGTCCAAAATTCATCCATCCATTTGTCATTGTTATTAGTTTTTTTAACTCATGCACATACACAGTGCACCAAATCTAAATCTGCACAGACTGCACAGCTTCAAAGAACATGTTTTTGAAGAGCTACACTCCCAGTTAGAGAGTATCTTAGCACATTGCTGTACAACATGAAGAGTGCGCAATCATCTCTATAAACTCATACTCCAACTGTAGAGCGAACACCTCTCTCAGTGTTTTTCTACACTTAGTTCCACTTTGATCACCAAAAGCAAAAGCACAGTGTGGCTAAGAATAATTTATTTCTATCTCAGAGATTATTACCCTTGTTAAAAAAAAATAAAAAAAAGAAGGAAAAGAGAAAAGAGAAATGAATGCAAGGAAGCACTCTGTCTGTCCTCAGCATTTTTATGAAAGATTGAGTGTGCACCAATTTTTCAGGTGAAAGTTCTCAGCCCTGAGTGTCTTTGGCCAACTAATTCTCAACAAACTCTGTGTAAAATGTTCGTAATTATACTTAGAGATAATAGCTTAAAGGCAGCTAATTTATTTTCTTCATAAATACAAGCATTATGCCTCTCCAATGAATAGACGACATGTTTTTTCCTATCAGAAAATTTTCTAAAAGAAGCACCATGTAGTTCTAGGCAGCACTTCGTTGTGCATTATTATCATATAATAGAAACTATATTCCCTCTCTGTATATAAATAAAGATGTAGACATATTCAACAATGCAAAACCCGATATGATTAACTGCCAAGATTCAATACCTTTCACTGACAAAGTCCAGCCTTCAAGAGAGAGCTGAACTCCTGTTTCACTGCTCCGCTACTGCATATCTTGAAACAATCAAACAGGTCTTCATAACAAAATAAAGCACAACTGAAATCAGCTTCCAGTCCAGGAAGAACATGCATAGTCGGATGTAAAATAAAAATGCATAGTATTTATTAGAAAATTCTGTTTGTTGCTAATTTACATGAGCTTCCAGAAGTATTTTGTTCATCATCTGGGATAAATATTTGGACCCTAGTTCTTCAGAGGTAGTTACATGATTTCTAACCAATGCTAAAACATGTTGCAATTATAAATTGCAGAATTCTTCCTAGGAGTAATAGAAATTATGCTGATGACAGAGTTCAAAATGTTCTTCAACAGTACTAAACCTAAGTGAAAAGAAAAAATATCAGCTAACTAAAAAAGCTTATTATGTCCAAGAGAATGAAGCTGTAAATCTCCTGTGAATTGCTAGAGACATGGAGACACTGCATAAGATTGTTGTTCTTCAGCCTGATTTTAGACAAAATCATTTTGTTTATTTTAGCAAATAAAAAATCTGAACTTACAGTATTTTTGTAAGAAAATCTTTACCATCCCATAAACTATCCTTCTTACTCTTCCTTTTCCCATTGTTCAAAATTAAGATAACTTTAAAATTCTTTAAAATTCTTTTTCTGGTCTCCTCACTTATAACCTCCATGGTCACTTCTAGAAAAAACTTCTTTTGTACTTTGTAGCTCTTAATTTCAAATTACTTCTTACTTGCACTGCTTTGACAGAGAATGGGTCTCAGGACTGATAAGCCTGAAAGAGGGAGCAAACAGCCTGTGGTGGATTTGGCTGGGATGATTTCCTTCACAGTATGGGGCTTTATTTTGGATTTATTTGGATATGAAGCAAGGCTGTGTTCTTGCACCAACTTTATTAACAGTCTTCTTCAGCATGATGCTGCAAAGGGCCACGGCAGACTTCGATGATGAAAACGGCATCTACATCCGATACCGCACCGATGGGAGCCTGTTCAACCTAAGGCGACTGAAGGCCCACACTAAGACCTTAAATCAT
>JAWMRA010000078.1:70007100-70067417 GCA_035584735.1 Pseudotriccus pelzelni
CGCGCTTGTAGCAAGCGTGGGTAGAGCCCTTCCCAAATCTTCGTTCGCGAAGCCTAGCCATGATGATGATGATTTGGATAACACATGGATGTTTTCATTGAAGCAGGTCTTACAGAAAGTCAATGCCTTTTGTGCTCCAGCAAGTTGGCTGGGAGTGCACACAAAGCTGGGAGGGGACACAGCTGGACTGCTGACACCAACTGACCAAAGCGACATTCCTTACTGTATGGCATCATGCTGAGTGTATAAAGAGGGGGAGGAGAAGGAGGAAGGGGACAATGTTCAAAGTGATGGCATTTGTCTTCCCAAGTAACCATGATGCACGATGGAGCCTGACTGTCCTGGAGATGGCTGAACACCCCTCTGCCCATTGGAAGTGGTGAATTTACTTTGCTTTCCCTACTAAACTGACTGTATCTCAACCCACAAGTTTTATCACTTTTACCCTTCCAATTCTCTTTCCTGTCCCACCGAGGGAGTATGAGTGAGCAGCTATGTGGTATTTAGTTGCTAGCTGGGGTTAAAACACAACAATAGCATTTAACAAGGTTATCAAACATGTAAAGGATGTAAATGTGAAGTACTGAGAAATTCCTCAGAGTCAAGAATCAAGAATGCTACAGTAAAGTTCATCCCCCTCCAAAACAAACACTAAGTCCGAAACCCTAGATACTATTGGAAAACATTCTCCTAAAATGCAAAACAGAATCTTGGAACATTTAAAGATTCATTATAGGGAGCAGTGTGCACTAAGAAGGTCTCTATACAGCTAATATATATCCAAGCATGCCTTCTAAGCTGAGTATCCAGCATAAATTTTAATAAGTAACTAGCTGCTATGAGTAACTGTGCTTTTTAAGCATTTCCTTTAATTCATAAAGAGAATTCCCTGGGACTCTGGGATTAGTACACTTAAAATCCTTTACTAACATTAATATGACTATAGAGGGCAAATATGTTTCTTTTACAAATATATATAGCTACCTTTATTTTCTTTTGTCCATTCTCTAGTGTTGTCCTTCAGAATTTTGTAGAAGAATAAGATTATTGGATGAAAAGTAGTCTTTGATTACATTATCAGAAATATGTAGCTGAAGATACCTTGGCTACACTAAATGTTATCTGTTTATTGAAGTGATTAGAATTTTACCTTCTTTTCAGTGAACAAACAGCCTGCCATTTAAAATAAACACTGCTGTGAAATTGCTGAAATCACATTGATTTATATGAGACAACTAATATGCATAAGTGAGTCTAGACATCATCTACATGTGGCATCTTCCAAACACCTATTGAGTTGGGAACAATTTCAGCCAGACCTGCATCAAGCCCCTATTTAGGGAACTTTTTGACTAAGGAAAATTTTGTATCTGCACTTAGGTTGGAAAGAAAGGATGTTTCTCAGGAAGCATGAAAATCAAAAGGTTTCTTTATGCATCTCACATCATGGGCAAGTATGTTAGTATTTTTGTAGTTAATGTCAAATTACCAAGCTGATTTTGTTTTCAGGTCGGTTTTAGAATTTTTAACTTTGCTGGTTTGCATACAGTTTTTTTCCTTGCTTTTTGATTCAGGTCTTTCCTGAGGGAAGGAAAACATTCATGTCATTACTGGACTTTTCTCTTACTTCAGCACTAAACCCTCATGGCTATGGCCATGTCTTGGAGTTTAAAGGATATAGTTTGAATACACTTGAAGATGTGGACATTTAAATGCTTCTCTTATTTGTTGGAAAGATTCTCTAACAACAAGACTATTATATAAAAGGCCAAAATCACACTCTCCTCTAACAGTGTCTGAAAGTTAAGACAAATTTAAAATGTTTTTATGAGGAAATCAATCCTGCCAGTTTGAGTTGGAGGTGATTTATTATCACCTACTACAGACTGAGCCTCAAAACAGAGCAAAAATTAAAAGAATACTATTTTCAGATCTCAGTAATGTGCAAAACTGATGTGAATGTCAAACATCTTAGTATTGTTGAGGCTGTGGCTGTTCTGGGCATGTTTCTGAAGCAGTATAAAGCTGAAAAAAGAACTTAGCTATGACAAGCAAGATAGTATAAAATTGTATTGGAATAAAGAATTTGTGGGTAATAGTTTGAATATCAAGTACTTGAATCAATCTCACTTTCAGCACTAAAAATCTTTACAAAATGTAGCAACTACCTCAATCAAATCATTGTTCATAATTTAGTTATTTAATTTTTTCCTGTCGTTTTAGGGGTCTTTCTTAGATTTGACTTTTTAGTACAGTCTCATTGCTGGTCTTCTAATTGTGGCATATTGTCTGAAGGAAGAAATAAAGGTCTACTTTAATTAAATTGAAAGTACTATAGAAAAATCAGTTTCCTTTTCCATAGTAAATGTACTGAGAACCTAATTAACATGAAAATAATCAGTTTTAAGGGTAAAATAGAGAAAGTCTGGTGAACCAAAAACATCATTTAGTTAAAATGCAGATTACAAGGGCACGATTTTAAAGATATCATGCTTTTTATTTTTAGAGACCAGGGGTAGAGATTAGATCATATTAAATTGCATAAAAATGTTACAGTGTTCATTGCTTTCTCCTGTGTTCTCAGTCTTTTAATCTGTTCTTATCCTCAAAGATGGCAATAATGAGAAATGTGATAATCATAAAACTTACTATTTAAAAATTATACCTTCTTATTCAGTGCACTACTTCTGGGATTATATCTGCTCATTTTAATGACAAAAAAAAAAGCTTTTACTGCTTTTTGCTCTTTTTAGCACTGAAAAGTTAGAACAGAAAAGAGAAATTTAATCTTATTCTGTAATAGTTATCATAAAAATTGTAAACTGCACTTTAGTTATAAGATTTGTTTTACTAGTTATGATACATCAAGAATGGAGAGAAACATAACACTTATAAAGTTAAATTAATTGTTTTGATAAAAGTAAAGTCAATCAGGGCCTTTTTTTTTTTTTAAATTAAAATACAGCTCAGGAAATACCAAGTGTCTTCAGATTCTTCCACATCTACTCCAAATTTATCAGAGAAGAGTATCTTTCACAATACTGTCTTTCTTAGGAATATAATGTTAAATCTTTCATAGTTTGAAGATGGAGTGGCAATCAGAAAAAAGCCGGTGCTGTAGAGAAGGTTACTGAATAAAGTTAAGAAAATACATTAAAGAAACAACATCTACCTGATATGTTTTGCACTTGAATCTAAAAGGGTATGAACAGCATCAAGCACCCTTTTCCTCTCCAATGGCATGTGTCATTCATTGGTCAAGGAATAAAGAAAAAAAACAGTGAATAACAATGTGTGTCTTTAAACAGAATATAAACACTATGGAATACTTCATGTCATTTGCTTTATAGGAGGGACTTTATGTAGGTAGTAATTAGTCTTTCAAATGTACTGGAACACATACAAAATTAGCCCTCTTCATGGAAAGAATATTATGCCAGTCAATAAAATAATTATTTTGTTTTGTGCCTCATCCCAAGAAAATCAGCTAAGGGTACCTTACCTCTATAAGCATAAGCGTGTAAATTTACTATGAAAATAGCCAGTTACTATCTAACTTATGCTTACCAAATTTTCTTGAAGGCAAATATAACACTGAAAAGCCTTAATTTCTTATCACCTTGTAGGATTTCAAAAGCATCTGTTTATCTATCTAGATATCTAATCTAAATCTATACACCTAAGTCATCTATATCTGTCTATCTGTCTTTCTCTGTGTGTATATTTATCACAATGTTATCTGAGTGCTCAAAAGCATTTAAAACTGTGTTAAATCAACCCAACATGTTTGTGTTTTGTCTCATAGCAGTGGTCTGAATTCACAAAATATTATTCCTTAAGAATAATATCAAGAATTTTTTTGTTGTGATAAATCTACAGATTCTCTTTGAGGTACAGGCAGTGATTCACGAGGGAGTGGGTGTTGCTATCCCTCACCTAATTGGGGAGTTGCTATAAAGCCAATCAAGTAGGAGGGATGACAAGCTTGTTTTCAGAGGCATTTTCATGAAGATGATTTAGTGGAGAAAGACTGAATTTGAAAAAAAGAAAAAAACCAAAACCCCCAAAAATAAAAACCCTGGAGAACTCCAAGAAAGAAATGGAATGCAAAAATTATCCACCATTTCCACAAGAGTTTCTTTGAAAAGTGGAACAAATGAAGCTGAAAGCCTTAAGCATCTGATCAGGAAAAACTCTGAAGTGAATTAGCTAAGGAGCAAAATTAATTTTAGCATAAGTAGTGTAAGTGTTGTTTTCCTTTTTTTGCTTCTTCATATATTTTCTAATAAACATCTATACAGAGAACAGACTATTGTATTATATACATATATCACATGGATTTGTATTCTTATACAGGGGCATCTACATATTATATATAAATATGCAGCATAATCATTACCTCACATCATCAGAAGAAACATCTAGAGACAGGGTACTGCAACATTTTGACTGTTTCTTGATTATTTGCCCTGTATGCTATTATGGGAGCTGATGAACTGAAAGAGAGCTGTTACTGCAGGGCCAAAGGGATGAAATGCCTCCACTGTCAGCATAACCCAGAAAGCTCTCTCACGTGCTTCAGAGCACTGCAGAGCAAATCTATAAACCCCAAAATTATCAAAGAGATGCATGAATTTTGCTTTACAGAAAGGTAAGTCTCTTAATATACACTCTCAGAAAACAAATTTATTTATCTGGGAAGGAGACAACAGACTTTGTGACTTGGTAGGCTTTTTAAACGAAAATGTTTTCACCTTTCCAAGTGAAAGATTGGTGAAGAATTAGCCTCAGACTAAAAGAAAGATTGTCACTAGGAAAACCACTCCTCCTGACCTTATTTTTTCCCTTCATGCAGATCCCTCAGTGCTATCATGGCCCAATTATGCTTCACTTCTGAGATCTAACAGAATTACAGCACTTGATGACAAGATTACGCTCAATATTTTTTCTCTAATTAGCATGTATCAAAGTATCCAGAGTCCTTTTGATTTCATACTTTGATTGATGATAAGTCTGTATTTATCCATTATGTACCTTACTGAGGATCTGCATTTCTTTGTCAGGATGTCAGGTTACTAACCATAACCACAAGGCTAGTAGTTCCTACTACAATGTTCATTGACTTCTGTCCTTGTTTCCAATGAAGGTATGTAGACTGAATACACAAAACTTCATCTACCTTCAGTAGTTGAATAATAGGGAATTATATTTTGTTCAAAGATTGCAGACCATTACTTTCTTCAGATATTATATTAAGGTTTAAATGAAAGAAAGAATCAAATAGCACAAGTCCTCAATTTGAAATTTCACTAACATAGCAGAGGTATCTTCTGATAATTTGCCTTATTTAAACCAGACAGAAAGAAAATATCAACCATTCTCTCTTACCTTCTTGATTTTGCATTTACTTGTACGTATTAAGCACCACTTCACACTGGAATGATAAGAACAACATGGTTCTATGACCAAATATAGAATACTCAATATTTATAAAGGATAGGGTCAAAAGGAAATTTAACTTTTTTTCAGGCTTTTGTTCTTTAAGTGTATCTTTTGGTGCATGTGTGACTGCCAAAATAATTGCAACTGAGTCAAGCCAAAATTACTTATTTGATTCCTTCTGGAAGACTGGTGTTCTTTTGGAGCTAAAGCAAAAAAAAATCCACAGAAAATGCATGGCCAGTGGAAGCAAGGTTGGACAATCTGGGAGGACTACAAAAATACTGTTCACCATTGTAGGAAGAAAATTTGTGCAGCCAAAGCTCAGAGTTGAAGCTGACCCAGTTCTGTGGGAGGCAACAGAAAGGGCTTTTAAAAATGTCTTAATAGCAAAAGCAGACCAGAAATAATATAGGCCGTTGACCCATTCTGTTCCTTGATGAGGATGGTCACCTCACAAACAGGGCCATAGACAAAACAGAGATGTTTATGGTTTTTTCACCTCAGTCTTCAAGACCAGTGATAGACTCTGGGACACCTGAAGCCCTAAGTTGGAGGACCATGACTGCAAGAATGATAAACTCCCAGTCAATCCTGAACTTCTGTGTGATTTGTTGCTCCAACCAGCAAAAGTTCATGAGGGAAAAGTCTTGATCAATAAACTTAATTTTCTTTTATTACAGCGTCACCCGTCTAGTTGACCAAGAGGAACCAGTTCATGTAATCCTTTTGGATTTCAGCAAAACGTTCACTACTGTCTCTCACAGTATCCTTCTGGACAAAATACCCAGCATACAGCTGGATAAATATGTCATGTGATGAGTTCTGCAGGTCTTAATTTTTGGGCCAGTGATCTTTGATGTTTCATTAATGATTTCAATGCAAGACTTCAGGGTATACTAAGAAAGTTTGTGAATGACAATAAGTTGGAAGGAGCTGCTGGCTTCCTGGAAGACAGGGAGGCTCTTCAGAGAGACCTGGAAAAATTAGAGGGCTTGGTAATTGTTAGCCATATGAAGTTTAACAAAGACAAGTGCCAGATTCTGCCCCTGGGATGGGGTAAACCTGAATGTGTTTAAAGAGTGGAAGCAAGAAGCTGAAGAGCAATGCTCCAGACAGGCACCTGGGGGTCCTGGTTGATGAGAAGTTGAATACGAGTCAGCTGTGCCCTGGCAACCAGGAGGGCCAGCCGTGTCCTGGGGGTCATCAAACACAATATTGTTGGCCAGTTGAGGGAGGTGATTGCTCTGCTGCAATCTCATTTAAAGTGCTGCGTACAGTTTTGGTCACCACAGTAGAAGAAAGATATTAAACTACTAGAAAGTGTTTGAAGGAGGGCAACAAAGATGGTGAGGGGTATAGAGAGGAAGTCATATGAGGAGTGGCTGAGGTCACTTGGTTTGTTCAGCCTGGAGAAGAGGAAACTGAGGGGACACCTCATTGCAGTCTAAAACTTCCTCTCGAGGGGAAGCAGAGGGGCAGGCACTGATCTCTTCTCAGTGGTTACCAGTGACAGGACCTGAGAGAATGGCCTGATGGTGTGTCTGGAAAGGTTTAAGTTGGATATTAGAAAAAGTTCTTCACTCAGAGGGTGGTTGGGTGCTGGAACAAGCTCCCCAGGGAAGTGGTCACACCATGAAGCCTGCCAGAGTTCAACAAGCATTTGGAACAATGCTCCCAGGAATGATTCTTCGGATTGTCCTGTGCAGGGCCAGGAGTTGGACTTCAATGATCCCTGTGGGCCCTTTCCAACTCTTCTTATTCTATGATTTAAAATATTTATTTTCTTTTTGTAGATTCTTTAACTCCTGTATTTAATTTTTATTTTGATTCATGAAATATATTTCAAGAAGGACTAAAAGATCAGTTTTGAAAATGAAAGGACAGCACATTTCAAGTTACATTTTGAAATGTGTTTTGCAATGTGTGACTGACATTTGAAAATTTCCAATTTTAATAAGTAGAGGGGGAAAATGTGATTGTTTTCACTGTGGGATTGACTACTCTCTGCTACATCAGGATGAAGAAGGCAGGTAAGGCCATTTAAAAGTAACTGTCAGAATCAGCCAGCACCTATAAATTGAAAACAACAAGAGAAGCAAATACACAAACACATGGGATGGCTGGAATGTGTTTTAAGCAGCTTTCCCTACATGATATTCACGAAGCAACAGTCTTTGAAGTCTGATTCAGTCACTTTCTCCTTATTGATTACAAAAATGTGAGCTCTTCATTTTGTTTACTCATAAGCTAGCATACAGGAAGTGGAAAATTAGTTGAAGTTACTAATCACATACAGAAAAAATCTACCATGAACATGTGAGCACAAACTGAAAAACAGTTTACTGTTTCTGCTTATTTATGGGTCTCTATGGAGGATGAGTAATTTCAAAAATACTAGAGAAGGAAAAAATAAGTTTGGGAGTTTCAAAGAGAGGAAGGATTCTGGGAAATTATAGTCCAGCGAACCAAATTGCCATTCCTAGAGAAATAGAAGCACAACCTCTTTGTGTAAATAGCTGTTAGATAACAAAGAGACTAGTCAAAATCAATCTAGGTATCTAAAATAAATCGGTTCAGAATAATCTACTTTGTTTCACAACACCATAATATGACAGGTTTTTTGGACAGAAAGGATGTCATATATCTTGACTTTAATGATGTTTTTGACACTGTCTCAGATACATTCTCATAAACAATCATTGGATGTTTTAAGGACAAGCTAGACAAGCAGGTGTTGTTCATTTCAGTTTGGATATGGACTAATCTTCTGAAGCCACTTCCAGTTCTGTGATTTTAAGTAAAATTGGCTTCACATAATATTTGATATTAACTCCACTAGATTCTTGCACCATTTACTCAGTAATCATGTGCATTTGAACATCATTACTTCAGCTCCAAAATCCAGATATTTAAAGTCCATTAGATGAAAAAATAAATGTTTTAAATGGTCTTTTAATTGCTAAGCCAGACAGACACAGTTGCCATATAAATCAGAAGGGTCAGAGGTGTTTTTTTTTCTTTATATTGAGATTAAAGAATATTATTGCTTGATTTGGGGTTTTAAAAACATCTATAACAAAAGAGCTACATAAAAATTAGTTTGAGTTGGAAATATTCTCACACACTGATGAAACATCAAGGAAACATTCTATATCAATAACATCCAAGTGTCATACTCTCAAATAAAAAGGATAGAATTCCAAAAATTCAGCCATATGTTTAAACCAAAAACTTAAATTTGTGAGGGAAAGAAAAATGAGAAGTTGGACAGCTGGCTTGTCAATTAACATTCATGTCAAAGACAGAATTCTGTTATTTTTCATAGAAAATGTTAGTTAATTGAAATGACTTGTGGAAAGGGTTTATCTCTTTTGGGGGGAGCGATAAATTTACTGGTTCTCAGAACATGGGAAAAGAAGACTTAGAAACTATTAAAATGACTCATTTTGACCTTTACTTAGAATAAGAATTTTTGCTTGGAGAGATGAAATATCTCCCCTTTAAAATGTATGTTTTTCCTGATGGAGTGGGTCATAGTTGAAAGACACAAGTGACCCTTACAAAAATTATATATTTTTAAACCTGATTTGCTTTTCCAGTCTCAAGAATTCTTGCTGTATTGAAAAACAATTTATTTACATCTGCTGCATGAAACAGCTGTATCTGCCAAAGAGAATCAGAAGGGCCTTCTGCATGTCCTGACTGTGAGTCCTGCCTTCTTCTTCAAGGAGCGTTTGAAGTACAGTCATTGTTTAATTACTACAGAAAGACAGAATATATATCTAATTTTCTATTGCTAGGACATAATTATAACTGAATATCTGGAAGGACTATCAGTTTAAATGGAATAAAAGTATAGGAGGCTACGCTGTTCTAAATTTACTGGGATTGACAATTTGAATGTTATTACAAGTTGCATATATGTATTGCACAGATTAACAGGAGAAAAAGCTATGTGCAATAGTCTTATCATGCTAAAATGAAAAGGACATTCCTGAGGTACATTTTGAACATTTAAGACAGTTATGCTATATTATTGTTTCCAGACTCACATTTTAATTGAAATTGATCTTAAAAGTAAGGCTATTCAAAGAAGAAAATCTCCTGGCCTTTATTTGAATCCTTCACCAGGTATGAAAACCTTTTAGGAGAAATGACAATCTTGCTTCTGTGTTCACCATGGAGGGTCAACCATAAAGAAACTCTGACAATTTACAGTTCAGATGAGGTCTTTAGTTGTTATTTCTCAAGTACCAAGAAATAAACTATGAGTGCTTCCTTTGCATGCCTTTGAAACATAAAATTAAGTAGGCTATCTTGATATCATTTCTAAATCAAAGCAAGAGATGGGAAGAGCTCACAGAACCAGACACAATATTCAGCTATTAAGCGATCCAAAAACATCCCTTGAAGGCATGGCAGAGGCTATGAGCTTTGCCCAGTCTCTAAAGGGCGGACTGTTGCCGTGGAGTTTTATTTTTTAATTTTGTAGCTGTTAGAAGTAGTTATATAGTAAATGTAGATGTAATATAGTAAATTTCAAGCCCCAGCCATTCCCATATCAATCCCCTAAACCCCAGTAATCTGTTTAGTCTTATTTTCAAGGTAGAGTTGTAGAGAACATCCCAAAATCTGCGTAAGAAGATATGACCCTAGAACACAACAACCTCCAACCCCAAGGCTCTGGAAGACCTCCAAGAACATCACGTCACCTGAAGAAGATGCCTGTTGTCCTCTAATTTGAGTACAAGAAGAAGTCAAGATCTTGGCCAACAAGCAAGGTGATTATAACTTGGTTTGTTTTCCGTATTGGCCCAAGCCATAAATCATCATGTCATCTTCCAGGGAGAAAAAAAACAAAACAAAACCCCACAAAAAAACCTAAGTCAAAAAAAGAAAATAAGTATTTGATTTGCATCTTGAAAGTTTAATATTATTTCCATATTATTTTCTATGATTAATTCTGAAGCATGTGAATAATAAAGATGGCTGAACCTTGGCATTTACTAGTCCAGGGCAGATTGTTGCTTTTTCAGTCATCTTCTTCAGTACACAGTTTTGTCAGTGCACAAATATTTAAAAGTGCCAGTTCTTTTGCAAGGTTGGACTCTTTCAAACTGAAGTTTCCACATAAATAGGAGCTTGTAGCACAACTTGAACTAATGAGCACAGAACTTGCATGTCACTTCTAGGATGTAAAGAAACACAAAGAAGCTAAAAATGCTTTCACTGAAAGCTAAAAATGACTACTCTTCCATGTCTGTTCCTACGTAGCTAGTAACTGACTTAGCAGAAAAGGCTGGTGCATTGACTGTGGGACAAGACAGCTTAGGACTTCTGAGGAGCTGTCAATTCTTTTTCCATTTTTAGCAGTGCAAGAATTATTTCAGCTACATATCAAAAAAAGTTTAAGGGAATAAATCAAAAAGCAACCACCAAACACAAACCACCAAAAGTAAAACAAGAAGCCTAGGGACTACCGAGATTTAAAGTTGCTTGGAATCTGTGGTACAGTCCTGCACAAAAAGTAAACTTTAATAAATAAGAAGAAACTAGCTTTTTTTTTTTTCCCCATAATCTAGGACATTCACAAAATTCATTCCTGAACAAATCAAATTAAAGAAATAAGTCTGATCATTTAGCAGATCTGGATGGATAATTTTCTTTTAGATGGAAAGAATATAAATTATACAGAGCATAAGTCTGCAAGTTCATTCAGTTGTTTTCTGTTGGATTCTATTTATCTGCTCCACAACATTTTGCTAGTGGCTGTTTTTTAAGTTCAGTAATAATAAGGCTCACAAACACTCAGAGTTATGACCACTTACTCTAATATTTGCAATGGAAATAATTGACACAGTCATTTTGAAAAAAGCTTCTTGTGGATTAAATGACAGAAAAAAAACCCTGTGAAGACAAAGGAGGAGAAATAAACACAAAATAATTTTGTAATCCGTTTGTTAGCAGGTGTTTAGAATATGGTTGCATAAAAATAGGGCTCTGCAGTGGTGAACCATTCATTTCTTTAAATCCCAAGTCAAAGATTTGGCAGACACTAAATACATTGTACATTATTTTTTACTTGAGCAAAAGTGATTGAGCTCGGCAAATATCATTAACATTGAGAATGCCTTTTGTGATGGAGCAGTACGACAATGAAAGCATAAAACAGAATGAAAAAAACCTAATCAATTTTAATCCAGATATTTTACAAATGTGTTACTGGAAACACCACGGAGGATTACACAAGTATTGGAAACACTGCAGATGAATATACAGAAGCTTCCTGAAATTACATTCCTACAGACCTTGGGCACTAAATCAAGAAGGCACGTCAAATTATACTCTAGATTTTACCAAGCAATTGCATCCATTTGTATGTTCAAACTCAATAAAACTAAGCAAATAGAAGTTGTCTAGTTTATAGATAAACTTTGCGACACAGATTAAAAATGTCCTAATATCAAAATTTCCTCTCTCTATATTGTCATTTTTTGTCACTTCTGCAAAGCCCCAGAAATTCTGCTGTCAGTGCTTTCTACCTATGTTAAATTGAGAAATCCAAACCTAGAAACAGGGTGGATCATGTATTACATGAGACTCAGTTACCAATTACAAGCTTACAAGTTTAATTTTTAATGTAATACAAAAGGAAAATTTCTAGCAGTTCTGGATGGGCTAGGGAAATGTTTATCAGTCACTGGAAAACACCGAGCAATTTATAGAAAAGATAACTTTTCTAGAAGGCAGTTTTCAAACATGCTATGCTTAGGTTTGGTTTAATCAATCCATAAAATCGTTGTTCAAGTTCAGGCACCCATGGTAGTGAGAGTCAGGTCCAACTCTATTGTTCCCTTTCTTTACATATGCTTCTCCATATAGGTGTGCATGCATATATTTTATTTCTAGAGGATACATTTCAGGATTTTTTCGCAGCTGCATGCATCAAAGAAAGAACTTGTCCACCACCCTGTTTGTCCTTCTGAAAAGGCACTGAAAACTCTTAGCACTCACCTGACTAAGCCTGCTGACTACTAATTAGATCATGGCTCAAATCAGCTTAAGTGCAGCTTTTAGTAAGCTAAACGAGTGCTTCTATCTCCAGATTAAGTTTTGGCTCTTTGTAAAAGAAAGGAAGAACAAAGAATAAGAGTTGGTAAAAAAAAATGCAGAGGAACACAAAATCAACAAAGAAAATTGTTCTCACTTCATCCATTAGTATGTGCAGAGTATACATTGTGTACACACAGATACTCTCTCTGAAGTTGACTCGGTATCTTTCCTTATAGAATTTGTTTTGTTTCCATTGTTTTCGTAAGGGAAAAGTCAGTGTTTTGTTCTTTTCTTGTTTGTATCTCTGCTAAAGCAAATTTGGAGAACATAAACCTCACTGCAGCCCCATGGGTGCTAATCAGACCTTCACAGGCCTTCTAAAATTCTGTCCTGAATCATTTCAGTTCAGTTCTGATTCTGTACACTGCTTAAATAAAAAGTTAGCCAACAACAAATTCATCAATATCATACACCTTAAAGCATAAGGGAAAATAATGTCAGGAAAATAATCCCTTAGAATATTTAAGGGAAGAATCAAAGCTTTGGGAATCAGTTTTATAAAATATTTAAAAGGAATTGTTTAAAAACGGAGATTAAAATAATTGTATTCCTACGTAACCCATATGCAAAGCTTTCTCTTTTTTCACCATCTCCAGTACCATTTAACATTTTGTGTGCTTGTTCGTAGAATGAGAAGTGCCTGAAATTACTGGGCAGTTAAGCAGCATTTCACATATTATTTATATTCAAAGCTCAGCTTTCTTTTTAAAGACAAGAAGCAGCAGCATCAGAAGAAGGTCAGTTGTCACACAAACGTTCCTTTTACAGTGCCATCTAACAGGGGAAATGGACCATGACTTACATGTATTTGAGACTAATCTCTTTGAAATACTGCCATTTCTTAAAGTAACCAAAGGTTGATATATTTTGTCTGGTCATAATAACACATTTTTTTATTTCAAATTCAGCGATTACCAAAAGAAATTACAAAAGCGTTTATTACCTATTAAAAAGAAATCTTGTATACTGATAAATAATTTGGCATAACAGTACTCCCTAAAGTTAAACATTATTGCAATTAGATATTTATTTACATTTTTTATAAAATATTAACTAACTTTTTCCAAGTACTTCTTTTTATTTCTGCCTAGCAAAAGTCTGTATTGGTTTCTTTCCATGGCTAAAATAAGCATGATTTAAAAATAACAATCACTTTAGGACTTCAGCCTTTCAAAAATTGAAGCGCTCAGGTATATCACATCCACAAAGTTCTAGTTTTCTTTTAGAAATAGGCAAAGCATCTAACATAGACCGTAGAGGCCTACCAAGAAATATTAACTCTGTGGGAAACCTATGCAGTCATTTTGCCCTGCTGGGTTTCTTTCTCTAAAAAGATACAAATATGCTACTATATCCTTTGTAAGTCGTTTTAAGATCTTAGGAAATAAGATATATAGCAGACAAATCCTGTTGATGCTTATTCTGATGGCAATGAAAACAAGAAAGAATAAAATTTTACAATTACTATGAAAATGAGAAAACTTTTAATTTATGATTAAAAAGTGAGTCAAAGAAAATACTTATCACTTATATAATTCGGGTAGGAGCTTGTTAAAAGTGAGAAAATGGAATGTTCAGGTTGTCTCTCTTTTCTGTGCTTGATTGCACAGAAGTTAATTTTGCCTTCTCATCTCAGTGAAATTAAGGCTAGCATAGTGGTAAACTCTAAAAAGATATTTTAGGAACAACAGGATGGAAAATTCTAAAAAACAATGTAACACGAGTAAATGTAAATTTATAAAAGGGAAATACACTTGTGGAGTGACTCATGGTTGATATTACGCATCACTATGGTGAATAGAAGAAAATGGAAGAAAAGAGTGTTAAAATAATTAAATTTTCATAATACCTTGTTCCCCTGAACAAGTCGAGTGCCATAATCAGGAACTGTACTGTCTGGAAAAAAGTTTTTATCAAAGAATACATGAAATTTGTTCATTAACCTATGGAATTTTAATTTGCAGAAAAATTATGTGTGACTGCATAATGACCTTTTAATTTAATCCAAGTTGATAGAAATAAGTCATAAAAAATCCAGAAATGCAGCTCACTGCTCAAAGAGCTATGTAAGAACAATAGAGATGTGTTTTTCCCTTGCTTTAGAAGTCGACAATCACTACTGTCAAATTTACACTACCTTCAAATTAACTGAGAGGAATATAAATTTAAAATCATAATATTTTGCACCTTCTCGTACAGGCCAATGATTACATTAATTTTTATTCCTTTTCATGAATTTGTAAGATTGTTGTAGTTTCTTGCAACGTATAAATGTGCGAAAAATGTCTGTGAAAAACTTACACTTTTAGACTAAGCAAGAAAACAGTCTGAGGCACAAACTGTGCTTGCAGTGTTATTCAGACAGCTTGATCACAGCAGAAACTAGAGGGGGTTTAGAGTCCCTGGAGAATCTCTTCCCTTACCTATGGGAAGTTCAAAGAGTAATGTATGTTCTCTGTGTAGTCTAATATTAACTGGAAACTTACAGAGGAAACAAACTCTTACTGAGGTTCTTAACAGAACAAATAGTGAAGGCATTTATTTCCTATTTAACCAATAAATCTGAAAAATTGTCCTGCATCTCTCCTTAAAAAAAACACCAACCAGCCAAAATAGCAAAACCCCAAACCCTTTGCAGTAGTAATTTTGAAAGGATGTGGCTTGGTTCTTCAATTGCTTGCTTCCTATTTACACTTTCAAATCTATTTGAGACAGAAAATCAAGCACATAACCTATGTTTTTTTCTTTAAGCCTGCTCTGGATCAGTATATGATTGAGAAACTGAATTAGGAACCAAATGACCAAGAGTCTAAAATCAACCTTTGTTCCCTTTAAAGAATCTGGCAGAAGGAAATGGTAGAAAGATGTTGGATCTGTAATTTTGAATCAGTTTGAAGAATTTGCATACGACTAAGAAGCCAAGTGTGATAATGATTTTGGTCTGTATTTGTGATAATATCCACAGAGCAAAATTTGTGAGAAAGATGGCTTGGAAAATAATTTTAATTGATATTATCAATGATGCATTTGCAAACCTAATTATGTAAACTCCTATCTAGAAAAAAAGTTGAAGTTGACTTCAGAAAGAAAAGATTGCCAAAGCGTAGTTCATATTAGATTTTTATACATTTGCATACAAGATTACTTAAACAAAGTGCAAATTTATTTTTAAAACTTTACTTATGCATAATTTTAATGAACCAATTTAAAATTATCATAAAATACTGAAAAGTTCTCAGTCCATCACCAAATTTACTTTCCTAACAGTAAAATTTTTGTGTTGTTGATTATGATGACCCATTCCGTACCTACACCTAAGACACTTTGTTTCCCCTATTTGGTCAGACTGCTATACTTCATATATCTCTTTATTCTAAAACCTGGTTGGAATTTGGAATTATGCTATCACATGAAATAGGATATTAGCACTATTATTCTCATAAATCCGGGCCACTTACTAATAAGACAAATGGGCAGCACACAGAAGCCTCTGAAATATCCACAGAGAAGATACAAGCTCTCTTGTATTTAATACTTTATTTATTTTTACAAGTGGTATTTTGATGCTGATGGAGAATATGTCCACAAAAGGGACATCGTATGCTTAGAATTATGGACTATGGCAAATATGGACTATGGCAAATATGGACTATGTGGGAAAAAAATCAAATCGAAAAAAAGAATGCTTATGAAAATGTGGCCTCATAGGATATAGAATATATTATTAGGTGCTGTATGTTCTAATATTTGTATAATAATATTTTGTTCCAAATAAATTTACTCAGTGACAAATTATAAAATGGAACAAGTTTTAAAAATTAAATGTTCCATTAAATTGGTGTAAGAAATGCAGAACGATTTGTCAATACATTTCTAGTAAAAGGTGAAAAGCTTTGCATTGAGAGAATTTAACAGTAGAGAGAAAGGACTTTACACTCTTTAGACAGAAAAAGGAAACTAATAGATGCAGAACAAATGATATCAGAACACGGCATAACAAAACATCTTTTAATTCAACTAGAATGAATTAGGCATCATCCAGAAAATACCCAGTGATAGAAGTATGTTGAACAGGTGTGCACAGAACATGGTTCTTTGCACTTCAATATAAATTTAAAATAAAACCAATTCAAGGAATGAGATGAATGTCAGCAGATTTACTGGTATTTGGATCAATAAAAAGTCTCAATGACTATTCAACAGCTGGTTTATGAATGCCTAAGACTGAAAAATTAGTAGAAATCTATACTCCTCAATATGCATTGCGTAAATAGGGAAAAATCCTATCCGAGTTCCCTATGAGAGTTTTTGCATTGACTGAATAGTTTCCTTGGAGATGTCACCCTTAATGTATCCTCTAAAATGTTATCCTCCCTATGTTGCCAACTCTTGCAATATGGTCAGAAGCCCCACAGTAATGCAATTTTTCTTGCTAATATCAGCATCCAGACTCAAGGGAAGGGACACATGAGAATATTCAGTTATGATGTGGGGGTGAGGGGGGGAAGAAAGAGGAAGGGCTGACAGACACAAGCTTTTTGGTGGTTTGTTTTTTTTTTTCAGAATTGTGCAGAGAAAGCCCAAAAATATTAGCAACATACCTTCAAAAGCATCGATAAATATGTCAATCGAAAAAAGGAACATAGGCTCTTTATGTAAGAAATAACAATAAAGCTGGCAACTTCTCAATGCTGTATGGATAAACACTTGATTTTTGTTACCAGTCTTGACAGATGATGTGACAATGGATTTAGTGAGAGTGATAGGAAAAGTCTCGCAGTGGATCACATGAGACATGAGCTGAGTTTGGAAAAGGAATCTGTTTTATTCAGGAGAAATGATAAAATGCAATTTCTCTGCAAGCTGGGTAGGACTCAGGTGGCCTATTGCTGAGCCACAGTGTACATACTGCTACACTTGGATGTGGAGGGCGTGCTCCCCCTGCTCCGCGGCTGCAGAGGTCCCTTTGACAAGGAGGCGCCGCGTCCCCACCATGCTGCTGCTGAACAAGAGACCTGTAAGGGCCCAGAAGTGTCAGTGGCCACCAGTGTACCTGCCACGGTGGCCACAGACCTCCCTCCCAGAGAGCAGCAGTGAAGGTTCGCTGGGTCCCACCTCTGCAAGGAAGAGGGTAGCAGAGGGGAGGGTGCAGCAGCACGGTGTGGGAAGGGGTCAGGTCACTTGAGGAGATCTGCAGTAGCTGGGTGCAGCTTCCAGTGGGACATGGCCTCGGGCAACCCTCTTAGATCCCACTTGAGGGATGTCTCTCAGCCCTCTTAGATCCCACCTGATCCTGCTCCTATGGCAGGTGGGAGTCCCACCCTCATCTGGCTTCAAGATTCCTTATGTCTTTCTCAGAGGCTGTGCACGTGTGGTTTGACTCAAAACTAGTTGTGACTGACTTTCAGTGGAATTTCAGTTTGCTAAGTTTTTACTGAACTTTGGTGGGCTTTGTTACAAGGTTTTGTACCAGAATTTTCATACCAATGAAGAATCTTCACAGAAATATCTAATCCTTAGATGCTACAGGCCAAGTTTTGCCTTCATCCTCATTCATGCCATTTCAAAATGCATCAGTTACATTAGTGAGTTTTGAATTTTACTCTGAGTTGTGTTGGATTCTAAAATATGATATCTGCAAAGAGGGATTTGAGTGGACTTTGCAGAAAGCTGTGGGCTATGAGAATTGGGGAAAGAACCTCGGTTTAAGAAACAAATGAGATAACACCAGTGTTGATTGCCCATAAAGTCCACACCCTGACTTCATCAAACCTGTGCAGAAGACTTCTTGTACCTTGTCTCTCCCTTTGTGTTCCCTGAATCCTCGCATCCGGTAGAACGGAATACCTGTTTCCCCCATAAAATCCCATAAGATAAAGTGAGTTTTTCCCCATGAGGTAACTGCTAAGACCCCAAATTTGTTAACCTGGGTTTTTTTCCTTTATGTCATTCCCTGAAACCCCCTGTTTGTAATAAATTGTAATAGTTGCAACCCCCTGTTGAATATGTAGACCCTAAACCCTTTAAATATGAACTTGTAAGTTCAATAAAGCATTCTAGTTTCTTACCTCTGTTGGGATCTCTTAGTTTTTGACTCGCTAGAGAGTTGTTCAAATTACATGCTTAAGATGATAGTTTCTTAACCATTATTCCAATTAATTTTTAGAAATGAGGCAGACACTGTACTTCTATCCTTTCATAAGCATTTAGAGGCAAAAAATCCATATGCCTTTCACTCAGTCTACTGTCATACTTCACAAGCTTTTACACTTCTTTTTACAGTTCCTTTTACACCCAGAACAACCATTTCACTGTGTGTAAAAACTTGTGGTGTATGTAACAGCAGGATAAACAATTACAGACTATAGATGACATATTGCACAAAAGGAGGTAAGAAATGCAGCCTTAATGACTGTGCAGACTAAAGGAAATAATAGCAGAGGGGCAGAGGAGAGAAATAAAGGAGGCAAAAGCAAGTGTTAGATTTGATTTGGCAGTCTATTTTCTAAATAGAGTGAACTGACAGAGTAAATTGACAACACGATCTTCCCTATTACTTACTTAAAGCCTGCCTAATGATAGAGATGATACTTTGCCAAGAACTGGCTTAAATTAGAGATGTAAACCCAGAATCTCAAAAGTATCTATCCACCCAATTCCCTGTGAAATAACTGTGTTAGGTTTAAGTCTCCTTAAACCTGAGTTCATAACCTATGAAATAGGGAGAAAATATGATCCATAAAAAATTTCAGTGATCAACACTGCATCACTATGATAGGCAAACTGAACATTTATGGTAATAGACTGTGAGCACAGAGAGAGCTTTGTATAATCCCTGAAGGGAGCAACTGGTACTGAGGTCAAATGGAATTGGCAGAGATGAACAAGGGACAGCAAGGGGGAGAAACCAGTGTGTCTGTCACACTATATTCTCCCTAGGTTCACAGCTTTCAGGATCCACTTTTTGGCAGTACAGGATCCAAAGAAGCTCATAGGAAATCCTGTTAGTAAAAGGATAGGCTTGCTTTTCTTCAAGGTTGTTTACTTCTTGTTTACTCTTAATGTCTCAGGCTTGGGTACGTTCCAGTGAAGTGGTATCTAGATGAATATTGTTCTTTCTTACTTGAAAATGTTTCATTTTTCTGATGACAAGGAGTCAAAAAAGCTCTATTCCTTTGCTGTGCAAACATAGGAAGTAGGGTAAATATTATATCATTATTATATAAGGTCTGTAGTCTAATTTCCCAAGAAAATAGTTCTCTCAGTTTCTCCCTGAAGTCCTTGTTGGACTTGTTCAGAACTTGTTGGTCAGTTTTGATCACATCTAACAGAGGTGCAGGCAATGTGAAGATCAGGTAAGCATCAAAGTAGGAAATTGCACAAAGAGAGACTTTATTAAAGCCTTCAGTGAAAGGAAGAAACATGAGCTTAAGTCTTTTTAAACCTTAGAGAAGACACAGGAGAAAGCTATTATAAATGCCCAAACCACAGGAAAATTTCAATATAAGTTCACTCTAGTATACATAACAGTGAATCTAGGCACATGGCATGAATATTTGAGGAATTAACCTTCATAACTTCTGCTCAGATGGAATTACTTTTTTGGTTGTATCTTACTGGTATTTGGTAGTCCTTGTCACAACCTAGGTGTTACAGAAGGCACTCTACAAGCACAGAACAAAAATCCATTCCCTTGGCAGAAAATTTCAGTTTTGTCAAGATTCTTGAGATCACTCACTATCTTGAGTAAGGGTTTCTCTGAAGGAAACAGTTAGGGGAGTGGGAGAAAGAATGGAAGAGGGAGAGAGAAAGTGTACAGGATACCTTCTTGTGGTTTTATAATTTTTTTTTTATCTTCTTCACTTTTAACAATTATAAGACAATAAATAGATTTCTTTACAGTCAATTGATTTTACATAGTTGTACTATGACAACTATGTTCAATTCTTTACAGAACCTGATGTACAGATTTCCAGTTTTATAGAACTTCAAAATTCAGAGTATTGACAAATTAATCCCTGGCAGAATTGTGTAAATTTCAGCCAAACAATCCTTCTTATTTATGTGAATAGTTATTTTTTAGGTAGTCCAAAAAAAAAATATACTTCAGTCTTAAAAAAAATAATATGAGGATTCTAGTTCCTTTTTGTGGAAAACAAATCTATTTAGATTAAAATATTAAAATTTTAAAATAATGTTTAAAAGCACACAGTTTATTTGTGAAGTATACTTGTTCCTCAAAAAAAAACACAGAGTAAAATGCCAGTGATCAGCTTTTACACATGCTCACACAATCATTCTACTGATTTGGAGAACAACTCCATAGTCATACAAATAGGATTTGCTCGCAGTAGAAGACACTTATTTTCATATACACAGGGGGAAAAGTTAAAATTTCAGATTAAATAACAGTTATTTTATTTGTCAAAGTTAGCAGCCTCAAAGCTAATGTCATTGCAAATTTTTTTATTTCTAACCATGTATTTTTTGCAGCACCCTAAAGAGATTTCAATTAATTGCTCATGCTCTGGCTACATTAGAGATAACACAGCAGTCTTTGAACCAATAAGACAGTTGTAGTCCTCTAGGACAATAAATATTATAAAACTCCAGAAGAAGAGCTTGGCAGCTGGGAAAAATAAATCTCAGTGGGCAGGAAGAGACCTAGCTATGCAGTGCATTTCTAGAGTTTATTAAACAAATCCAGTATGACTATTTTAGAAAACATCAAAGTGATGTATGATTCAAATGAGCTTTTCCAACACCTCAAGAATGACCTTCAAACTAGTCATCCACTTGTATTTTCCTTACCAGTGTTCTTTCTTCCATCAAAGCAGATAAGAAGCTAAAACAAATAGAAAAAGAACAGCAATAAATGAAGCAAAACATTTCCTCCTGTTCCTTGCCCTATCCTCTGATAGAACTGCTCAGTCTGAGGAGAAAATATAGCTTTGTACATACAACCAGGACTGTGGTTATTTGGCAATTATTTTTGTGTATATTATTACATATTTTGGTAATAGATAGGCAAACTGGTGGTCTAACCATAATTTTTGTCAAAAAGAATCTAAATTACTCTTCCTAAAAATTAAAATGGAATAGTTCAAATATCGCTTAGGAGTGTTTTGAATTGTGTCAGAGCTTTTCTTAATATTTTCAAAGAAACAAAATTTATTTTCAAAGCAAGAACTCAGAATGGCAGTTTTTCCTTTGTAACCCATACTCCTAGAGAGTTACACTGATTTCTATTAGTAATGGAAAGACTCAGAAAAAGGTTGACAGGTGACTGAACATGTTGTTTTTCAAAGCTGTTTCATTAAAGGTGTGTCAATAAAAATCATAATTTTTTCACTGAAAATTATTGATCCCAAATTCTATACTATCAATTCTGAGCTAATGAAAGTGTGACACATACAACAATAAGTAGCAGTGAAATTACAATAAGTTTAGAGAAGCAGTGCTTCAAATTAAGCTCATTGATATTGGAACTGCTTTTCATTGTATAGAAATGAATAAGCTGCTACGAATAAGCTCAGGTAAAACTTGCTGTAGAATATTACTTTTCTTTATGTATGTTTGTCATTCATTGCTTAAAAAATACCCCTGCTGAAATAATTAACGTGAGTTTGACTTAAAACTAAGCCCTGAAACATAGAGCAGAAGTTCTATTATTTAGAATATGTAATAAAACAAATTTTTCTGTTTAATCTTCTGTATCAGGACTGAACCAGTATGAGACAGGTTAGCAATGTGTACTGCTAAGGGACAAAATCCAGTGATGCCTTAAATGACGTTTATATTTACATCAATAGTTAATAATTTTAGTAGCATAATTTTTACAATTTTGGGGGAAAATTTTGGTTGATTTCATCTTTTGTATATAATCTTTCTCATTTAATGTTCAGAAAAAAAAGATTCGAGCCAGGTACAAATATAATCAGTAAACACTAAAAAAAAAAATTCCATCCCATGAAAAACCATGATGTCTTGAATTTTTGTTTCATGTTGAATGGGAATGAAAGATGAATTTAGTATTTTTTTTGTGTTACACAAAATATCTGTAACACATTCCTTTACAAGCAAGTGGAAATATTTTACTTTTTATCCTTATAATTCTAAGTGTTATCGCACAGATGTCATTCCAGTAATTATAAAGAAAGATTTAGGTGAAATTGGTTTTCATTTTTAGCCAAACTAGCAGTTTCCAAAGGACCTTTTTTCAAGCACATATTTCAAGTATTACCAGTTGTATATAAACAGCTTGAAAACCTTTTTCTCTACTCTATTTTCCACATTGAAATTGTCTCTTAACGTTAAGCAGACTCACAGAGGTGCACAGAGCTGCATGGTTTTGCATTAAGCAGCAACTTCTTCACAGCCACTGTGAAGATATGCACACACTCCCCTGTAGGAACAAGTCCATTTCATAGGAGGTATATTGCTACTGCAGAGATTCTGATGGAGGTGGCATACAACATCAGTTTGAACAGAAGTTTTAATCTGAAGGTTTTTAAGGCCTGCAAATTACATTAAAACTATCTGAAACGTGCTGCTTCTGGAGTAATGTGCCCACATGTGAGCAAGCAGGTATGGATAAGCAACTAGCAGAGACATTAGTTCAGAGTCTTTCTGTATGGTCTGAGGTTAGTCACTCTGATCACTTTGCTTTTTTGTATGATGCAGTTTCCTGCAGGGATTTTGAGATGCAGGTCAAAGTAAGAAAATCTTTGAAGTGTTCAATTTATATGGATGAACTGTATCTAACCAAAATGATTCTTTGACAAGCTGTGTGTAGACTTCCTTCTGAAGTGCCAGCAAACCATTCTGGAAAGGAAGGATGCGTAAACCATTAAATTTCCTTCTTGATAAAAATTGTAGGGAAAAGGGAGAGAAAGCCCATTTTCATATAACATGCTATATCCTTATTTTCTGTACAAACCATATCGACAACAAAACTGCAGTGGATCTCATAGAATCTACCTTTCTATGAAAACAAGAATGTCTTTTGGCGATAAAACCACCTGAGATCACCAAGGAAGTGAAAGCAAGTAACTCAAGGTAAAAAAACAAATATGAAAAGCACTCAAGATTTTTCAGCTTCAGCATCATTATTACCGTAATATAAGTGAAACCACCTGGAAACTGACTGATGGTAATCACATACATACACACAACATTCTTGTTTGTTTTTGCCTTCTTAAACTCAATTTTTTTTTCTGTTTTAGTGTCACAGTAGCACTTGGTCCTTTACCTCGTGAGCATGCCTGAGAAGCACTGAGGACTACAGAATGCTGAGGAACTGAAAACACAGATTGGCCAGGAATGCAGGGAAGATTTATAACAGATTTTTCAACTACTATTTCCAGCAATCCAGATTCATGGGAGGTAAAAAAGTATAGATGTTCAATCAAGATGATAAGTGTTCCTGCTTCTTTGTGGAATTGGAAACCAGAGAAATGCTTGAATCAATATATTTTATTAATTTTATTAATGTAATCATGTAAGTATAAGAAAATACTATGTTTTAATTTCTATATTTATTTCTTTTTATATTTACATTTTTTTAAAACTAGTTAAAAGGGAAAAGTAGTTAGTAGGAGGTGGAGAAATGAGAGTTCAAAGGACAGTAATGAATTGTAGAGATCATCATTCAGAGATGCCATTGAGACCACATATTTTTATATTCCCTGCTTCCATAATGTTGGTGACATCCAGTGACTCATTGACACAAGATGATGACTAATTATGATTAGATGTCATTCTTGCAAAAATCACCTGTGGAAATGGTTATTTTGCAGACTGATTCTAACATGTCAATGTCTTGCAGAGCTATATTTCATAAAGAAGAGACAGTGCTTTCTGGAAATCGAAATGATTATCTGAAGTTGAAGTTGTCGCAAAGAGGAGGAAATAATCACTCTCTGGTGGATCAGAGAAATAAACTTTCTTCTTTTGCAGCTAACCAAACCTATGAGGAATACACCTAAAATATTGAGTTCTGGATGTTTGGGGGTTTGTTGTGGGTTTTTTTGTTTGGGGTTTTTTGTTGGTTTGTTTTGGATTTTTTCCTTTTAAATTTCCTTTTAAATTAAGACTTTGGGGCTGATGCCGACATGCTTCTAATTTCTGCTGTTCCATTCCAATGAGCAATAAACAATGACTGAGCAATGCCAGGTTTTTTTCTGAGCTCAGACAGCGGACAGTTCTGACCGTAATCTCTGGGGGAGACCGTAGAACTTCTTATTGTCAGATATGTAAGGAATAAAAAATTTACAATGTGATTTAGACATCAGAATAAGACTATCCTTTGAATTTGTCTTTGAAAATAGAGTTTATTAATGCATATTCATATATTTATACTTTTAAGATGACTGGAATACCAATTATTCATAAAATATTATTCTCACTTGGTGTTAGTTTTCAAAATACAATTTCTATTTGAAAGTTGATAGTTTTTACATTCAGTAAATTGATTTTACCTTTATATTAAAAGCATAGCTATAAAAATATCAAAGTCATCACGAATATTGGTATTGATCAATTGCCACTGCTAGCAATCAACAGTGAGAATCTCAGGCAAAATAAGTAACCATTCCCTTAGAAATTAGAAAGTGAGTTGACAGTGGACTTCTGGGCTGGTAAAAAGACTATTTGAAATGTCATTGTTGAGGTTAATTCATCCTTTGACTTCAGTGAAAGAAAGGATGTATTAGAAAATTTAATTAAAAAAAATGTTAGGAACCTGGACTTGGGTAAAATTTTGACATCCCTGAAGTTAATAGCACCTATTTAATTTCAAGTTACGGCAATAATTTTAAGTTAAGTAAATATTCTTTATTGCTTCTTGCAACAAAAGGATCTCTATGAGAACTGTCAAAGATAGCAGTAAAATAGTTAGCCAATGGCTTAAAGTTCTCAGAACTGCTTTTTAAAAAAATAATTATTAAAAAAAAGACTGTTCTGGCAATTCTTTATTTTATGAATTCAGCTGAATTCTTGAAGGCAACATTGATTGTGTTTGATGGTCATGGCATAAATCTACAGTAACTATCTACTGAATTATTGATCCAGAATTGGTATACTTTGTTATTTTTTTAATATAAACAATAAAGAGTATTACTAATAATCTTAAGAAGACCAGCCTCCATCTAGTTTTCTTTGAAAGAAATTGATGACATTTGTTAACATTGTAAATATAAATGAATGGAGATTGGACCTTTTCTATTTGACTGAAATAATGTATTCTGCCAGAAAATATCTATTAATTAATCCATTGAAACACATAATTTTAATCCTATGGCTAGACTTTTCTTAAAAAAAAAAAAAGAACAAAACCAAAAAAAGCCCCACAAAAAAACCCACAAAACAACACCTTAAGTAGCCCAAAAAGTTAAAAACTGTTTTTAAAAATTTTGTTGTTTTGAAGTATGACCCACTAATTTAAACAAAATCTTCTTAATAGATTTTAAAAAAAAAAATCAATGAAATTTCTTTTTCCTTAACTAATATTTCAGATGAAATAATAATGAAGTTCAATATTTTGGTTTTTATGGCCATTAAGGCTAGGCTATTTGAAATTTCAGAAAAATTATTTCACAGGATGGAAAAACATTTTTGTTAATGGAGTTCTATTTGTAAATCCAAAATTCTAGTTTGTTCAGTTTTGAAAGCTCAAATTCTAAACATTTCTTTTAATTCTTGGTCAGATTGTTAGCATTCATAAAGGTTCACCAGTATAAGTTGTGACAAAGATATGTTTCGTGTCCCTATATTCACTCTAAGATTTTGTTTCTGAATGTGTACACACTCCTGAACACAATAGAAAAAGCAAAAGAAAACACTTTCTTACCCTGAAATTAAAATTTGTTTCTGTTGAAAACACATGTGATGAAAACAATTACCTCCATTACTCCTTTTATTTTCCACTCCATTAAGCTATGCTAGCAACTGAGAGGAATAAAGGCAGCAATTTGGAGAAAAGTGTGAAAAAAAGTATTACACTCCCCCTTTTTGAAAGCAAGTAAACATCCCCCATTAGACCATAGTCAGCAGAAGACTGAGCTTCTCTTATCTCCATAACTCGTCCTCTCCATAATTTTCCCAGGTTGTGAGAATATTCAAACGCTGAACGTTTGCGATGTTTTGTAATTTCATAGCAGTAGCAAAATGTGTAAAGCTCTGTCTTTTTTTTTCATTTCATTGCTAATCTGATTTTCATTAACCTGTTGTTTCTCCATGTACAGATCACAGTATATATGGAGGTTGTGAAAAGCCATTAATGAGACAGTTGAGAAGCAGTAGTCATTACAATTTTTAGTATAATGTAAGGGGAAGAATCCATCTTGCTCTCCCACACTGCAAGTGCATTTTGTCTTCAAAGTCAACATTTGTCAAGCTCTTGAACTACACAAATACATGCAGACAGGTTGTATAAATGCTTATGATTAACAGATACACATCTTTACCCCTACTTTAATTCAAAGTGCAATAGCACTCACAAATTATTTCCAACCCAGGTTAGAGATTAGCAGTTGATTATTTGATTAGAGCACAAAACTAACATATTCATTTTCCTGTTAGTGTTAAAAAAGAAGGCCCCAATAAAATAATAACTTTAAAATTTGCAGCTTATTCAAATAATTCATCGGTAGATCTTTATATCTCAAACAAGAGATAGATCTTTAACTAGATCTCAAACAAGCCTACTTACAAGTCACCTTTTGGCAGTATATATATGCATAAATATACTATTTGCAAATACTGAAGCCATTAAGTAATTAGAGTCCAAAAGGGGAGGAAGTAGAGGTGTTTTCTCATTCAATGGATCTTACTCACTAATTTTCTTTGCATTTAATAATAGCAATAATCTGAAGAAACAATCTTTGATTTTTCATTCTTCTTATGGCAGTAGTTGCACTATTTAGAAAAAGTTCATTTCCTTGATCATGTTATAAAGAATGATTCAAAGTTGCCAATGAAGTTTTTGAGTCAGATCATTTTGAATAAGTTTGGTTTAACACAGACAGACACTACTCCAACTACCCTTCACAGAAACCACTGGGATTAAATAATCTCTGACTACAATGTCTTGCATCCTCAGTGCTCTTTAGACTTTGCCCATCAGATCACACTCTAAAAACCCAAAGCATACAATTTCACATCTATTGAACATTTGGTTAAGTACTTTTCACTAAGCAAATGCATTGTTACTAAACAGAGTTTATGATACTGGTGCCCCCAAGAAAGCAGGAGACTATTACTCAGTCACATAGCCAAAACACTTCCCTAAACAAAAGCTCTATAAAACAGCTGGTTGTGTAACCTTGTTAGTTTTTAATTTGTTGATGTATGATAAAGTCCTGTAACAAGCAAACGAACAAAATAATTCAACAGTAGTTAAAACTACGTTAATTATATCTACCAGCAATATGGTCACCTTTAAATCTTTCCTCACAAACTGGTGAGTTTACAAATCACAGAATGGTTGAGGTTGGAAGGGATATCAGGAAATAATACATTTCACCTTCCCTGCTCAGGCAGGGTCACTCACAGCCAGTCATCCAGGAGCACACCCTTATGAGCTCCAGAAAGAAATTAGAGCATTTCTATTTTCAGAGATAAAAGAAGAACCCATGAAATTGAATGTTGCCAATTATATGAAGAAATCACAGAATAATGTGACCTATTTGTGGCATATTTTACATTCTCACAAAAAGATTAAATAGTTAAAATGCTATAGAAGTAGGGGAAAATCTGACTCTAATAGAGTTAAATCTCTCTGCAAATTTAAGGTTGAGAGAAAGCCATCACATACGATTCTAGGATTGTCCTTATCTGCTAAATTAATAAAAAGAAGATTCAAACCATAACACTATTTCCTAGATCAATCTAATGACCTGAAAGAACACACACACCAGTACTACTGCTAACTGTAGCCAAAGCAGACTTTCATGTAAATTTATATAAGACGTCCACATAAAATGTCAGATCCTCTTACTGGTTGCATGTGAAAAGAATATTTACTTCAGCTCCTAAGTGTATAGATACAAACTGGATGAATAATCTACCTGAGGTCTGTGGGGTAACACAAATAGTTTAATTAATAGTTTGGAGTTTTAATTCACAACACTTTTGTAGTTAAGTCAGTCTAAGAAGATTGGACATTTAGTGCTCTTCACAAAGTTTGTTTTGTTATTTCAACATCTATGGGGTGCTCCTCTTCTTGCTGTCAACACCTTTACTTCCACAAAACCAGTTCTGAGATCAGTTGTGTAATATTCAAAATAAGATTTGAATCAAAGTTATATTAGAATTATATACAGATAAAATAAGCTATACCTGCTGTACCTGTGCATGTTTAATTCAAAATGTTGGAATTTTAAATTGCTAATTAAAGACATTAGTGAAAGTCAATACAGCATTATTTTAATGACTCCAAGATAATCCCAGAGCAATCAATTTAGATCAGAACGAGTTTATTGTAAAGTGCCAAAGGTGGGGGGAAAAATGCTTCCTTAGCACTACAAAGTAACGATGCCTCAAATGAATAATGCTTGTTCAGAATTTAACTAGATAATTACTTCATTTGCATTTACTAAGGTGATAAGAGAAAAAGACAGCTCAGTGGGAGATGATGTAAGTGTAAAGGTGTCATGCAAAAGACAGTGTTACTCAAAGTTCTGGCTTTCCAACTGAGTCCATTTTAAAAGGAACATATCTATTAACCTAAGCATCCTAGTAGGATATAATATGTAACAGAAAAAAAACATTATATCACATAAACCTCTGGCATGCAGTTCAGAGTGACTGGAAGTTGGAGCAACCATATGTATTTCTGTTCTTGTTTGTATATAATGAATTTGAGGAATGACTAGTAGGCAGAACACAAAACTGCTGAGGTCTATTTCCATATCTGCTATTGCAGTCTTGCAGAACAGAATTGTGAAAATCATGGTCACACCCACAGAAATAACAATACTTTGAAGCAGGAAAAATAACTTTGGCCTTTTATGCTTTATCAGAGGTGAAGAATTGCTGTTTTTCCAGCTCCAGGCTATCACATTTAGTTTTTGCCGAGATGATTAACTACCTGTCTGTCTTCAAGTGAAACAACTAGATTTTTGACACACTTAAAATTATGTATGTTCTGTGATCACTTTCACCTCTAACCCTTTTTAGCTGGTGGGGCATATCCACAAGGACATACAGTATAGTTATGCTGGTGGTATATATTTTGTGCTGGCATTTTGTGGACCTGGGCTCCATTCTTGTATAGTATGTCAGTGAGATACAATTTCTCTGAGGATCTGAGTTTTGGTGAATGTAAACCACATTATTTTTATGGTATGGGCCTTCCATGGTTGCAATATTTAAAAACAGAGTCCTATATGTGTTTAAATATGCAAACACAAAATACAGATGACATCTTTGTAAGTTTTAGTCCACTGCCCAACCATTATGCATTCTGGCACATTTCATGTTCTAAAACTGGGGCAGATTTTTACACTTTAGGATACCTGTAAATATCTTAACTTTGCAAAATATTTCTCCTTTGCAGCTGAAATAATTTAATATTCATGTTGGGTTCAACAGCTTTAGTAGTAGCTAAGTAGCTAAGGTCCTTACTCCTTTCTGAAACAGGGGCCAAACGTATCAAAAGGGAAAGATTTTGGAACTAGTGGAGGAAAAAACCCAAAGAAACTCTTGAGAATCCAGCTGATCAACTCATCGCTCCAGAAGTTCATTCCATTTCTCCCTCTCATCCCACTCCCAGCCTTCCTCCTCTATCTTCCATTTTGATCAGTTAAGCATTATCATAATGCTGAAGAGAATTCTTTTACTTTTATGCTTTTCTTGTTCTGCTCTTCCCCAGGATCATATGGTATTTTAGAAAAAGTGCACAATTTCTACTCTTTACATGTTGCATTTCTTTTAGTCTAAAGTCCCACTCCTTCACTACCATTAGTCAAATCATAAACATTGTTTATCATTGTCATTATCACTGTCTCAGAACAAGACCCCAATTCAGAAATGTTGGAAAAAAAATAAAAATTATATACTCGTTCAGGTAAGGTATTTCTGTTTTAGTTTTTTGGATTTTTTCCTTTTTTCAGAGAAAGGATAGGATAAAGTAAAGAATTATATATATAGTTAAGTAAAATATTAATGTTATTTCTTTGAAGAAATTTCTCAACAGCAATAGTATATACTTGTAAATCCTTGCACGTCATGATGAAAATTCATTTTCTTCCACATCTGTATCTCGGAAGGTAAAGGAGCTTTTGAGTTTCATTCATTGTGTAAGAAATTCTGAATAATTATCCATTTAGATGCTAAAGAGATACTCATGGAGTATATTAGTTAAAGTGACTTTTTTGTCATCTGTTTTATTTCCAAGATAAATCTGTACATGATGAGAAAAGATCTCTGACTGTTTTACACATGATGCGTCTGCTAGTATTTAATGAGCCAACATTAGAAGGCCTGATTGAATAACAACTTGGAAGGCTGGTAAGGTCATTTCTGCCTCATTTCTGAGTTGTTTTCACATTATTACAGCAGCATTCAAACTCAATATTCTACAAAGAGAGCCAAGGAAGCACAAGTACCTTTTTTTTTTTTTTTTTTTTGGTAAGGGGGTAGGCAATAACACTTGATTTTTCTCTACCAAAGTGGAAAAAAAAGGTTCAGGTCTATCCTTAACATCAGAAAATTAATAAAAAGAAAAAAAAAAAAAAAAAAAGAAAACCCATCTAAGACTAATTACAATCAATGATGAATTTCAAACTGATGAAAAAGAAATCAAGCTGCAAGAAATAATAATGAGAAAGATAAAAAGATGACTAGCTCAGTTGAAAGCCAGCCTGGTGGAGAGAGGAACTAATGTGGGTCTCTACTGATCAGAGAAGAGAAGCCAAAAGGCATGGCATGTCATATCAGAAAGTGACATCATCTGCACATAAAAAGAGTATTTTGCCATGTTCTTTTCTGCAATACCCTGTTCTGAAATAATGGTTCAAATGTAGTGTAACAGTATAATCAGATATATGAATTTGCAATATTTTTTTGAAAATGTGATAAAGAGATGTTACAGGATAGATGAGGCATAGAAGCAATCTGGAAAAGAGTACACATCCACCCATTTCCTCAAAATGAATTGTCTGGTCATGATGACTTCCTATTACTTATTTTTTTTTTTTTAAATACTGGATGTCATCTGAGATATAGGTATATACTGTGCTGGTAATTGCTGTGTTTAATTTGTGACCTTCTCAGGTGCTGTTGTGTTGACAACTGGACAATCAAAATCTGCATTTGTTTCTGTTTTCTGAAGTCCTTTGCTGGGGAAGTACAATGGTGAAGTTTTCTTCTTCCTCGGTCTAGGTTTCACTTGAGCTCATTTGTATAAATTTATATAAGTTGTAGACCTTACTGTTTATTTATCAGTATGCAGTTCCACCTTAGACCCCAATTTGCTATCTGAGGTGTGTGTTGCATGTATTGGATACTTGTTTTGTTCTCTTTGTTACAGTTGTTTTTCCCAGCTCATAGGTCTACACAACTTAATAGCCAGCGTTTGACTCCTGACAAGTTATTTGAAATGCTGGATCAGCATTTTCCAGTGTCTGTACTTTTAAGGTCTCTGCAGTCGTCCTATGATCTTACTCCTCCACAGTGTATTTTATTCTGTGGTCATAGAGACTTACATCTCATGCAACCCCTCTTTTCAAAGTAGACAAGAGATGGTTTCCATTTCTTGATGTGGCAATTTAAATTATAAGAATCAGATATTTTAAAATTTTTTTTTTGTGATCAGGTGTGTATTGAGTCTGGCTGAGAGTGAGTTCATTTTCCCATAGCAGCCTTCACAGTGCTGTGCTTTGCACTGGTATCTATGAAGGTGTTAATAATACACCACTGTTTTGGTTACTGCTGGGCAGTGCTGGCACAACAGCAGTGCTTCTTTCCAACATTCCACCCCCATCAGTAGGCTGGGGTGGTGGTGGGGTTGCAAAATCTTGGGAAGGTACAGGAAAGCTGATCAAAACTGACCAAAGGGATGATTCATACCATAAGACTTCAGCACAGATATAAAAGCTAAGAAAAGAACAACTAAGGGGAGGGGGGGAAGGGAGGGGGTCACATTTATTATTTACAGTGTTTGCTTTCTGGAGCAAGAGCTACACATGCTGAATCCCTGCTTCCCAGAAAGTGTCCGGACATCACTTGCTGATGGGAAGTAGAGAGTAATTTTTGTTTTCTTTTGTTTTCTTTTTGCTTGTGCACACACAACCTTTTGTTTTTGTTTTAGTAAACTGTCTTATCGCAACTTATCAATTGTTTTCCATCTTGTTTTTTCTCCCTTGTCCATCTGAGGAAGGGGGAGTGGTAGGGCTTCTTAGTGGGCACCTGACATTAAATGAAAAAGGTCAACCCACCACAAGACGGCGGTATGAAAGACTGTGTTAGGAACAAGATTTGGTGTTTATCTTTGGAGCAAGGCCCGTGGGGCATAGGCTGTCTTCTCTCCTGGCTACATTTATTCTCTGCACTTAAACCAATCTCTATAAATGGGGCAACAGCTGCTGCTTCATCTGCTTGGCTTGGAGCTGAGAGGAGAGCTTCCAACAGCAGACAACTTAGACCTTTCCCAAAAAGATTGCAGTGAGCTTTGCATCACACAATGAAGAAAATCATAGAATCACAGAATCATTAAGGTTGGAAAAGACCTCCAAGATCATCAAGTCCAAACTTTGACTGAATATCAGCTTGACAACTAAATCAGAGCACAAAGTGTCAAGTCCAGTCATTTCTTGAACACCTCCACAGAATTTGCCTCACCAGTACCAAGTACAGAGGGACAATCACTTCCCCAGTTCTGTGGGGTCACACTGTGCCTAATGTCATTGTCTTTCTTGGTCAAGTGGGTACACTGCTGGCTCATGTTCAGCCAGCTGTCAACCAGCATCCCCAGGTACTTTTCCTCTAGGCAGCTTTCCAGTCACTTGGCCCCCTAGCCTGGAATTGTTGTGAATCAAGTGCAGAACTCAGCACTTCACTTTGTTGAACCTCAGCCCTCAGCTCATCAATCCATCCTGTCTGGATCTCTCTGCAGAGCCCTCCTACACTCCATCAGATCAACACTCCCACCCAACCTGGTGTTGTCTGCAAACTTATCGAGGTTGCATTGATCCCTTTGTCCAGATCACTGATAAAGATATTAAACAGTACTGGCCCTGGTACTGAGTTCTGAGGAACGTCCCTTGTGACAGACTGCCAGCTGGAAGTAGCACCATTCACCACGACTCTCTGGGCTTAGCCATCCAGACAGCATTTTACCCAGTGAAAAGTGCACTTGTCCAAGCCATGGGCTGCCAGCTTCTCCAGGAGAATGCTGTGGGAGACAGTACCAAAAGCTTTACTGAAGTCCAGCTAAAAATAGCATTTTTTTAATGAAAATACTGCTAAGAAAGAGCAATGAAAAAATAATAGTCTTATCTGAGACTCAAATTGATAAAAGCTAGGTTTCATTTTGTTGATCACATGTATGATTAGTGGTACAACAAAGTCATGGTTGAGACACTACTCATATAGTGAAAATGAAACTACATAGAGGGGAACAACACTAACTTTGTTTTTGAGAAGCAGAGAGTGGACAACTGGAGAGCTAATTCTACCACCTCTACCCTTTTCAGAATAAGTCTGAGTAAATATGTCTTTCAGCATGCTTTAAATGTCAGTGGAGCTTGATATCTGGACAAAACAGAAAGTAGTCTGAAAGTGAAAAGTTTGTAATGGACTCATGGGGAAAAAACAGTTAGTAGCTTTTTTCACTTCTTTATGAAAAGCACAAGAACTATTGTCATTTCTGGCTCTGTGGCATCAGAGACTGTTTCAGCATATATCATTTTGTACATATACAATCGTGTATGCTTAAACGTTAAAATTAAAAATAGTGTAAGTGCACAGTTGTTTGTAAGGATGCCTTTGTGGACTTTTTGCAAGTGGACTGTACAAAGAATAGGTAAAAGATAAGTTAATGTAAGTGTAGTGCTCTGCACATCATAGACTTTGATAATTTGTTAATTTTCCCTGCAATTTGGGGCATATTATTTTGATCTATACTTCACCCTTGTAAATGCAGTAGAAGAGTAAGGCATATATATTCTTAGCACTGCTGCCTTTTGCAAAAGTGTTGTGAAGCTGCAATTTCTTCTTAGTTGTGTGATGCTCAGGTAATTATAGTGATACATTTGACAAAAAGAATGAATCCTAGCTGAACTGTCATACCGTAAAACTGAGCTTACACACAAAGCAGTTAGAAAAAATATATATTTGAATGCAGGTTTTGTTGGGTGTTGTACATTTTGGTTTTTTTTAAGAGGGGAGACATTTGGTGAGAAATGATCAGCTCTTGTTCAAAATCCAAAGCATCTAAATGTACCTCACTAAGTTTTCCTACAGGAGTTTTCTTCAAAATAAATGTAGGGAAGGACCTGTCTATTTCAGACCATAAAATTGGTTTGATTGGAAAGTATGTGTCATAAATGAGAGTGAAGATGACATAGGCAAAATTGGCCACAGCTGACCAATAAATAATTACCTGAGAGAAACAGCACAACATGACTGACCCTCATCATGCATTTTAATTATGGGTTTTAATTGCCATTTGAATCCTATAAAAATCAGTGGCCTACAACTCTTTAGATGTTTTATTTCCTAGCTGTACAACTGTGCCAGCATTTGTCTAGTTCCTGTGAAATGGTAGAGGACAGACTGTCTTTTAACAGGGGACAAAAATATTCAGAAAACTGTATTAGCATATCATCTTGAGTTTTCTCCTATTAAGAAACTCAGCTTGGCAACAAAGTTCCTTAGATTTATCACCTAAGAGAAACAACACAATGAAGATAACCTAAAAAATAAATAAAGAAAACAAAAATTTAAAATATAAAAGAATGAATAATAATGCATATGCAGCTCTCCCTTCTAGAATTTATTGTCTGTGATGGAAAAAAAACCTCAAACAAAACAAAACACAAACAGCAAAATCACCGCCCTTAACAGCTGTAAAGAAAAGAAATTGAAGAACTTTCTTCTTTGATAGACCAATTAGTACCACGAGTGCAGTGGCCCCTAAAATTATTTCTGGTTATTTAAAAGATCTTTGATTTTGGAAAGCTCTAGGGAGTGAATTTTGCCATGTTAAAGATCCAAGTTAAACTGTGACAATTCAAAGATCCTCGAGGGTCCCACAGATTTACTATGGAACTAATTTCTTATTCATTATATGGATGAAATGCAGTAAGAATTTCTCTGGTTTTGTAAAAAAATGCATATGTGTGCTGATACCTGTGCTTATATAAATGCATCTGTATAGCTGAGAATAACTCTTCCAAAAGCTTATTTAAAATGTTTAGAGGGTTTGTCACAAATTAATTCAACAATTTAGAATTCAATTTATTAATTCTTCCATAAAATATTTCTGCTCATATCAGAAGCTTTGTTGCTGCCCTTTAGTAGCTTGGTCTTAATACAGATCTTTAGTTTTGACCCTCAGTGTTCTTTCTTTCCTCTGAAGTTACCAACTGTTCTTCTTATCTGCGTGTGTCAAGTATTCAGCCTGCCTTACTGGAATAGACGTTATTCATAAATACAGTTGTTAACTGCGCTGATGAGGTTAAACTATCTCCAAGAGGTCATTGAAATTGGAGAAAAGGTGTAAATGAAATAACTGAAAGACAGGCTGAGAGAGTTGGGGTTGTTCGGCCTGAACAAGGCAAGACTCCAGGGGGACCTTAGAGCAGCCTTCCAGTACCTAAAGGAGGCCTACCAGAAAGATAGAGAGACTTTTTACAGGAGCATGCAGTGATAGGGCAGGGGGGAATGGCTCCAAATCAAAAGAGAGTATGTTTAGCTCAGGTATTAGGAAGAAATTGTTTAATGTGAGAGTCGTGGTATATAGCTGCAAATCACTTCAGACAGCTCCATGGCTAGAAGATCTTTTGATGGAGGTTCTCTGTTCATATCAGCTGAGCCCAAACTGATAAAATATTTCAGATTTCTAGATATCTCCTTGAAAGCCTGATCTTTTTTCTTGTCGTGCCTCCATTTTATCCATGGGTCAGCAATAACTAAACCAAGAAAATACCTATCATCTGTTCATATCATCAGCTTGCCAAACCCTAAAAGCATAACATAGTGTCCTTTCCTTCTCTCCATGCTTGCATTCACAGTGTGAAACTTCTCATAAACTTATGCATTGAGTAATGACATAGCTAATGTAATTCTGGATATTTAATGCATATAAGTATTTCTCCTTGTATGGCACAATGACAAAGAATTTTTTTACAAAATTATAGAAATTTTATAGAATGTCAGAATTTTTTGTTTTACGTGTCATGTGTGTTCGTCCTGTTACTCTTATAAACATATTCCAGCCAAAATTAGCGCATTCAAATACTTGTTCTATCTGAAAACGAGATATCTCTGAAAGAAAAATGGATTTTTAATGTAAAATATTATTTTTTAATTTAATACATTAAATAAAAAATATACCAAAACAGTAATCTTTTGGGTATTATTTCTGTCATTCTTCCATGTAAATTGAGGGTTTTGTCCAATATTAATCTCCCATACTTTATCAAGACAACAAGAGAAGATACACAGAAAATTATTCTCACAAACCAAAATGGAAAGCACAGCAAGAAATACAAATAAGTAGGAATAGAAGAGGAAAACTAGGTACCTACCCAGAATTCCTATGAAGTATCACAAAATAATTTCCCAACAGGACTTTTTTATCATTTTTTTTACCCAAAATGTAAAACCAGTAATTTCCACTTTAGGGACAATCATCTTTCACTTCCAAGCTTTGATTGGAAGAAAAATAGAGAAGTTTTACTCTGAATGAAACTAAGGAAGGGTACCAAGTACACACTCTTACTCTTCTGACTCTCAGTCCCTTGAACCTTACGTTAGTACCTGAACACCTGCCACAATAATGTCAATTTTCCTTCATAGTATAAGGCAAGGTCCTAATTGCTGACCTTTGTTCCTTCAGTTTCTGGTAAATAAATGTTCATACCCTGTAGATACAAATACAGATTTGTCATATGAATTATCTACATATAAACATTAAGCAACATGTCTTATGACAAAAGGGTGTTCTGCTTTATGTATGCTGTTAGTCAAAACAGATTAACAGTTGCAAACATTTTTTTACTGGGATCTACAACAGTGCAAACTGATCTGGAGGATGAGCTATATTTACAGCAACAATCCAGTAACAGAATGGTAAAAAGCTTTTTGTATTTTTAATAGCTTAAATTCAGGGCTTGTCCTGTAGAGAAAACCTGTTACTCAAATGTTTCCTGACCTCCACTGTATGCAAGGTGAAAACAAATCTATAACCACAGCGAACCTCGTTATGTTTATTCATAACTAAACTACTTTCAGACTGCTCATTAGATGCAGCCATTACATATTAGGTTGTGAACCCCTGGCTCCTAGGTTGTAGAGTACATTTTACCTTCCACCTCCTTGTTTTAATTAATCTTAGGAAAAAGATCATAATTTTATTTGTGTGCCTAAAGTGAGTAACTGAAAGCACTTCTGAGGTTTGTCAGCACTGAGAAACTTGAACAGTTTTGTCAACTACTGACTGATAGTATGTTACAAGAAAACCAGCTCCTCCTGTGTCCTTCTGTCCCAAAAGCGTCTGAGGCATTATGTAAGCAAAGCAGTCTTCAATCCAGTCATGGACATATTCACACAAGGTCATACTGAGTGTGCCCACAGAGAACACAAGAACAGCCTCAAAGACCAGCTTGCATTTATATTTTCTGCCTGTCCATTTACCTACTCTGCTATTTGTGAGGGCCTTTTTGTGCAATCTGCACCTTGGACCATGTATAAGCAGATGCTAGTTAAAGGGTCAATTTTCTCTGCTGTCAGATCTAAGCTACCCTATCTGGCCTTGCAAAGAGGGGCAACTGGGACACATATCCTTCCCACCAGGACCATGGGAGATCATCTGCTACCAGAGCAGATGGGATTTGTAGATGGCTTGGGTCAAGTTTTATCCTGGCAGCCTGAAGAGGAGACACAGAGCCAAAAGACATGGTAGATCATGAGCACAGTCCCAGGTTTGCTTTGTCAGAGAACACAAGAGTGATTCTCACTGCTGTCCCACCTATGAGGATCAAGACCACAGCTGGTAACACACAAGATATGAAATGAATACGGAAACAATACATTAGTGCTGTGCAGCTAAGAAGGTTTTCTGATTAGGGACATTAACACTGAATCATTACTTGAAGGAAAAAATATGCATGATAGTGATATTACTTGTCTTGACAAGGCATGAACTTATTCCATGTACTGAAACACACAGTAGCAGAGTAAGTAGAAATTTTGAAAAGTGTAGGATGAATGTAAATTAAGAGGGTTTCTGACTTCTGCAATAATCAAGATGACTCATTCTCTCTAAGCAAAAGTCTTGTTCGCTCCCATCCACCCCTCAAAAGGCAAAAAACCCAAACATGTTAGTGTTGGACTGAACTTACTAGTTGGGACAAAACTCTTCTCCCAAGAGTGCACATAGAAAACTACCACAATTCTAAAAGTGAATGCTTATGGGAAATGCCAGTGAAAAAAATACTTTATCATCTTGCAGTGTGTAACTGAATAGCTCTGGGCTTGATAGGTAGCTGTGAATTAACTTTGTACACTACAACACAAGATGATGATTCAAATCTTGTTCTCTATCTTAGGCATAAAACCGGAAGAGTATAATGGTCTCTACAAATACACAGAATAGTTTTAATTGAAATTAAATAAGAAGTGAAAAAGCAGTTGTCTTTACTAATGGCAAATGGGAGGGTTTCCATCATTTTAGGGTTTTACATGAGTGAATACAATTTAAATAGAGATGAAAGCTTGGCAATAAAAATGGTAAGCAGAGTATAATTTTGAATAAAAAAAAATGCAACCTCAAAATTCTTGCATTATTGAACTTTCTGCTTGTGAATGCCTGTACTCAGAATAGGTTGAGCCCTGCACTTTTACTAATACATGTTTTCTGAATAGCAAATATTTAAGTAACTTCTGCTGTCTAAGAATTGAAGACAGTATTAGGGTACCATAGGTTGGCTAATTTAATTCCAGATCTAGAGAATATATTAACAACAGCACAGAAAGAACATGAACATTAGAACAGTAGTAACTTATGAAAGGATAATTTTTCTAATCAGTTGGAGACATGACTCACAAGTCTTAGAGTAGCATAGTCTTCTCATTCCATACGACAAAGAGTTTTTCTTTGGACACTTACAGCTCAATATTTCAGTTTCACCCTTTTTTTAATGGGTAGTATATTGAAGCAAATAAAACTGAGTAAGCTAGGGGTGTTGTTTTTTGTTAGCTTGTTTGTTTTTAAAATGATTATCAAAATTTTTAGAACAGTGCAAAAGAGTTCCCAAAATTGTGCATCCTCAGAATGGTTCCTACTCAAAAGTGGGTTATAACTACTCATAAGGGGTTATCCAGTAAAACGCTGATATGGTGAACTATCATTTCTACTCTTTTATTTATTACTTTAATATTTGCATGTTCTAAACAATTAAATTGATGTCTATAAGGAATAAATAATGATTTTGAAGGGTTTGGTTTGTTGGTTTTGTGTTTTGGGTTTTTTTATTATTTGTTTATGGAATTAAGATATCCAAAGATGTTGTCAGGATTTACATCAGAAATGCAGGAATCATAGCAGATACAAATGAGATACAATAAATTACAACCTAACATGTTTGTTATATGTGTTTTTCACACATATGTTCACACAGGTGTTTTTCATCTTAAAAATATTTCAAGTTCTTCATTAACTAAACTAAAACACACCCAGTGATATGTCATTGTGTTTGTTGTGTTTATTTTTCCCTGTCATTTGTGATAGCTAGGAAAATATATAGAAAAGCAAATTTTATTTGAATTGTGGATTTTATTCATGACAGAAATGAATTTAGAAAACTGATATTATGTTATTTTTTTGGGAACCTTCATGTCACTGGAAAGAAATTATATAATATTAATTAATACAGCTGAAAATGTTCCAGAATAGAAAAATATAAATATTTTTACTCTTAGAACATTTTATCTGTCTTCTATGTACAGAATATTGCGTCCCTAACAGTGTATTCTCTGGTGCATTAAGTAGTTCACTGTTTGTAAATAATTTACAATTTCTAGTTCCAGGGAGTGGCACAGATATACCAAATAAAAGCTAAATGTTTCATTTTGTTTATTTCATAGTTTTACCTCTCTGCTTTTTCCTCACTGCATTTCTCGTTAAACCCTTCACACAAATATCAAAACACAAACTTTTTTTTTAATTGGGTTAAACTTTGTTTAGTCATTTTTTACTCTAGCTAAAGTTATTTCTTCTTAGTATTCACCAGGTAGAAATTATTTTATTTTTTATGCATATCTGTATGCTGTCCTTCTGCTAGCTGTTTCTCTGGTTTTTTATCCCACTGAAAGATCAAAAGCAAAATTTTATATTTAAGCAATATGTTGCAGAAATGTGCTTATCTCGCCTCAAGATCATGTCCACCTACTAAAACAGAAAGAGATTGGATCCAAATGTACTATTTTAGCCTGTTCACACGCCACCTTCAGAAAAGAAAAAAGAACTGTTTTCCTTTCTTCATTCTGAAAACTCACTTTTCATGGACAATAAACTGAAGTTTTAGAAGAACAATCTGTCATAAACCCAAAATATCAGTCCTGAGTGCTGATGTACAGTGTAGAGTCCATCCAAGCATATTAAAGATTGCATATTTCCATACACATTCCTTACATTTTGTAATGCACTTCCTCGTGCAGTTTCTATCACTGAGGTTATGTAACTGGCTTTCACCTTTACTACTCTGGAGTATCTGCCAGTACCAACAAGCTTCATCATCTTAGTATTTCTTTGATACTGAGCAAAGAACCTCCAGGGCATACTCCTGTCATCTTCAGTTAAAAAAAAAATAAATCCTTTATTTCGGTGCTTTGTTTCTTATCTTTTAATAAGTTATTTATCCATGTGGAGACTTGCTCTCTTATCTCACGGAAGCTTAGTTTCTTTAAGAATCTTTGCTGAGGGATTGTGTTGATTGCCTTTGGAAATCAAAGTATGTCCTATAAACCTTTGTGCACAGGCGCACTGCTTTCTTCAAATAACTTACACAGATTTGTGAGTTCTATCTCTAAAGGCACTAGTTCTATTATTTACACTAATTCTTACCAGTTTTTCCATAATAAACAAAAGTGAACATCATTGGTCTGTGTTACGCAGGTGGAACCTCTTAGGATCTTCCCTGGAATGCTTTCAAAAACTGGTGAGATACTTGCTATGTTCAAGAGATTGTATACCTCAATCAGTAATTTGTCTATCACCAATTTGAGTTCCTTCAGGTGTGATAGGAGAACATTTGCTGGTCATGATTTACTAATATTTAAAAAGACATGTAGTCAGGGGTCAATCACTTGTACGTATTTCTTACGCCATATCCCAGACAAACTGATGCAGCCAGCAAAGGTTTAGAGCATGATGATATTCTATTCAGCATGGTTTCTGGAAACATTTGAAAAATCAGACAAATATTGGCTTTTATGGGTTTTGCAAGGTTGATGTAGAAATGTAACTGCTCGACATAGTAGGCTTCTACGGGGCATTTTACTTAATCCTGTATAATAGGCTGAACGAAATTAGCATCATACAGTATCAGTGGAAACCTTATTAATCATTTTAAAAGTAGTTTAATGTTAGATCTCAGTGGTAATTTTAATGAGAAACAAGGATAATGTTAATAGAGTTCCACAGGAATCTATTCTTGGCCTCATGTTATTTTTATCTACAGTTTCAGTAAAATTATTTAAAATAATACTAAATTTTTAATACTTCCAAAAGCAAGCTCAAATATCTAGGAAGAAAATCCAACTCTTATAGGTAAAGGTGGAAGACAGTACAGCACAGCAACAATGAAAAGACTATCAAAATTAGCTGATGCTATTACACTTCAGGTTAATGGGTGAATGAAATGCATAGGTAGCCACGTAGTGCCACATATTAAAGAGGAGCTATTTTCTGTGGAAATGCCTGTGACAAGCCCAACAATTTACTGATTAAGTTATTTAGGATTTGATATCTGTCATAAGAAAGGGGACTTTAGAGTTAGGATTTGGAATTTGGAATTTAGAAAAAAATGGCAAAAGAGTAACATGAGAGACATAAAAATTGCCTTCCAGTGGAAAAACTTGGCAAATTCTATTTGTATAGTTTACCTATGAGAAGGTTAAGAGGTGTTTTTATCTCAGCCTTGAAGTACCAATCCAGGAACATATTCCTGAAAACAGATGACTTTAAAAAATGTAATGAGGCACAATAGCTGGAGGCTGAACATAGTCAGACTAGGGAAAAAATGATATATTTTTAACAGTACAAATAACTAATTAACGTTTCATGATTTGAAGCTACTGGATCAAAATCAAATGTATTTCTATAACTCAGAAATTATGAACTTCAGAAAATTTGTTCTGTCTTATGAGGAAGTTCATATGGTCCATTTTACTTTAAAATTTATACATTTCCAGATATTTTGTGTACACAAAAAATAAATTATAGCATATGGAAAGAGAAGTCTTTAAAGTCATCAACTATACCATTTAAAAAACCCTTTTCAAAATTTTTTGCCATTTTTTCCCTTGCTTTCATACCAGAAAAAATATTTAAATGAAATCAGTATTGTTTCAGTAGAATATAGTTAAGGAAATAAGTAAATACATATTCTGAATAAATAAACCAGTGTGTGTTAAAGTTCAGATAAAATGGTTAACATTAGCAAAACCTAGTTCTGATTTCATTGTTTGCCTTCTCGACATTATTTCTGTTTACATTATCCTATTGCCAAAGGATCCAAATGGGAGCAGAGTCTCATTGTTCTCGGTCCCAGAAGAGCATACGATTAGCCATATAATCCACAGAGAATATTAAGCACAAACTGTGGCTGCTTTTTTGTTTGTCTACATTCTTAACAGTGGTTAATGGTTCCTATGAGCCCTACTTCAGAAAGAAAAAGATTTCAAACATCAAAATCTTTAAGGAAGCTGCAGCTGATGAAAAAGATTATTGATAGAATTTTAATGGAAAAAATATACAGCACTGTAGTGATAATTACCTTATCCTTGTATCTCCAGTTGAAGAAATTTTTTTTGCTATGCCATGAATTTCTATGCATATTATTAACCTCCCCAACAAGGTGCACAGAAGAAACTAAACTACAGGGATAGAAACAAGCAATAAATATTTGTATGCTACTCATGCTAAGGAGATGTAATAACAGCTGCTCAGGATAAGCACTAAGCAAATCCACATAGAGGTAATACAGACCACTAAATAGCAGTTTCCCACTTAGTGATAACCTCAAATTGGTGTAACACCTTTTACTGAAAATCTTGCATCTTCTCATTTTCCATAGTCTAAGAAAAGTGGCCTTTATTTTCTGTTACAAGGTGTTTCGGTTGGCAGATATGTTTGGCACATCAGAATAATCTGTGTTTTAACTTTCTGGAGCAAACGCTTGTAGGAAAAAATCTATCAGCGAGAACTGTGAACTCTGAAAATTAGAATGGGCTAGTTCACTGCAACCCTACCCCTAAAGAACAGGAAACAGTAGGGAAAACAGAACTAGTAACATCATTAGTGTGCCTCAATTATTTTTCATTTGTTGAAGTGTTTATTTTAGAAAGTTAAGGCTTTTTGCATAGATTTTTTTTTGTGCAAATGTGAGCATTTACACATGTGCAGAAATTGAAGCTAATTATTCAAATGAATTCAATGAAAACCGGAGAGGATGGGAGGGAAGTCACCTCACCATTAAAGAAGAGCAATAAAGGAGAAGATTTGCATGGGAAAAAAAAAAAAAAAGTTAAAGATAAATAAGAGTTTGCTGTGAAAGGCTACAAAAATGTAAATCTGAAGAATCTTAAAATATACCATATATTATATAAACATGCTGGCCACCAGCACAGAAATGGCAGATGTTTTGTGCTTGTGATCTGATAATTTTAAACTATGATATCCTTTGGAGTTGCAATAAAAACCAACAGGTAGTGGAAAACAAACTCCCTTGAATTAAAAGAGATCCTTGAGAAAGGCTTAAATGAAGAATCTTACGATATCTCACTCTTATATCAGTCTGTGCTACCATTTCGATTTTCACGAGCTCCAAACATTGTGCTGCTTTTTCTAGTTTTATTACTTGGACAGTTGATAAGGAAACTGCTGTAAGGTTTATACTCAAAATTATAACTGTGGGTTTATATCTTTTTCTCTTTAATCTGATAGTTTTATTTCTGTCAGGTGTGCTACAGAACCTTTTTCTAAGAACAGTACAAATATAATTTTGGGTTTTTACCAGGTGTCACGACCTTTAGCTTCTCAAGCTATTGGAATTACTTGCTGCAGTGCATTTTGGTGCTGGCCAAGTGTAAAGCTCCCTGTGTTTGGTGACACACAGCATCCTTCACATGTTACATTCTAGCATAAGACATTAGTCAGCCAACAGATATACTTAACATTTAATTCAATACTGATGACCAGTATTCTATTTGCAATGCTATATACATTGGGGAGATTTTATATTACAGCATGCTTAAGCATATATTTAGATTCTACTAAAACTACACTTTAATACCAGCAGAAAATATAATGGTTAAATGTGACCTACTGTATTCTAAATTGAACAGAAGTGGAATTAAAACACAGGACAACTTCAGTGTTCAGTGCCTGTAGGATACAGGACTATCTGCATTAGCTTCAGAGACATCTCACAGCTCTGATGGAAATGAAACACCTGGGTTTCACATAACACAATGTAGGCAGATTTTGACCTCTATGCTCTTTTTGTAAAACGTAATAATATCTCTCTACATTTCAGGTTCAAAACAGTAAAACTAATTTAAACCTTAGTGGTCAAATATTAAGCCAACTGAAGTCAGAAAAATATTTGAACGTGAATTTGCAATGTAAAAAAAGACTTTACCCTTCTAGGCAATTTTCAGAAAAAAAAAAAATCTTTATTAACTTGGTTGGCCAGGTCCAAGAAAGATTTCAATTTTAAATGACATCTATATTTAGTGAAACTTTCCAGATTTGGACTCCTGTTTATGTATTTCTCTGTCTAAAATATATCATTGCTAAAATTCAACTCAGGCATGTGTTAGCACACAGAGTTCACAAAACTAAATAGGTATAAAAATGTGTATTGAAATTGTTCTCTCACCCTGCAGGGTTAGGATTAGATAGTCAAAACTCCTTTGAAATATGAGGTATAGTAAGTGTAAGCAATAAAGACAATAGAAAAGTAATTTAAACAAAGTCTGTGGTGCTCTAAAAAGCTACACAGTGAACACATTAACAACAGCCTCAAGTGAGAGAAACATTGAATGCTGAGAGACTGGCATTATACATTATGTTTGAAAATTACTAAGGGAAAGTTTAGAAGTTAACAAATGAACCCATTTTAAGGGAAATTGGAGCCTATCCATTTCCCTTCAAATGTGGTAATTTAATGGTTTTATAGGGTTCTTGCATATATGAGATAGAGAAAGAAGAGGAAAATGTAATCCTTTCAGGAGAGTAGGACTTGAAAGATGACACAAAGGTTTATACACTGACTGCAGTTTACCCTCCAAGCAAATTTATATAACTGTAAACAAAGAGTTTCACTTATCTAATTAGGAAGAAACAAATGCATGTAATAACAAGTTAATTAGTAAATGTAATATAATTTTGTTCTGATCAAAATACAACATCTAAATCAATCTTTTATATACTGGTAGGAAGTCTATCTCTTTTGTTTCTCAATAATAGCATCAGTTTTATGTGGAAGAAGGCTATCTTTAGTGGGTGTATCTTACCATTTCTGAATATTTGTTTGTATTTCTTAGATAAACAAGTACAAAATTAGAGATTTGATGAAAATTAATCTATATTATGTGAATTACTAGAAAATAATTAACTAGGAATTTAATTTACTTTTCACACAGTGGAAATGGCCCTAATTCATGAGACGCCTGATGAGATATTATTAGCTTTTATACCAAGCCAGCAATTCTTTTCCTCTCTGACTGATATCACAGAAGTAGCCAAATGCATTCTTCAACTGAAATGGTTGGAGTCTCTATGTTTCTTCCTCTTTCAAAGAAGAAAAAAGACCCCCAGTAGCTAAAGTGTCTTGAGTCAATCCTTTCCTTGCCTAAAACTTACACCAAACCCCCAGAAATCTGATGAGCTACATATGTGACTAGAGATTTAGCTATACCTTCAGAGGAGATTGTTCCAGCTGACTTTAAAAAATCCTGTGTTGTATTCTCTTAAATATTGCTTGAATGTAAAAGCATATGGTTGGGTTCGGGTTTGGTTTTTTTCACATTTACCATGCAGAACAGAAGGGATTTGGATGTCTGGAAAAGCTTACAAATGATATCAAGCACACTTAGCTCCTGTACTGGGTTTGACTGGAATAGAGTTAATTTTCTTCACAACAGCCCCAAGTTTTGGATTTGTGACCAAAACACTGTTGATAACATACTGATGTTTTAACTATTTCTATACATCATTGTAGTGGGCTTCTGTGGATGGGTTTTGGCAGCAGGGGAGGGAAAGTGGCGTGGCTTGTGTTAGAAACTGCTAGAAGCTTCCCCTCTCTGGTGAAGTCAATGCCAGCCAGCTCCAGGATGGGCTTCCTGCTGCTGGCCAAGGTTGAGCAAATTAGGAATGACAGTAATGCCTCTGTGGTAACATATTTAACAGCAGCAGGTTGTGCAGAGGAAAATTCCAGACAGGGAAGAGCAGAGTGAGAACATGGGAACAAAATGTAGACCCCAAGGCCAGTGCAGAAGGAGAGGCAGGAGGAGCTGCAGGCACCGGAGCTGAGGCTCCTGCAGCCCGTGGTGCAGCCCATGGTGGGGCAGCTGTGCCCCTGCGGCCCATGGAGGAGCCCATGCTGGAGCAGGTGGATGCATGAAGGAGGCTGTGACCCCATGGAAGGCCCATGATGGAGCAAGGTCCTGCCAGGGACCTGCAGCTCATGGAGACGGAAGCCCATGCTGGAGCAGGTTCATCCCGTGCAGGACTTGTGGCCCCTGTGGGGGACCCATGCTGGTACAGCACATTCGTAAAGGACTGCGCCCCATGGAGAAGTGACCCACGGGATAGCAGTGTCATGAATAACTGTTGCCCAAGGGATGGACTCATGCCAGAGAGGTTCGTGAAGGACTGTCTTTCATGGGAGCGATCCCACAGGAAGCAAGGGAAGGCTCCTCTCTCTGAGCAGTGGCAGAAACAATAACTGACTGTAACCTCCATTCCCCATCTCCCTGAACCACTGAGGGGGAGGAGGTAGAGTTTGGAAAGAAGGAGGGCTGAAGGAAAGGTGTTTTTAAGATTACTTTACTTCTCACTTTTTTGCTCTGATCCTCTTAGTAATAAATTCAATTAATATCACCAGTTTGAGTCTGTTTTGCCCGTGATGGTGATCAGTAAGTGACGTCTCCCAGCTCTTATTTTAACTTATGAATCCTTCACTGTTTTTCTCCTCTCCTCTGTTGCAGAGGGGAGTGGGAGAGTGGCTGTAGTGAGTACCTGGTGTCCAACCAGGGTCAACCCACTACAATTATCAAGGCTTTCTCTATTTCTTACTCTTCCCTTACAGTGGTTAAGTTGAGGAAGACAAGAGGCTGTAAATTGTTGATGGAAATTGACCAAAGGATTAGTCTGTCCTCAGTAATAAAACCAGAGGGCAGTTTATGAGGGGGTGCCAACACTCAGTGACTGGCTGGGTATCCATTGGCTGCTTGTAAGTGATTGCTTTTACATCACTTAATTTTCTTTCTTTAGATTTGTTTTGCCTTTTTCACTTTTACTTATTAATGTCTTTACTCTCGAGTTTTTTCGCTTCTGCATTTCCAGTTCTCCCCCCATGCTGCTGCAGGGGGAGTGAGCGAGCAGTTGTGAGGTGCTTTGCTCACTACAGAAGCTAACCCACAGCGGCCCCTAATGCTATTTTGGTGTTAGGTATACAGACAGTAAACCTTACATACATCATTACTTTAATTGGTTGGAGAGGATTTTTGTTGTTGTGGCTATAAATAACAGTCTTTCACAGAGGAAGTACTATTTTAAAGCTCACCAAGTAAGACAGAGAGGAAATATCAATAGGATACTGGATTCATAAAACCTTTTCTGTTACTCCTTTCGTGGGGAAGGTTCGGATGCACAGTCTACTACAAGATGAAGTTGATCTCAGTTGAACTCCTTGAACACTTCTAGAATACTGCCACTGCTATTAAAAAAAAAAATAAAAAAAGAACTTGCATATCTGATCTGCTGAAATTAGATACAACTGTCAGTAAATCATCAGAAAATGGGTCACAATTACAGACGTCAGAGCAGGTACTTTATTTCAGTTGCAGCATGAGCAATTTAAATATGTACCTGGTAACACTAGGAAATGCGTGGGTTTTATAATGACTGATAACAGTAGCTATTAGACAGACTAGGACTGGATAAAGCATTTTCTCTGTATTCTAGCAAATGGCTTGCAACCATTTGCTATAATTATCTTATGGGCATCCTGAAAGAAAGACCTGCTATTGACTCTGAAATAAATTCAGTGAACACATACATCATCAGCAGCTTAACCATGTCCTGTCTAGTGACCCTGTACATGAACTACGAGTAGGACAAGGCAAATTCCTGTTGTGGGGACACCTGACAGCTCTAGAGTGGAAATCTGTGAAGCATATCAAGTTAGCAAATGATTGCTTGGCAAGCAAGTGATTAAATAGCAGATTATTTTCATTTAACAAAAGGAAGAATAAGGAGTCAAAAGTGTTTCAGAGGGCTGAGAGCAGGGCAGGCTGGCGTGCTGTGTTTGATGCAAGATGAAGTCACAGGAGCATGATTTAAAGGCAGAATGGGCTGGAACAAATACTCCCTGTTCAGAAAAAAGTAGTTTGCTGCTGAAGTTTTGAAGGATATCTCAGCTGCTGAAAGGACTAGCATTTCTGCTCTTTGTACTCTGTCTGCCTGCTTCAAAATGTATGCAGTATGCTTCTTAGCCTTAAAACACAGATATTCACTATTCATGCTCTCAAATGCAGACTTTGCAGTGATATATGGTAATGCCTAATCTAGTAACTTTTTGAAAAAAAGACAGAAAGTTATTACATTTGAGGGAATAGTTTTCCCTTTGATTTTGTAATGAAAAGACGGGGAAGGAGTTTGAAGATGTTTATTAAGGCAATATGTAGAGCTTGACAAATATGTTGATCAAATAAGATTATTATGCAATGGAAATTACTTTCTATTCTATTACATTTTCTTAGTGAGTATGTTCAGATAGAAAAGCTTGATGAAACAGTGAATTCCCACCTACATTTTTATGAAATGTCATCAAAAATCAGAAAACATAACTAGTCAGCAAATGAATAACAAAGGTCAAATCAGTACAAAGCAGAACAAATCAGTTACTTGGCTTTTTAAATGACAATATCTTAGCAATGTCAGTGTAGTGCATGTGAGATACTCAGAGAATGAATGTGACATCTTTTCACAGGATTTTTCCAGTCCCACTGTGCAAACTTTTCAGTCACATAGCTGCTTATTACTTATGACCTAGGTTCCTATTACATGAAATCCATGAGGTCAAACATATTTTTTCCCACCTCAAAGTTCTTTTGAGAAACTATTTAGTGCCTTGTAAATCAGCAGGTATCCTGTAGTCACAACAAAACTGCTCGTGTGCATCAGCTATTGTTTTTAACTAACTTCAAAGAGAAAAACATTCTTTATTAAAGAATTAAAAAAAAAAAGTATCTTTATCTTCTGATGAAAATTTTTGCAAAAAGACAGTGTGAGAAAAAAAAGTTACTGCTTCACAACTCTTGTCTCGGTTCAAAAGTATTAAGAGGTATAAGAGGTATTGTAATATATCACATGCTGTGAATTATTTATCAGTTTCTAGAAGTATATCTGTAATGACTATAGACTTGAAATATTTGAAAACTATGTGTAACGTACATAAAATATTCATTTACGTACATACAATCTCTCTTTTCTTCTCCCATGAGGAATTTGACTTGTGTTCCTTTATGATGAATTCCAATGTTTTTCAATGGTTAGTGTATTGAAATGATCACATGCAATTGGCAAGAGAAAACTGTTTTGCTTTCCCTATGTAGTCACTGACACCACACACTGCATACAAGAAGGTACACAATGCCTTTGTGGGCATATTTGTCTCCAAATAAAGACATAATTTGTAATTCAGCTAAAGGATTTACAGGAATTCGAGTATGATCAAATATGACAGACAAATACAAGAGTGAATATATTGGCAAGAATCCATGTTATTGAATGACTACAAGATTTACTTTCTTTTCTAAGTACCTCCTTACTTATTCCTGTATTGCTAGTACTCTAAGAGTTATGTGGAATTATTTTAAATTTTCTATCAAAACTGTTGGGAATGGTCTACATAAAAGTCTGTCTTGCTTTTATTAATTATTTTCACATGCTGCATTGTGAGTATAAGAATAATCCCCAAGACTTTAGTGAGTCTTCCTGAAAATTAATGTTGAGCTGGCTAGCTGCACTTAGTTTTCTTTTTCTTTCCTTTCTACACACAAAACACCTTTGCTATTTGGGGCATGTATAATGTCAAAGGAATGGTGCAGCTTTATTTGGTGATGCTGTTACTAACATTATCTCAAAAGACACTTGATAATTCAAAGACATGCTCAAGATATAAGGTCTTCCTTTCCTGACATGCTAATGTTGTTTTCTAGCAACGGGTTTTGGCACATTGCACCCATATAAATATTTCTTCTCCTTCTTCAAGTACCTGTTGAAAGAAGTCTACTCTGTCTCCTTAACTATGCCAAATCTTTACTATCTCTTAGCAAGGCATGTTTACACTTGAAATATTTGGAAAACAGTTATGGCAAAACTTTCATTTTCTCTTGAGTATGTCAACCCACTAGTGAAAATCTAAATGGTGTTGACAAAACATCAGACTTTCCACACACTGATGTTTCATCTTTTCCAGAGAAAACATTCTAGAGCGTTCATTTTCCCACAGAATAAGCAAAAAAACTACAACAAAAAAAACCCAAACAAAACCAAAAACACCCCCACAAAACAAAACAAAACCAAACCACCAAAAAAAAATCAACAAACCAACAAAAAAAGAAAACTCCAAAACCATACAACATTTTGCTATATCTGAAATGTTAGGTTTTCTTGAACTGAAGTGCAGTCTGTTGTATGAAGATAAAGAGAAGCAGGAGTGTTTAAAGTGTCCAGCAACAGTGTTTGGGCTGTCATGTTCACAGAAAAATCTATTAGATAGACATGCGTTTGGAAATGTACAGAAATTCTGATGGATAAAAGGGACAAAAAGCCCACCGTGTACACAGTCCACCATGTACACAGTCCAGCAGTGAGACTGTGCAGGTTTCTAAGACCAAACTCGATAAAACCCTGAGCATCTGGGCTGAAGTCAGTGTTTACCCAGCACTGAGCAGGAGAAAAAGTGACAGCCTCATAAAATCCCTTCTCAACCCCAACAAATCTATGATTATCTGACACAGAAAACTATAACTGAGGACAGACACAAAAACCATCCAATGGTATATACAGGCTTGCATTTCTTTCACTTAAGAATGGAGGTTATGATTTAAATGTTTAGTTTGTGTTGTGGGATGTTGTCTTCTAACATCAGTATGTCAATGGAGAACTACAGAAAAAAAACTTACTGCTTTTCTTATTAAATATTTTTCCCTGAAATGTTCATATCATATAAACTTCAATCTCTTAACTACATACATATTTCTTAACTGCATATATTTACAATAACTACATATATTATTGTACATAATGAATATGTTATCTAGTTGCATATATATGAACTGTGTGATAGTTATAATTACGTAAATCTGATAGCACCTTAAAAATGCACTATAATAAGTAGATGTTTGATAACATTTCATTTTCTAAACCCAGATTATATACCCTTGCAAACAGAGTAAGCTTTTTTTAAAAAAAAAGCATTGTACCTCTTAACATTAACTCTGATCTTGTAGCAATGAAGCTCTCCAGTATTCTGTCCAAGTCTTTCCTGCCTCAACACCACGAACACATACACACACAAACTTAGGCATGATTTTTTTCCTGCACAGTGCTGGAAGAAACATTATAGTCACTCATAATCTGAGAAGTATAATGTGAGTGATACAAGAGGAGATTGAGATCATGCAGCTAAGATAGAGCATGAATAACTGCAAGAGGCCTTATTAGTTTGACTCGTGATTAATGTTTTGGTGAGAGTTAACTGTGTCAGAAGCTGGATCCAACACAAGACTTGATCTTTTATACATCATTACAAAGAACTTCAGAGGGATGGGGCCTCTTTAGGTGAGAGCACCTACTGAGCATGTACGAGTTCTACCTATAATTGCATTTCAGGTCAAATATACAGTTTTATTATTACCTATTCAGAAAGCTGGCAGCCATTCTCAATATATGAGTTTAATTCCAGCCTGAAGAACCCCAGACACAGCCAAACTATCTGCTTCATAAATAATTGATATTCCTTAGGTTGTTTTCCTATTTCCTTTTTTTTAGATTTTACCCATTTTGTAGTATAAACCCTACTTACATTCCTATGCTTTGTCTCACTGCAAGCCCTCACAGAAAACTCCTGTAGACTCAACTGACCATGATTCTGCAGATAAATGAGTGTGAAAGCTTTATTTCTTTAAAAGGGTGATTCAGACTGACTGAGGGATTGATGCCTCTATATGAAGACCACCAAAATGGAAATTTATGTGGCTGACTATAGAATGAGCCAACAGTGTAGTGCAGTTGTGAGAATGATAACACTGTCTTACATTTTAACTGACATTATATATAGAGTCCTACCATTGAGTAAGGAACCATCAGGATCTGTACACTTCTGATCATTTAATAAAAAACCCCAAAATACCAAAAAGGTGACAGGAATGAATAGTTACAAGGCTGAAGAACAGGTCATCTTAAAAGAAATTTTGTACCATTACATGTTGATATCTGGATGTAGAACAGCAATGCTAGAAATTTTTTAGATATATAGTAAATAATGCTAAGAGAAAATCAGGCTTGAAAAGAGCTTGGATAGAATATGCCTTACTTGGTAACACAGTCTCAACTGATCTTATGTGTGCAGGTACATGTAAAATTTTGTTTGAAAACTAAGAATGAAAACGACACTCACCAGCTAAGTTAGCTTGTATTTTGGAAAGCCAGAAGTCTGAGAAGGCCTTTGGAAAAATAATGTATATTTTGGACACGATGAACTGCTGATGCAGCATAATGCTACGGGAGCAAAGAATGCTGTGAAAACACAGAGGTATATAGAAGAGGAAATACTTGATGGGAATGTGGACTAGAGTTTTCACAAAGGTCACAAGAGGACAAGCATAGAGGACACATTTTATGGCTCCTAAGAGTGTTTTGTGTGAGCGTGATATAGTTCCTTTCCTCCCCTTATGGCTTCCTCAACAGTGTCTCAGAAAATTCCCATTTTGACCAATTGTACCAAAACAGCAGAACCCACTGTGTTTGGCACCTTGTACCACAAGTATCTCTGAAAGCACCTGATTTAAGTGATGCAGAAACTTCATATTGGATACTAGCTCTCACTTTACAAAGAGTACACAGCACATTACATATTTTATATGCAGCACACCACTGTAACCCAGTTGCATATTTGTTTACCTTTATCTTATATAACTCATTTCTGTCAGAAATGAGATTGATGGCTGCAGACCTTAGGCCATTTGCTTACCTTGTGATTTATTTACAGTATGCTGACAACACATCTTTCCCAACCAATCTTTTTAACACTTAAGTCCTCTTTGATTTTAGAGTGAGTTTTGGAAATAATTAGGCACATGTAAAATATGACAAGCTGTATATAACTATTTTCCATGTTATGGGCATAGGCAGTCTTAAACCAGGCAGTAGGGTTAATATAAAATAGATACATTTAGAGACTACTGTATTTATAGAAAAGTTCCTATACCTAACTCTCTTCTCCCCAATATCCTGATATTAAAGAACATCTTTTAGAATGGTACTTTTTTTTTTTTTGGTGCCCACAACTTAAAAAAGCTACAGACAAACAAAAAACTTCTTAAGAAACACTGCTTAAACAACCTGATGTTTGCAGTTTCTAATATATCCAGGGAAAGGGTAAGAGGTGACTTGATTACAGCCTACAATTACTTACAATAAGAAGATTTCTGATTGCAAATAGCCCTTTAATTTAACAAATGAAGCATAATGAGATCCAATATTTGAAGGTGGAAGCTAGATGATTGATATTAGACTATGTGCGTATTTTTATCAGTGAATCTAATCAACTATTTGGACTATTTGCCTAGGGAAGTACTTGGTTCTTCATCACTGAGAACTTTAAATGAAAATTGTATGTTCCTGAAAGATATGTAATAGCTCAAGCGGAAATTATAGACTTTACGCAGGAAACACTTGAAGGAATTCTGTCTTGTATTATGCTGTAGCTCTGACTAGTTGATTATTATGGCTTCTTCCAGCCCTAAAAGTTGAGTGGAATTTAGTTGCATTAAAATCAGGGTGAGTTTTGTCACTGGCTGGAGCAGGATTTCACCATCTGAGTTTACACTAGACCACTTTATAGCCTCAATAACACAGTAAAGATACCTTCAAGTATGCAGAAATCTAATCTAACAACTATAAATCAATATTCTTCGAAACTGGGGTTGAAAGATTGTGTTTAAACTAGTCTTTTACCATGAAATTTGAAGAAGCACATACTTAAACTTGCCAGTTGCAAAGTTAATTACAAGTTAAGGCTGACACAGATGTAAATGAACAGAAGGAAAGCAACTCCTGCCTCTTCCTGTGCTGCCTGCCTCGGACAATATAGAGGAACCTTAATGTAGCATAAATTTGTGCTTTCCTCATCTGTAATAAAACAGTAACTAAGCCACCGTCAGAAGGCTGTGATAAAAAGTGTATGTGGTAGAGTGACATTAATAATTAGATGTATTAAGAAATTTCAATATAAGTTAAAGATTTAGATTTAGGATTTTCATTACTGCAAGCAAGAAATGATAGTTATTTTTAAAAAAATCAGTGATACAGACAAGCCAATCTGAGTTATACTGCTTTCCTTTTCTCTTCATATGAAAATAAAAGGATATGCAGTGGAATGAAGAGGAAAACCACATATAATTAAAAAAAAAAAAAAAAAGGAAAGAACTCACCACTCAGAGAGACCACAGTGCATAAAAGCATTAGTTATTATGTCTGGTTTGGGTATCTAGATTTGCAGTAAGATGGGATTAAACTGTTTAAAGTTCTGTGTTACTGAGTTTACTAAGCTATATATGTCATTGTTCTTGTGGAGCTGAAGCACCATATTTATCTACACAATACTTTGCAGGGTGGTGTAAAGCTATTGTCTCCCATTCTGCAAAGAGCCATAAAAGTAAAGGATTTTCATCTCCTGATCTCAGGCTTGGTCAAGGGACACCCAGAAGCATCTGTGAGGATGTCAGTAGTGTTATGCATCCAACAACTGAGCAAGCAGTTCAGCCACAGAGACTGAGAAACCAAACACTGTAATTGTTCAACATCAGTACTGGCTGAATACGACTGTCATTAGAAAACAGCAGAAATGTCTCATCTCAGCTGCAGGTGTTCTACAGCCAGCAGTGTTGACACACGGACTGCAGGATAAAGAACATGTGATTTAGCCCCTCCTTTCTTTTGCGGTTTGGTAGACAGTACAGACACAGACATAGTGGCAGTAAGTCTACCTCTTGTTAAAGGATGAGAAGCATTGTGGGTATTGCAGGAATTCATTCATCAGATGGATTAATGACCAGATTAATCAAACAGAGAAAAAACAGCCTCCTTATCCACCTCAAAGGCATTAAAAGCTAAGCTATAGAATAGATGCATAATGCAGAAGAATGAGGCACATTTTGTGAGAAAAACAATGTGAGTGCCCATATCTGAAAGAGTTCAGGGAAAGGCATCCTGTGTGGGATGAGGCCCTCAGAGCCTAAGAAAGATATAGTGAGTAAGAGCACATCAGTATGGTATTTCCGGCTGCCTGTGTACCACCCCATACACATCACGTCACCTTCCTGCAACCTCTTGTGTAGCTGCATCCACGTAATCAACAGAGGATATTATGTTTTATGGCCAGAAACCTTTTACCTGTCTTTTTGGTGCAAAGTCCTGAAATATCTGTCATGGCAGGAACATAAGTGCAGGCTTCCTAAATCTTAGGCAGGCACTCCAACATTTCAACTTAACTTATGAGATTTAAAATCTTTACAGGCAAAAATAACAACTTTCATCATGTCCTTTAGGAACAGATTACATGCTACCAGTCTACTGTGAGATTTCTTGAATTGAATTATCTAATACTGGAAGTACATGGGTCAAGAAGATAGTAGAGTAGTCTTTTGTCTCTTTGTGAAGATAAGTCTAATTTTAAAATACAAATAACTTAAAGACATTTGTACCCATAATCTGCATATCATTCTAAATGTTACATTATTTGAAAACCCTCAGGTAAGAGAGATTACAAATCCTACTGAACTATTGCAATGAATATGACTTTTATTTATTATTAAATGGATATTAATGGACTAAAGAGATCGTAAATACATTTTGCATAAAAATCATTTAGGCAAATGGAAAGACGACATGATAATTTCTAAGTTGAAAAATTCTTCCTTTCACATCTTAGCTGCTTCGCTTCCTTTTATATTGATTTTGCATTTCTAGACAATGAGATTATATTTTGAAGCATTCACACAGCAGAGCGTAAGGACAAGGCTATAACAAAACAATTAGATCCATATAAATGAGTCTCTACAGACTTAAGTAAAGCATTACTCTTTGCCCAGAAAGTTATCAAATTTTTTCTTTCACCTATCCGTCACAGCAGGTGTTGTGGAAGGGTTTTAAAAAAGCAGATAAAGTTTTAGTCCGCCAGAGAAGAAATTATTTTGATGAACCATGCTGAAACAACCTGTTAAAAAGAAAAAAAGTTTCAGTGATGCTATCAAATAATTCTTAGACAAGTCTGTCATTGGGTTGCAACTACTATTAACAGAAGATAGAAAAGGTAACATTAAACATAACAGTAACCTCTATAACAATTACAAGACAAGGTCCTGATGGCAAACATTAGTGTCAGTATTTCCTGTAATGTAGTACTTATGCACTTGAGCTACTGAAAATGCATCAGGAATATAAACGATACAGAGGAACTCATCTGGATAAAAATGAGATCATGAGAACTTGAACATAAAACTGAACCATGTGCAAATAAAATTATTTTTTTACAAAATCTAAATTTGTTATTGAAGGTATAAAAGTTTCCTGTAGCTCTGCATCTCCTTGTTCCCTGCTAGACATGCCAAGGAACAAAGATAGAGTGGGCACAGGAAGTGAAGAAGGAATCGGCAAAACTGACAGAGGCTATTTCCCTGAAACAGACCCTTGTCTATACGAAATATCTGCTTCAAAACCAAAACGTTTTAGACTGACAGGGTGAACAGAGCATAAACTGAATGCAGGGGCAAGAGGAACCTGCACTACACTGTTTCATATACTGGAAAAGCATTAAGGGCAGTCCAGAAGGAGATGCTTCAGTCTAGTCTTTTGGGTTTTTTTTTTTTGCAAATTTACAGCCACGGGTGTCTATACAAACAAACAAGACCAAATCATAGTTTCAAAATCATTGGATTTTTTTCTCATTTAAGTATTTTACTCTAGTCAAATAATCTATTTATTGTAAGGTATTCAGAGGACATAAAAATGGTTGTAAAAGACACAGAAAACATTGTCATTTCCTATATTTTCTTATGCCTTCTCTTAGGTGACTGGTTACGGGTACACTGAGGATGCAACACATAAGAAATAGGATTTCAACAGAGGTCAAAACTAGAGTATCTATTTGGACTCTTAAAAGGTGGGCGCTACAGAAGCTGAAATGTGGGCATGTAGTTGTTCTAGGAATATTCACTGAAGCATAGTCTTGCTCCTCAGCTCCATGTAAAATTAATGCTGTCTGAAAAGTTCACATCTAAATGAAAAGAAGAGCTGACCAGGAGTTTGAAACTTTGTCTTGCACAGACTTTGAACAAGTACACTGAGGTATAGATAATGTACCTTTGTATGTTTTTGAAAGCACCAAATCAAGTGCTTCAAGTAAAATAGAATACCTTGTTTTCAGGGCTTATTATTGTCTAGAAATAAAATAGGTAGGAAGCTATATAATACTGTCAATATTGAGGCAACCTAGGATATGTGTAGGAGAAGAAATACTGATGTTGGAGGTTATTTGATGTAAAAAACTGTAGAGTCATTAATTGTTTCCAGACATCTAAAGGACTGCTGAATAAGTAAACAGGGACTTGAGAAGCTGGAGAAGGATGCTAGAATTCTGTATGTAGGGTTTATATTATATTTGCATCCCAGTTTGCTAATTTCTCTTCCTATATCTCTGCCTGCATAACTGCAACAGTAGAAGGAAGGGCATGACTTACTCTCCCTGGTCAAAGAAACTTTGTGTGAGTAGGGCTCATTTATTATAATTACCTCTACATCACCCTGCCATTTGGTCTTCTGTCTAGGGAAATGTTGGCTGCTTAGCATCAATTTTTCTTCAGCTTTCTGACTATATCCCAGCACCCCTACTACACCATGCAGCAACTAGTTTTGATGTGTAAGCCAACATATGGCCATTAAACTATTGGCTTCAATTGCAAACATAAGGACTCAGAAATGTGACTTATTAGCATGAAATTATTAAGATCCTCCTAGAAATGTGGCTTCATATTTTCAGTCAAGAAAAAATACACAGAAAACCTACTTACAAGATGATTCTGCTTTATTCTTTTTATTGCCATAATATAGACACAGTTAAAAACCTCATTCCTTTAATAAAAGTTCTATGAAATTCAGATAATTTGAACCTCACATTTCTGTGCCTCTCCTTTGATATTTTGATAGATGTCATGCCTTGGTTTTTTAAAAAAAAAACCAACACACAATTTGCAAATCACAGATTCTGAATTTTTATACGTACACAATATGAGGTTTCTTGCCAATTTAAAAAATGGCTATTGAAAGCCCTAAACATTATTCTCAAGAAAGGAAATTTGGATGTACTTTGGCCTCCCGATGTGGTGAAAACTCACCTAGGGTTTTTTAATTGCTTATTTAATAGTGATATACCAAGAATGTTGTTTCCTGTAAGCTCTCATCTTGCTCTTTATTCTGTGTAATGAATCTTTCTTGTCAAGTTTACTATTTCCTCTTGGTATTCTCATTAACATTAGCCATTAAAACAAGATTGGGCAAATTGTTGGAAAATCTACTCTAGGGAAAGACTTCATTTAGAAAGCACGTACCGTTCTACCAGAGTAGTTTCAAATGCTGCAGTTACTTCCCTGTAAAGTTCTGTGAGAAAAATCTCTGAATAGAATTGAAAACGGCCAAATGAAATGGAACAAAGAATTTTATTAACAGTGCACTGGATGCAAGAAGCCAAGTAACCCTCCCCCCATCTTGTGTGCTCAGAACTGGAGGGACCAGTCTTTTA
>JAWMRA010000078.1:70067517-70096949 GCA_035584735.1 Pseudotriccus pelzelni
TGTCAGCTCATTAGCCATGTTAAACAGCTTATCAAGTCATTTGGTCATGTTATCTCTTGGTAACAAGCTCTGGCCAGGCCCATTGTTCTCGAGTCAGCCCCTAGACAATGCATCTAATGAGCAACCTTAACAAGTGCAGCCTCCCACGGCTGCAGGTTAAATAACTCTCTAGTTTCCACAAACTACACAGTTTATCAAACTCCTGCTTGTAATAAAACTGCCCTCCATTTATTTCTCACAGTTCAGTGTTTTGGATGATTAAAATAGATATTCACAGAAAATAATGTATTTTGCAAATAATAGAGAAAGTACCACAGTATTCCAGACAGCCCTTGAAGCTTGATTCTAAGTTCCTAAAATCATAGAGAAATAGAGTGGGAGGAACTAAAAAATATCCTAACTTCTCCATGTCCCCAAAGCAGGGTTAGCTATAATTACGTATTTCTGATGGATGTTGTCTTCATATATGCTTTAAAATATTTGCTACCTCCTCCCTAATAAAAAAAAAGATTGCAAACCATAAATTAATATCTTTCTCTACATGAAATATCTTTTTTTTTTGACTTGTATCTAGTCCTAAACTCTTCCTCATCTAATGCAACTTGGAAAATAATTACCTGCTTCCTTTTTATAGGACTTAATGAATTCAAATGATGAAAACATGCCAGCAGAGATAATTTGGTGGAAGAGTTAGACGTTAAGAACAACCTGGTTTGCTGCTCTGAAAAGAAAAAGAAAGAAAATATTTTGTATCTTTATTTTCTAGTTTTCTTAACTTCTGCATAGATTGTGATGGAACAAACATTAAGCCAAAATGGGTTTGGCATAAATTTTCCAGTAGCTTTCATTTATGATAAACTGATGCAAAATAAATTCTAAGCAGAAAAATCAACTGTTTTGATACTAGTTATTTCCCAATACTTCACAGACGTTTCTGTCTCATAGCAAGACCTCTCGTTCTGTTTAAAAAATACTTCCCTGAATTAATAATTTTCAATAATGTATCACTTAGAATAGAGGGTTGGTCATACATATGAATGGAAGATGTTTTGTATTGGAAAGAAAATTAAGTGCTGCATACTTTGCCAGAAATAACCGCCTCTGCCTTCGCCTCTCCTCCTCTGAAGCAGATTTATTATTGCCATTATTCATTCCAGTATGTTGTCCTAGGGAACACTTTTATGTGGAAATGTCACTTATTTTCAGATGCCAGTAACTTAAATTGCTTTACAGTTTCATTAAAAGCCACCGTTGCTGCTGGCTGCTCAGCAGACATCTCAGCTAGTAAGCTCTGATGTGCTCTTTACAGCCAAGTTGAGAGGCAGTTTTAACTTGTGCTTTCCAGTTTCCCTATAAATAAAACACTTTTAAGAGCTAAATGGTCCTGTCTTCTGTTCTTCATTACCAGGCAATGAGTACCTACCGTTTTCAGAACACTGTAGGACTAAGGGCCTTTCCAGTTTCCTACATTTCTAATCCCAGTCATGACAGCCTGTGGCTGGGAGCAGGCACTGTGCTCTCTTCAGCTAGACCTAAGTACTAGTGTGTCTGCTACTTCTCTAGTGCCTTACACCAACCAGCTTACTATGGGACTCTGAGTATTTTCCATTCTGTCACACTAATCCAAAACATTTTTTTTGTCTGTATTTTAGAGAGCAGGGATGACAGCTAGCTTGTCACCTGATTGGTTTCTGAGCTAAAATTTATATTAAAATGGACAACATGCTCCTTTTAGTTCACCTGCAGTAAACACTGTCTTATTGGTTTATAATTGTCATTCCAGAAAGAAAAAGGCAGTTTACCTATTTCCAAATGTAACCCAATCTTATGCATTCGAGTGTTAGGTTAGACTTCACCCTAAGCTCTACTTAAATAATTCTTTTAGTTTATTAATTCATGCACTATTGATTTACAGAAAGGGATATTGACTAAGAGGGAAGAAGCCTTCAGGATTACCAAATACTAATTCCTGCTAGAAGTTAAATTGTATTCTTGATGAATTGAAGTCTGGTATAATAGACAAATCAAACATTTCTATTTTTAGATGATGAGGGATGCAGGTCATAAGTCCTGTCAGGAAAATTACCTGAGTACATTGTAGACTGACTAATCTCCACCAGTAGATTCTGGTTTTGGTCATTAAGAGCCTAAAAGCACGTACATAAAGAAAATACACGGGGAAGTATGTTTTATTTCTTTGGGGTTTAGTTTTTAAACTTTATCCCATTGCCTTTAAATAATCAGATTATCATGGGTTAAAATGGGTGGAGAGTTTTGGGTTTCTTCTTTATTCCTTATACAGTTCTTTGGTCATCATAAGCTGTCAGCGAATTTATTTTGAAAACAAACAAATCCCATACCCAGAAAAAAAATATTATTACTTCCAGATAAAATGTTTCAAGATGGAAACTTCTTGCAATAGAAGCATTTCAGCTGTTCTTGCACCTGACTGAGATGAAATCAACTGAGCCTATGAATCAGCAAAGTCTTTGTATGCAGAGACATTGTATGACTTAGTTTGTCATCTCTCCATCTGCTGGGTGGTTAAAAGTCTGTTAAGCAGCTTGAGTGGTACAAGTAAAGAGAGAATCCAGAGTCTTTGCAAAAAAAAGACTTTGTCAGTGTCATGCAGCTTGTATTCAGTTAATATAAGAAATGAACAAATCTCTTGCATGTGTTCATTAAACCATAAATTAAATGTATTTGCTTTGTTAAGTCATCTAAAGAGTATGATGGTATGATGGCAGATGCTGAGGAATGGAAGCAGTAAAGCAACATCGATCATTATCTGCTTTTCTATACATATTGTGCCATGCTGTGTCATCCTGGTCTTCCAAAGTGTATGTTAAGTGGGGTACAGTGAGTCAAAAATTAAAGGGAACACAGAAGAGGACAGCGTTACAGGAACAGGATCACTAATCATATTGCATGATCCAGAGACTTATGGAAAACAACAACAATAGCAACCTGTTCTTACATATGTTTCATAATATCATTCTCATTTTTCCTGGTTTATAAGTGGTTAACTTGAGCCATAAAGCACTGAAGTGACAATGAGTAGACAAGACTTCATTGAGCTTTGCATCCTACAGAAGTTTGGCAGTTAAATCCATTTTAGTTGACCTATATTTACATTGTAATAATCTGAATAATCTAAAATAAAAAGAGAACATTGGTGTGGCACATCTAGCACCACCAGCCGGAACATGGGCAGAAATAAGGAAGACTATCAAGCCCTTAGGGTTCAAGTGATTTTAAAAACCACAAGAAAGTGTTCTTCAGGAATTTAAACAACAAGCAGAAACAGAAGGAAAATACAGGTCTGCTGTTAAACAGGGAAGGTGAATTAGTCACCAACAATGCTGAAAAGGCAGAGGTTCCCAACCCTTTCTTCACCTCCATCTTTACCAGCACTGCCAGGCGCCCAGGTCACAGGAGCTTGACTTTTACAAATCAAAGGGCCTTGGCACTGTCCACCTGAGGGTGGCAAGAGGGCTGCTGATGTCACTGCAAGGAGTTGTGCAGATCAGGAGAAATCTCAGAAAACTGGAAGAAGGCTAGTGTCACTCTCATCTATAAAAAGGGCTTAAATGAGGATTCAGGAAATTATATGCCCATCAGTTTTACTTCTGTCCCTGGGAAAGTTACGGAATGAATCTTCCTGGGGTCTATCACAAGTCAGATGAAGCATGTGATCATGAAAAATCAGTGCAGATTTACCAAGGGCAAACTGTGTTTGACAAATCTGATTGCCTTTCTACAACAGAGTACACTGCTTGGTGGATGTGGGGTGAACGGTGAAAATTGTCTACCTGGATTTCTCCAAGGTTTTGATGCAATTTCCCGCAGCCTTCTCCTAGAGAAATTGATGCATTGCAGTCTAAAGTGGTCCATGCAGTGGGTGAGGAACTGGATGACTACATCCAGAGGGCAGTAGTAAAGAGTCTATTTTCTTACAGACAGCCTGTCACAAGTGGGGTCCTCCAGGGATTGAGATCAGGTCCAACACTGTTTAATAACTTCAGAAGAGATATGGAAGATAGGATCAAGTGTACCCTGATGAAGTTTATTGATGATACCAAACTGAGCGGGGAAGTGGACATTTCAGAATGGAGAGCCACGCTGCAAGAAGACCTGGATAGATAAGAAGAGTGGGCTAGCAAGAACCTTATGAAGGTCTGAAATTATGAACCTTACACAAGGACAAGGTCTAGCACTTAAGAAAACATAAAACAGAAATGCAACACAGGCTGGGATCTACACAACTGGGGACCAGCTCTGTAGAAAGTGAACGGAGGGCCCCTGGGGGTCAACAAACTCAGCATGAGTGAACAGCGTGCTGCTGCAGCAAAACATTCAACTGCTGGAATAATCTCCTCAGGGAAATAGTGGATTCTCCAACAGTGGACATTTCTAAGAGTCAGCTGGAAGCTGTCTTGTCCAGACCATGCTTTTGACAGGAAAGTTTGGAGCAGGTGATCCTTGAGGTCCACTTCTAACCTGGTATTCTATGATTCTGTGAAACAACTCTTTGAATCGGATTCAATATTATTAATCAGATGCTCTATAATGTCTTTCAAGGTGATTTTCAGCCTCAGTGAAGCCATTTCTGTGCCTTTAAGCCTACTTCTTTCTGCTAGCCTATTTTTAATAAAAAGGAATTGTAGACTCCTTGACATGTCTTTGTGGAAATGCCTTTGACATCTCTTCTTAAGGTGAATTGTAGGTATATTTTATTCATGTTGACTTCTTCCTACAAGCACATTTTAAAAACAACTGGCCTCTTTCCTCGCCTTTTCTTGGCAGTTTCCTAGCACCTACCATTTTTATAGTGTTGAACAAGTTAAGGCTTGTCTTTGTTCATTTGTGTTTGTACACCGTAGACTAAGATCACCTTACAGTCAGAAATAAAAAATAAGCATGATTATCCTCGGCTTATCAGATACCTCTTTAAGTAAACAAAAACATGCATGAAATAATTGACCCATTTTTCTTCAAGCATATCAGAATAGACTAGGCACAGCTCCACAGAGATTTGTGAAACAATGTTAACATAAAAGGATAATGAAGATGGATGCAGTGCAAACTTTGATTTTGAAGCTATTCCACAACGCTTAATAGTAGAGAAGACAATCCCTGAGGTCCCTTCTGGATGCTTCTACAAAGACAGTATACTCAGTAGGTATCACTAAAAGAAAGCAACTTTGAGACAGAAACCTAATTATGGTGCTTTCTGGTGAATATAGCCTGAAATCATATCACATGTTGCACAGATTTTAAAGGAACTCTCTTTATCATTCCTGCATAAATTCCTGTGAATATAATGTTAAAGAGAGTTTATGTATGGCTTATGAGATGGCTCATACAGTTTCATTAGAAACTGTTATTCGCTCTTATTTTTGGACTTCCTGCTTCTTGCTTTTATCATTCCCAAAGATAGTTTGCTAAATGTTTCTCCAATTTCTTTCCTATCATCATGCAGATTCACCAATGTAATATATTTTTAATCTGTGATTATCCTGGTACAAAATATTAAGAGTCAAGAAAAGAATCTGAGTGTCAGTTCACAGACTTAGATGAGCTTGAGATTTCAAGAGCAATACAAGTAAAAAAGTACCTCTATCCTTCACAATGATGGTCAAAGAACCAAATCTTACAGTATGATGCATATGATGATCTACATCAAAGAAAATGGTACAGAAAGCTGATGATTGTTTTTAATCTCCTCACCTTACTACTACAGTGCCTAACATTTCCAAGGCTGGAACAGGCAAAAGTTATCGTTCTCCATATTTAATTTTTCAAACTCCAGTTAAAGAGGAAAAGCTCCCATATAGAGAAAGGACTAACTTTGTTCCAGTTGATTTCTATTCAGGATTACATCACATCTTCCAACACAGCAGAATTTTAGCTCTGTTACATGGAAGTGCCTTTATCTTCACTTGAGTAACAATACCTTGTATTTCATAAAAGGATCATGTTTTATATAAATAGTATCAAATATGATAGAAATTCTTTCTCATTCTAAAGAACAGTCCCATCTCTGGAAGGGACCATTAGCAGTGAAACAAACATATTTATCCTGGCATGCCAGAAATAAGGAAAATAAAGTTCCTCAAGATTTGTATTTTATTTTGTATTAAAATATCAACAAGGAAGATAAGAAGAAGACTGTTTTTCTTTGGAAGTAGATCACATGAGAGAAAGGAGAAACAGGACTTGTACAGAAAGTCAATGCAGCAAATTTCTCACTGTTAAAAAACTCTAGGAATGGAGAGCGGAAGTGATGTTCAATGGAATTTCCATTTTAACTGTGAAAAACCTTAGTAAGTGGCTTAAACAGCAACATGACTTAAACTTCTGCCAACATCTGACCTAGAGTAGTCATTTCAGCCTGCAGAAGGACCAAGAAAGCTTTTATCTCTTAGGTTAAAAACAAACAAACAAGCAAACAAAAAAACACCAAAAATGCAGTCTGAGATGGTTATGCAGAAGTAATTGACTTGAAAACCTCAGGATAATATTTGTTGAATAATAGACAAAATCACAATAATTTTCTTTTAAAAGCTTCAATTTCAGTGTTTGTGATACCCTAAGGGACTTAATTACTGTAATGGTTTCCTGTAATTAATACAGAAAGATGTCTTGTAGGGTTTGTGGTTTTTTTCTTTTTTTAAGTCGAGGAATTATATGTTTCTTTTCTGATGAAAGTAATCCTCAAAACAGACCCAGTTCATCCCCTGCTAATTAAGAAACAAATCAAGAAAGTACATAGAGGTTACGTGAACACAGAGGAAGGAAAATTATGTGTAATCCTTTCCTCGAAGATTTTCCCCTCCAGCCTTGGGAGAAAATAGATAGTTCCTAAGTCAACATTGCGGGGACAAGAGGTTGTGCTGGCTGTCGGGCAGCGTTTTGCCCTCCCTTGCCCAGGCTTTCCCTGGGGCTCTCTCCTGCCTGCCCATGGCTGAGGGGCTCAGCCGTGCCCTGCGCTGGGGCCGCTGGAGCCGCTGGAACTGGCGCTGTCCGGGCAGGGCAGTCCTGGATGCTCCACACAGGGACACCCCGGCACTGCCCCCAGTGCCACAGCCACTGCCGGGGCACCTGCACCTGGTACATATGCAAAAGCAAGAAATAAGTAAACATTTATTGTTCTGCTCTGCAGGAGACAGGTATTTTTGGAGATGGTAGATGAATATCCTGGTATCCAGATTCTCAGAAGCTACAATATCATAGACCTATTGAAAAAATCTGTAAACAAACTTTCTGCATTCGCAATTGTAAAGCTATAGTTATTCCTTCTTTCTTTTAAAGGTAATAATTTGTATTATTTATTACTATTATTTCATTATATTGCAGTATTTTCACTGTAAAATAACAAAGGCAATGAAGAGACCGCATGAAAGAAGAGATCTATAAAAGAGGCTCATCATAAATCTGTAAATAAAACAATGTTGTGGGGAAAATATCCCTGCTTGAAAAGTACACTGATGCAACCAGCAATGAAAACAATAGATATATTAGGATCAACAATACTACTGCTTGCAATCAATATGCAAATGCAATTTCTGTGCTCAAACAGGAGTACTGTGTGGAGCAGAATACTTATGAACTTACATGATTAGGCACAGCTTGTGTAAAGCTGACCATTTCCATTACAGGGGCATTATGAAATGATAGCAGGGTATCTGAAGGATCCGTGTTTGTCTCTTAAATCTGGAATCTTATATATACAAAATCAAGCTGAAATCTCAAGATGCCAGACTCTGATATTCAAACACCATTATCAGTAGTTGCCTCAAAAGTAATTTTATGATCTTACAAGACATTTGATTCTAATGCAGTAATATAGTTTAGGGTTTTGTTAGGTTTTGCTGGGTTTTTGGTTGGTTGGTTGGTTGGTTTTTTGGATTTTTTTTGTGTTTTTCTTTTCCCAGATGGTTTATCATTCCCAGATTTCAGTGCCCATAGAGGCTGAACTTTGCTCTGAAGACATGAGGCCTGAAAGCTTTCATTAAGAATTAAAGAAAAAATGAAGTGAAAAAAGGTTAAGATTATTCCACATCACAGTACTCAGGAATTCCGGATAAACATATAACATCATGAAGCTTTTAGAAAAATTATGAAGGCTGGAGACACTGGAAGCTTGATGGATTTGAACTGACTCAAATAATACATTTACCAAAGGAGGAAGACAACGGATTCTGATTTTCCTTTTAAAAAGGTATTTCTGTCAGTTGTAACATAAGATCTCACACATCATGTCATATCAGTGATGTTCACTTCACCTTCTGTTTCCACAAAGCTTTTTGCTCAGGCTTCAGCTGGTGTTATACATGAAACACACAAAATAATTTTTTTATCTGTCTTGCAATGACAAGAGACTATTCAACCTAAGAGGTCTAGAGCAGAAATTACAGCGTGGAAAACAAATAGAGCATTTAGAATGTTGTGTTTTCTCTGGGAACTATAGAAAACCTGCCTAAAATTGAAGGTTACCTGCACATTTCTGTAAACTCTCTTCACTCAGACAATTTAATCACTGATGAGCACTTGCCAAGCCAAGAAAACACATTTGATATTCCTTTTGTGATGTCTCTGACAATGCAATCTCATTTTCCCTTATATCAAGACAGTCTGCTGCTCTCTGGGATATTAGGGTCTCCTTCAGTTCTGCATTCATTCCTCTCTGGTTTCTGACATGTTTGCAATTTTACTGTTGTGTAAATTTTATCTTGAAATGCTCTCAAGCAGAAAGTGCAGCATGCAAAGCCTGTAGCAATACCATGGCACTGTAACCTTACAATTCCCATACCCACACCTAAGTAGTTCTCTCAACCAAAGTAAAGAGTTGTAAAGAAACAAAACCACAAGAATTTATTTATTAAATTACGTCTTAAATTTTTATTGAAAGACAGTAAGAAAACGGGGAATATAAGCTGTTTTTAAAGGAAGGAAAAACAGCTATTTTTCTATTTCCAAAGGGTTCCATTAAATGAAAGCTACAAACTTTTGACTGAGGAATAAGAAAGTTAATTCATTGCTCTGTTCTCAATAATGACCTTAATTATAGCAGAGCTTAAATGCTCTACTAACATTGGACCAGTAACTTAGTATTTATAAATTATAATTAATAGGCACAAAGTTTATGTATATAGCATGGCTATAAATATAAGTAATGCTTCATACATATATTTTAGAAGTATTTTCTTTTTTGAGAGTTATCTAAATACCTGTTAAGAAAATACATATATAGGAAACAAATTTGATCATCCGGCATAATTTTCATACCTCTTTTTGACAGTTTCTATACTATGCCTGGGTTTTGGCTACAGCAGATAAAATTTTTAACATAAATATATAAAAATACTGAGAACATACTCTGGCAAATAATGGGACAAACAGGTGTGTTTTGGAGAACATCTTTACTGCTTGTTGTCATGGACCAATTAATGTGTTTGTATGCAAATTAATATTTATGTACTCACTAGATCACAGTTGTTCAATAGATAGTCATCTTCTGTGCTCTTGAGTGTGGCCTGACACTTCCCCTGAATTTTTACTGCAGCTGCTTTGGTATCATTGCATAAGATTACTTGATTTTTTTTGAGTAATGTATGAATATAAATGAATCACCAGAGATCTCGGAGACTAGTCTGTCCATCTCTGCTACAATTTATAAAAAAGAATAAAAGTGATATCAAGAGGATAGCAAGCCCGAATTTCAAATCACACTGTTTTGCTCTGGATAACAAGCAGATGTAGGTATTGAAATCTTTAGATTAAATTCAATAAAATACAAATTCACTATCCACAATTATGTCTATTTCTAGCCCTATAATCTGTGAACTCTCATACTGTGTCACAAGACCAGAACAGAACAGAGCTTGTATGCTCAAGTTGTCAAAGCTGCAGAATTTCATTGTAGCTTAAAGATATGTGGAGGGCTGTATTGCAATTAGAGCTAGAAAGGTTCTCACTTTTTAAGAGCAAGTGCCTCTACTGAATGTAAAACCCCACACAGTCAGCCTGGTAGCCTGTGAACATATGCAGGACACATTCACTGGGTTGTCTGGCTTGGACTCAGAGTTCAGTCATGACTTTGTCTTTCCTCATGCCCTCCTACTAGCAGTAGGAGGCTAAATGCTTTCTGAGACATTGGCCCAAGAGCTCTGCTCTTCAGACGCACAGTATAGCCTCCTGATTAGGGCACGCTTCTAGGAGTAGGATATCAGTTACAGCTGTTCTGGTTTTAAAAATCATACACACTTCAAATCGTGCATTTTACTTCCATCAGGTTTTAAACTTGTAGATCATACACACCGGACTTACCTAAATATTTCTTAAATCTATAGTCATTTTGATTATTGATTATCTTTATTACAGCTCTTATAGCAATGAGCAAAGGATCAAGGCTATACTGCACTAGGAACTATAAAGAAGAAAAAAATACCCTATTTCCTTTATTTCTCTATTTCCCTAATGAACTTTTGACAAAAATGGGTACACTATGTGATCAAAATTTACACTGAAGCACCCTGAAAGAAAAGGAGTTACAAATATTTAGAATATGTGAACTCATTCAGAGTAAAAACTGAAAGTCAGAACTACCTTAATGAATAATGAGTAAACTCACCTGCCTGTATAAAACATACAGGCAAACTCTGTTTGACTACCTATGTTCATGAATTACACCACTGATTAAAACCATTACAGAAGCATAGACAGATCTGTGTTGTCTCACTCTAGGTTTGCACGCATCCCTTCTGTGGCAATTTTCTTCCTTCTATCACAGTATTCACCAGAAACTAATGTATACAGACATGTGCTACCTCTAACTCTACGTTACACTTTATTATCATCTGCAACACTGATCTTTACTTCTCCAAGAATCAAAATCCTTCTTTTAAGCCAGAAATTTAGAATAAATGCTTCTCTTGGGGAATTATCATGATGCATGTGTTATTGTTTCTTATTCCAGTGTAAGAAACTCTAAATTTCATTCATTTTCCCACTTTTTTTAAACACAGAACTAAATGGTGCTATAGAATCAACAAGTTACAGTTCGTATTTGTAAACATTTCTCTTATGACCATGCATCTTTCATGATCTCAACCAGGTAGATGGTTTTCCACCATATCTGAATTTCTATAGGGTAAAAGATTGTGTTTTGGAGGGACAAGGCACTATGTCACATTCTTGTTCTGTGAGGACAAGGAAGAGTAGATCTACCTGCCAACTTGCCTTCAGAGTAAAATCCCTCTGGAAAACAGGTTAGCAGGTGACTCCCCTGCTGCCACAGGATGCATACACTTAAGTCAGTGACAGACATTCATCTGCGGAGAATAGGCACAAAAGGGTGGGTGAAAAAAAAAGGGATCTAGTAAACTCGTAGCTCCCTTCAACAGGGATGTCAGAGAGGTTTTCAACTCTTTTTGGTCCTCTTAATATAGAATAGCCTAGGTCTGTATTTGAGTTTATTTCCTAGGATCCAAACCAGTTACTTTCATCTATCCCTGTCTTGTAAAATTTACTATAATTACTGCTACCATATATGGGGATCCACATTACTACCAACTATGTAAACTACCTTATAACTCCAAAAAAATTAATGAGCTGCTTCAATAAATAAAAAGAAAATAGCTCTCAAAAAAATTAGAAAATAATGACAATAGTTCTCTAACTTATTCACAAAAGCATCCAAATGTTAAAATTACTTTCATATATGAGGGCTATTGTATAAAGAATAAAGAAAATATTATGTGCAAAATTGCCACAGTAATTAGGGAGAAAATTATCTAAGTCCTTTAGGAGTCCAGTTTCCACTGACTTTGGGGAAAGAATGTAGATGCTTTTGAAAACACTTTTCCAAAGACACACAGGGTGTCAGTCATAGAACTAGAATCTCTGGAGTGTCAGCACAGTCTCTCAATAAGAAGGCCATAATACCACTACTAGAACAATCATAATTGCAAACAGATTACAACTCAATTAATTGCAAAAAGAGATTTTGCAAAGGAACTGAATTTTAATGAAGTCTATAACATTTTTCTACTGCAAACAATTCATTGAGGAAAATGTCACATGTTTGCATAGAAGTAGAAAGAAAATCTTCCCTTTCAACAGAACACACTATCATTGCCAGCTTTGTACTTTGGCCAAAACTGTTGAAGGATTTACATAATGTAACAAAAAGGACAAAAAAAAAGTAATGTTTTTCTCAGTAAATTAACTTACTGCGTCTGGGAGAAAGTCAGTAATAATTATAAATTATCCACACATGTATACTAGTCTATAGGTTTAAGAGAAAGAACACTGAAGCATGAGAAAATTTGCACTAATAAATCCAGTTAGTAAGTTATTAAGAAGTCAAATAAAACCTTTTAAACTGTAAGTGACTCCCTTCTGGGGGGGAACTGAGGGCCCCATTTGTTGACCAGACCTGTCCCACAGGGAAGTAAGACAAATCGTTAGAAGATTCCCCGGACTGATTAAGCTCTCTGATTATTACCCCCTTCTGATTGTCCAGGTCAGCAGTGATGAGGTTAAGAAGTCCTAAGGCAATGAAAAAGAATTTCAGGGCACTGGGACAACTGGTTGGAGGGACAGGGTCACAGCTGAAATTTTTCCTCAATCCCTTCAATAGCAGGGAAGAATGCTGAAACGAACAGCAGAACCCACGCAATGAACACGATATTTAAAGACTGATGCCATCGGTGGAATTTTGGGGTTTTTTTGTCAGAGGTGTTCACACAAGCAGCCTCTCATACAGTGAAATTAAACAAGACAGTGCTTTGTAGACTTAAAAAAAAATCAGTATCGTCATCCTCATTTGTTCAGTTATATTCAAATTCCAGCAGCTGCTTTAGTTGGAAACAGGAAACAAATTAGGAGATGAGAAAAAATGCTTGTAGAACTCATAGTTTTCATATAAACATTTTTAAAGGATTTGTTCTAAACTGAAAAGCCAAATTATGGCAGTGAGCAAGGCAAATCAGCAGTTTTGAATTGTAGTGCTTTGCAAAAAAAATTCTTTTGGCAGAACATCAGGTCCACCAAATTGGCATAAATGCATCACCTTCACTAGCTGCCTCTGGCCTTGGAGTTTTAAGCCATCCTAATGCCTGTTGATTTTTCATGTTTATTCCTGCTAATAGGTTTTTGGGATGTTAATTAAACAACTAATTGAGTTCATTCTTTTTGTTTGTTTCCAATCTGCTTTCAGTCTGTTAAAAATGGAAAAATAATGTTCTTATTATTAAACATATAAAAATAAGTCTTGATATTATGAAACCAACAACTAAAGCATTTATAAAGTTTTTGATCAACTGGTATTTTTGCTCAACTCATATAAACTTCAATAAATAAGCTCTGAAAAGAATCTGGCTTCCAAAACAGGATTTTTTTGCTAATATTATTTCAAACTGATGTGGATAAATTGAAATAATTTTACTAAATGTGAAAAAAATCCATACCTATTTAAGTAACCCACTTTTAAAGTGGTAAAAATACTAAATCCAGACATTGTTCTGGAACAATCATATTTAAATCACTGTACAAAAAGTTTGCCTTACCAGCTCTGAAAAATGTTATCGAGTTTCTCCAAGATACTTTGCCTCGGAATTTTATGATTTGTAAAAAATTGCTTTATGTACTCCCAATTATTTATTATCTTGTACAAAATAAGTCTTCTGCGGAAAATTACTTCTTGCTCAAAACATGCATTCCTCTTGTGCATGTGGAGTTATGCGCATTTTTTTTAGGTAAATGTATTTTATTTCTCATCACACAATATATGTCCTACCTAAGGTTATATTTTACTTGGTAGGGGATAGATACTGTTTGCTAGATTCATCAGTCCTATCACGTTGATTCAGAAACAGTACAGTAAAGGATGGAAGTTTTTAATGCTCATGGTTAATAGAAAAGTTGGATTCACAACTAACACTCCAATGTGATGGTGCACAACATGAAAAAAAATACAACCCAGTTGAAAAAAGAATTTTTCATTTTAAAACAATCTTAGCTTCCAAGAACATTCTAAGCTAGGTCTATCAAAACTTTTCAATGTTGACCTGTAATTGCTTTTACAATTTTTTTTTCATTCTTCTGCAAATGCCCCTTAAAACTAGGAAAAAACTGCACCCAAACCAACAAAAGCAAAAAACAAGCCCTTAAAAATATCCTAAATAATTATTTTCATTTTTTTCCTATCTCCGTGAAAAAAGGAATTTTGTTTGAATTGATCCATTCCTACAAATATTTCATTTTTCAATGACCTGGTACATTCTGACATTCTCATGTTGTAAATGCAGGGCTATAGATATTTAAACTAACATCTGAATGGAAAACTACATATGCAGATACTATAAACAGAGGCACTTCTTGCTCAGAACTAATTTTATCATGTCACTCTGAGGTATGCTAAAATAATACAGATTGAAACTGAGGAACAAGTGCCGATAAAATGAAGGTACCACAGCAAATATATAAAAAATGCTCATTCATTCTAATTTATATAGAGATGAAAAATAAAATCTGTTCCTGTGAGTTCATCAAAACTGTTTAGTCTACCCAAAGATAGTAATGAAAACTCTTTTCTGCTTCCGAGGTAACCAACAAAGTTATGGTACTAACCAACACGTAGTTTGGACTAAATACTTTCTCAAGCACACAAGCACAGGTGTTAGGTGGCCTACCTGGGTCAGTGTCTATAAACATGAGCAGACCTACCTTCAGATCTGCTCTGGCAAAGTAACTGTCACATCAGATGGACAGTCAGGACAGAAGGAAGAGGGTTATGAGATTTTCCGCTTAAGAGCCCAAACACTAGATTGAAACAAGTGGCCTGATACCTATGGTCCTGCTGTTTGGTTTTTATGTCAGAGGTCTATAAAGCCAGACTTACTTTTACCACACAGACAGAAACCATGAGCATGGGGAACAAAAATAGAAAAATTTTTATTAGAAGGAGGAGGAGAATTTGGTATCAGCCAGAGGCAGCAGATGCTACTACTGGGTTAAGATAAATTCCTTTCTTCAGAATTCTCCCTGACTCACTTTTATCCCCTTTTATTTCTCCATCTTCGTCATATCAGGGCAACCCAGTCTGCACTCTTCACTTTTGTGGTAGTGGCAATTCAATTTCCTTTTAGTGAAAAGGACATCCTGAGCCAAATCTGGCTACGTGCTGGCTCAATCTCCTCCTTGGAACAGGGGAAGTACAAAAGGTGAGACTGTGCATGGCTTTTTTGAGTCCAGAATAATTGGCTGAGATGGTGGAGAAGGAAATAGGGCATGTACACTTGGTTTGACAATTAATAATATTCTCACTCTTATCCACTGATATTAGGAAAGTTTTTATTTCCTTCGGTGGGCACTTGTTTGATTGTAAACTACTTAGCTAAGATCTTTTGTCTCTGAGTTTCATGCCTTGACTTGGCTTGTGTCTCATATAAAACAGCCTGTGCACCATCTGCTTTTGAAGAGTCCAGGCAGAGATTCTATATAGCATTATGGGTTTATGTTTGTACCACCTCTGTTTTGTGAGGATCCCTCCATCCACACAGAGAATGTACAGGAGTCTAATTTAAAAAAGAAGGCAGAAAATGACAGAATCGTTTCCTTATTGCAAAACAATTAATTTATCAGTGACTCAAATGCAGTCGTAAAGGTCTTTTATTTTTATTATTTTTCCTCAGTCACCAGAAGCCTCTTATCCTTCTCCACATACAAAATATCAGTGTCTGTTTCTTTGACTGTCTATTGAGCATTTGAATGATAATCATTCATCTGTCTCTGTGCATGGATTTTGAGCTAGGATTGTAATGCAGCAATCATCTGCATAGAGTCAATTACAGTAATATACTGTTCAAGAAAGTTGATAATGGAACCTCACTTATCTATATGTTTTGAACAGGACATTTTAGTTTAAATATTAAAGAATTATGCAACTGTTAATATTAACCAGGAATATTTTTATATTATTGAATTTTTGAATTATATCTGCTAGTTCTAAATAGCTGGGTTTATCATCATAATTTTTAAGGATTTCTATTAGTTCAGGGAGGGAACTTAATCAGAATATGACATTATTTGATACTGCAGGGAGAATTTAGATTCAGTAGGTAAATTTAAATAACATAACCCTAGCCTTTGCAATGTTTTTCAAACTATTTAATTAGACAATTACAGTTTATTTAAGCTGTACATGTTATTTACCATGAAATATAATTCCCAGTGTGGTTTGATTCAGCTGATAGGTTCCAGGTTTGTTCAGACAGTATTTGGACTTGGTGACTTCATCAATCTTCACTGTTGTTAAAAAGGCTTGCCTGGATGACAGATCCTACAATGCCATTGGTTTTGTGTATATCCCTGTACTCAAGTTTAAATTAAAAGTTTCACATGGTTTTAATGAACATTCTTACTACTCTGCAGTAAAACATATCTGTTGTCTATCCAACTTGTTTTTCTTCCAGTCTGTCCATTCTTAAGAGAAATTTTTAAAATCACAGAGAAAATAAATAAAAACGGTATGTGAGATTCTACAGTCCTACTTCAGTGAGTAATTTAGTATGCTGTAAAGAGACTGTATTCACTCTCACCCTTAAGAAAGCCATTAACCACAAAAAACATGTCTATATTTTTCAAGCGTTCAAACGCAGCTCAGTTTAAGTAACAAAAGCCAGCTGAAGAGCCAGAATCACTCAGAGAGGCAGAAGCCACAGTTTTTCACCCTTTAAACACTCTTGCACAGGGGAGCAAGAATCCCTATGATATTCTTTTGTCCGGAAAGGTGTATGAATATACTGCTTCATTGTATAGAGAATGTTGTATTGCTTTCCAGTTTCTTTAGAAATGACGGTTAACTCAAGCTGAGCTATAGTAGTCCTGTGATTCAGAAAAAAAAAACACAAAAAAACCCCATGGCCTTTCATAGTAGGCTGAGACCTTGTCCTATGGTTAAATGAGCAACAAAACAGGCCACTGCGAGAGAAGATAACTCTCTTCCTTCACACAAAGACTTTCTTGATAAAAGAGTGAGTGAAAGCTGCAGTTCATGAAGGTGCCAGTGGGGCATGCAGCTCTAATTCCCCTCAGCCCACAGTGAGGAGCTGCATTCTAAGGTTAGTTTCATATTATTTGCAGCTTAGCCTAACTCGCAATTTGGTGATAACCAAAAAGGCTGATCCCACAGTGACTTCTATCCTAATAACAAGGCTAAGTGCTCTTTGCTCCAATTTCTAACTGCTCCTCATCCCACTGAGAAAGACTATTCTTGCCCCTTCGGTGAGCCATGGGACTGTCTCTCTGTGAAATGCTCCTAAACACTAGACTATGTCACCACTCCCAATCCAATGTCCCAGCCTAGCCTTGACCTGTCCCTAGGGAGGAGCCTGATACCCAGGCCTCCATCTGCTTTGGTGACCTCTGGATCCCTGCTCCTAGTTGGTGTAGAGGGATAGTTCCTGGCTATGAGGCCCGATATATACTTAGAAAAATCTATTTGCTATGAAAAGATTTCAGGATGCCTGTAAGCCTCCATTCTGAAATTTCCACCAGTGCAGATGAAAGACGGGTAGAGGGAAATAATAAAGATAGGGACTATCTGCAGCAGATCTGAAGGAAAGAGCATATGAAAACTCATAAAATGACAGAAAAAAACTAGTTCTTGTTTATCGACAGTGTTACTGAGAAAGAAAACAAGGAAATCCTAAAAAGACCGTGTTTCCAGCAGTACTCAAAAGAACATTAAATGCAAATTCATTAAAAATAAATAGGCTATAGGTATAACAGTCAGCCAAGGTTTCTCACTGTTTTGATGTATGATGTAATAATGAGATAATTCTTGTATTTTTGCCCTTTGAACAAAATGAGTCAATTTTATTTTCTCAGGTCACTCCATTTAAAGACACAAATTACTACAACCTTACTGTCTGTGACACACAATGCAAGAGCTCCTTCTCCTTTGAAAAAACTTGCCATAAAAATTATAGGGTGCAAAATCTTAATAGCAGCAACACAAAGTCTAGAGATTCACTGGTAAGCTTCTTAAAGCACTCCAATTCTGTCAATATTTTAATTGTTAATTAGCTAGGTGGAACAGAAAGAAACACTGTCTGGCATACATTACAGTTGCAATATACTATTGTATTAACCTGCAGTGATATTTGCATTGTCCTTTAATGACACCTCATATACAATGCAGCCACCTCAGTCTCACTGTGCATGCTAACAGCTCAGAAAACCCATGACATATGGGGGAAGCTACACATATGGTTTTTCACTAATGTGAATGGCAGGTTTATGTGTCTGACACTTTCCAGAATCACAGAAGCATTTCTGAAAAAGTTTCCTTTTTTTTTTTTTTTTTTTTCTAACTTGGTACAGGAATGAACAAGAAAAACAGTGAGGATCTGAGCCTGAGGATCATTCTTTAATGAGCTCTTTATCACGTAGATCTGAGGCAATCCAGTGACAGGGTTATCCCAGGCTGAGTGTTACAAAGTGCTTTATCTGTGGTGTTGTGCTTAAGGCTGCAGTCATATTGACTACAAAGCATTTGTGCTTACAAATTTCTCAAAATCGGGGTGTGAGTATCTTATGAGGGGAGATGCAGGAGATGTTTGTTGAAGGGCTGTAGAATCAACTGGCTTGCAACAGCAGAGCATATGAGTTATGTTTCATGGAGGAGAGAGGATGTAGCATATACTTTGGTGATATCTTTTCTTAAGAAAGTCAAAAAAAGAAGGTCCTTCTACAACAAAAGAAAAAACTAATTAAATTAACAGTGCTGGTCATATGACAAATGCCACCTACATGCAAATACACGTGGACAAAATATATGCAACATATCATATCTCGTCTTCAACCCTGTACTGCATAACGCTTCACAGCTGGTGGCAATAGCACAAGGTACCTTTTCACCTTTGCCTTTCAGGTTAAATGCACGCTTGACTTTCTCTGTAGTAAATACGTACATATGGAAATTCCTGAGTTGACTGCAGATTGATTTATACTCTGCAGAAGGGCACTGATTGACTTACAAAAGGCAACTGAGAATTTCCTTATTTCTTTCAGCTTACCTTAAAACTCTGAAAAATACCATCGTAAAAGGTAGAAACACTAAGTGACAAGTTTTCCTGCCAATGCAAATGAATGAGCTCAGGTTTTGTGTGTGTTAATGGCTTCTGTTTTATTTTACTGAGTTTTTAAAAAGTAAAACGAACATTTATGAACCTACCGTGAAAGGGAGATGTAGAAGGAAGCTACATTATACGTTATGAATAACTGCAACTTGGAGGGGTTAATGATTTAGAACTAGATCTAATAGTCTGTATAAATGCCTACATAAAGAAGGAAATTTTTCATGATTTGTAAGAAATTAGGTACGCAGTAAAATGAATTGTACATTAATTTAAACACCTGCCTTTGACATACTTCTGAGATTGATGTTCTGCTTACTAACCTTTCCAAACTTCTTTGCAAAGCAAGAACTCAGGAAAAATCATTTCAAGCAGAAATCCTTTGCCACAAGAGCTCAGTAAAACATTTTAACAAAATAAGTTTATGAAAATTCTGCATTAAAAAATCTACAACATTTTGGGATGGTAGACCACATTATGCAGGAAATAAGTTCATGAGCTGATCTTTTTTATTATTTATGGCCATGTGGAATTGGTTTCTTATTTGCAATTCTATAGGATCATTATGGCAATGACACCAGTTGCAAATGTGAAACTAATCCTAGGAGAGTGGCCAGAATGTCAAGTTAGTCCATTTTTCTCATGTCAGTTGCTCAATGACCTTTTCTCCAGAAGTCCACGCTGACTGCACCTCAAATTTTGTTTCAAGAACTTTGGTGCAGGAAGGCAAGAGTAGCACCCTCCCACCTACAGAAGAGTTATCATCCAGAAGCAGAGGTAATTCCCACTCTTTCCTCTACACTTGCCATGAGAAAGTAAACTGCTACCCAAGCTATCTTGTTTCCCTTGAAGACAAGAGTTTTGTTTTCATGTTTTACAAGCTTTAATAGGCTACTTTTTCCCAGTATGCAGGAAATCAGAGCATACAGAAGGCTTCCAGCTCAAGATGGGATTTTGTGTTGCAATTGAAAATACATTTTCTCTATTTTCAATGATTATTAATAAAAGCCTATAGCAACATTAAGGACTCAAAGCAATATTCATGCTACTAAAAGAATAGGGAATGCTCAATGACTTCATTTCCCTTGATATTTCAAACCTATTTAAACAACACAAGGCCAAATCCTGGTGTGTTGCACATTTCGAAATAAAATTATTGAATCTCTGAGCTATCTTAGTAAATTTCTATGGGGTACAGTTAAATCCAGAATTTATTATATTTATAGTTACCCCCAAAGTCACATTATTATTAAACTTCAGTTTCTGGATTTAGTGGTAATTAAAGTGTGAGCATATGCATATGTGTATGCCGAGACATGGGACAGACCAGAAACTAAAATGAAAGGAATGCATTACATGAAACAATTCTTTTTCTGAATTTTCTGTAGGGTCACACATCTCTTAGCAGCCCTTTGCTGGAAAGGCCCCAATAAAATGGGTTGTGCTGGACATCCACTTGGCTGCCTGTCAGTGTGGCTGGGCAAGGTCCTGGGTTGCCGGCTCTGCTGAGAGGCTGATTGACCAAGAAGCCTTAAGCCTCAGTTGTCTCCTTCCCTTCTTGCCTTGCAGTTTCTCAGCTGTCTGGGTTTCCAGAGATTACAAGAAACCCTGGCTTCTGGGAAAAAGCGATACAGTGTGATTAATTCTCCCTCACAAAGAATTACGGCACTTGGAAGTTTTGTTGCAAAGTGGAGTAGAATCAATTTGTTATAATCTCATACACTCTAATAAATATTTCACCTTTTTAATCTGGAAGAGAAACATGTGCTGTAAAAATACACAGCGAAAATGAAATGTCTTTTGATGTTAATGTATATGAGTCCTTAAGACTGAATTTTTTTCTATTACATGTTAGGCACAAATAACCTCCTAAACTTAATGAGTACAAATGCATTTTATTATACTTACAGTTTGGTTTTTGTTATGGAAAAGGGAAAAATAAATGTTGGTTATAGGCTTCATATTCTGATTTGGAGATACCTGAACAATTTATATTTTGTTTAACATAATTTCTTTATTCTCAAACACCTGGGGTGCATGCTTGACACAAAAATAACAAAAAAGGAGGATTACATTTCTCACTATGCATACAGAAACACACTCATGTTATATTGGTATTTTGATTCTTTCCTTTTATGAGCATTAAAAAAGCTTGAATTTTGAAAGGAAAAAGAAATTAAATTTGATTCTGTGAAGAACCTACATCTGATGTTCACCAGTCCAGTAAAAATCCCACATTCAACAGCTTTAAATGCTCTCAAGTTTGTAACTGAATTCAAAGTCATCTCTATTTCCATAAGAATGAGAAGCTGGACAAACAAGATATTCATTCGTGTAATGGGTTGTTTGCTATTCGTATTCTGGTTCAGCGCTATTACAGCATTAGTACACTGGTTTTGCTTCTGGGAGGAGCTGCAGTTCACATTAAAAAATGTATTATTTCACAGATAATTTTCAATGGCACTGTGGGCAATAATACCAGAGAAAGGTACCCTTTCATGGGATGTCAGTAGTTTGACCATAAAAGACGTCTATATGATCAGATTTAAACTCGTATTCTGTGTTTCTACCAACAGTAAAATGGATTCCAGTGTAGCTAAGAAGACTGAACTTGTTTCTGGCTCAGAATACTCTCCCTGATTAAGAAGTAGCAATTGTTTCAACACAGCGTTATCTCTCCGTGTTAATTTATTTCATTATGATGATTTATACTTGATATTGCTTTTGTCTCACCTTGATGGTTGCAAAGACATTATTCACTATCAGACACAGTGCCTTTTGTCCAATTTTCTAAATGTCACTACTAAGAGAAACTATGCAAAACATTTTAATTAATGCTGAACACAATCAAAGTGAAAAGAAAAATGTTCATTGTACTGCTCCAGAAAAAAAAAAAAGAGTTATAATAAATGAATCCCTTTATGTTCCCATTTGTAGCATACCAGTGAACTATAGAGGTTATTCAAAATGGTTGATTTCTATTTTTAGCATTTAGGAGGTATCTAATCTTATAACATTTTTTACAATATTTTCTATATTTTATGATCTAAGTGTATAATATGTTTATTTGTTCTATAAATTCCATATTTTGAGAAGAAAATTGAAGGGAAGCTATAGTATAGAGAAAAAGCATAAGAGAAAATATTAAGAGCTTGTCATGCTATGAATTTTCTAATTACAGTATGAATAAAGGATTATTCAAATGCTGATATTGTGACAAAGAGTTCTTCTGACCCTCCTTATCATTTTGAGTTCACCTACTACAAATTTCACATAAAGATACTGCTGGAACTGTTTATATGGTCAGATTATTTTATCTAGGCATATGTTTGCTGGCTTTTGCTAGTAATTTATCTGACAGCTCTGGCATTTATGACTCTCTACCTGGGGAAGAACTTCAATGTAAGTTTGTCACTATACCAGTGCCACATTACCTTTGTGATATAATTTTTTACATTTAGTTCTTCTATCTAAATGTATGCTTCTTAACAGAAAATTGTCAGAGCCGCAACTTGAAATGACCCAAATTTATTGTATAAATCCTCTGAGAGGAAAAACCTTGAAGTACAAGGGCTGGATCCAGTAATCAGAAGATAATATTTTTCTCCAGAGTGTCAAGAGTTTTCATCTTTTCTCTTCACATTCTTTGAATAGAATTGGAAAGAATATTACAACCTTGCAGCTTCCTGAAAATCCTAATGTGGAATCTCAAAATCTGCATATGTAATAATTATTTTTATTGCTGTTATTTATTACACATATGAGAAAAGGTACTAAACATGGTGCATCAACCTTATAAATTAGTGCACAAGTTAAAGGTATGAATTCTTCCTCCCTCTACTTTTTTGGTCTTTTGACAAGCCCATCTTAGAAACAGAGCTCAATGGAGGAACTATTTTGAAGAGGTGTTTATAACTCAACTCATATTTCTTAAAATCTCATTTAAAATTTTCAGAGAAATTTGAAACTGTTTTAGAGGAGGATAGAGAAGAAAGACCAAGTGAAGATTCACCTTGGATGAACTTGTGAAGATCGTGCTTTCACAGTGTTTCATGGAATGCTGAACATCTATTAAACTGTCTGGAACAGAGAAATGTAGCAAATGTCATTCTCCTTCTGCAATTCACAGTAGTGGAGACTTTAGAGATACAAAACTGTCCGTTTCAGCATGCAAACAAACAAACAAACAAGCAAAACCCCTCAGGCCAACTTTAAAGGTTAAGCATTACTCTTTCCCTCTTCTTTACTTTTTCCTTCAATATGACCAGCTTCTTTATTTATTAATTTTAAGTTCCAGGATGTTCAGCTGATGAATGAAGCCTCTTAGTGTAGTAATGACACGAGTCTTCACTCCTTCTAGGAAAAAAAAAAAGTCCCTGAATGAATGAAAATTATGACTCTGCTGCCTTGTCAGTCTCCTAATACTTCTCATCTGAGAAATGGTACTTTTGATGATGGTATCAAAGAGTTTTATGAGTCCTGCTTGGGAAATATATACTTATATACTTTCTCTAAACTGCAGGTCAGTCGTTCTCTGTCCCGGAGTAAGTCATCTCTGTATAGAGGAAAAATCTGCACATGCACTCACTTCTTACTCGTAATAAATTTTGTCTGTGGAGGAAGGCCAAGTCTCAAGCACCATTTGGACTTCTAAGTTATGTTTCTGTATGTTTACACACCACAGTGGGTATATAAAACTACTTACGCAAAAAATCCTCTTGCCATTGAGAGACTTTAAAACCTTTTAGATCTGAATTTAATACAGAGAGAATGGTTGGAATAGTAAGGGTGACCTGAATCAGGACAGACAATGGGATTTAGAGAAAAATAGCTTGGAATTACTAAATGTGGGATCGCAGCACACAGAAGGAAGGCTATTGCCTATCTATCTGAAAGGACAAAGAAAGGGGAAAGGAAAAGAGCAAGGAGCCGAAAAGATTGAAATTGTGTGATTCCCCCAGCACACAGCTTTCCCTGCTACCAAAGGCATCTGTAAATGGGTTGTACAGCAAGCCCAAAGAGGTACAGCTGTGATCCTGAAACTATTTTGTTCATATTGACTTCATCAAACAATTGAGACTCACAGGGGATGCAAAACAGCAGTTGCCAACTAAAATGGAAAATATTGCTGAGCTATAAACTCAGGTTATATTTAATGAAGAGTCTGACTTTACCTAGTCCAGAGATAGGCAATGGAAGTAAAGGGTGGTAACTGTTGAGTATTTTTCAAAACTCCTATTGCACTGATGCCGATCTTCTTTTGCTGAGAAGGAACTTACCACAGATAGCTCAGGGCTATTAGTATAAAATTTATGTTTATATATGTTAGCCATTTAAAGTTTCACTCACACAGTTTTAGATGCTTTAGTTCATGTACTTTGAAATATAGTCTAAGCTTCATATTGAAGCATATACTAACAGAAAAAGTCAGTCATTTTTAACATCATAAGTAGGATTAGGCTTAGCCAGTTAAAAACATGATATTCACAGACATAAGGGTCTCTGTACCACTGTGAATTAAAACACTTTACACCTGATCAACACACTAGCTTTCATTTACCTAACTCAAAATTGGAGTATGTCTAACACAATTCAGACTAAATGTTAAGGAAGGAGCTTAGTGGAAGAAAAAACTGAATTTAAAATAGGAACATAATCTAGTAAAAGAATCAGAGTTCATTTATTTTAAATGTTCACTAAAACATCAGCAAAGGTAGATTTTCATTAAATATAGATTACAGGATAATTTTGTTAAAAAATTAAAACTTTTCTCCTTTTGAATTAAAATAAAGCCAGTAGTGTTCATTATTTATATTTCAGGCAGTATGTGAAACACCTGCATATTATTTTGGTCTACCAGGTAAGATTCAGAAATGCAAAAAGGACTATAAGTTCAATATATTATATGGTTTCACATATATAGGATTTCTGTATGCATAAATAAATCATTCACTCAGTGAAAAAAAAAAGTACATGCTACTATATTTTGGAAAAATTATTTGAACTTCAATTTCCAATGGAATAATTCATGCCACAGCAAAAAACCCCGAAAAACACTATACTCTTGCATGGACTTTCAAAGAGTTAATGAGGAATAGACAAGATAGAAATAGTTGAGAACAGCAATGTGACAATGAGTTTTGGAAAAGTTTACATTGGTGTCTGGTTTTAGGCATTTATTGAGGTGGAGAAAAACTCAGCTCACACCTTTAGGGTGTCGATTGCAATACAGTTGGCCAGAATGTTCCTGGACATCTGATTTAATAAGAACTAGATTAAAATAAAAACAGATGGAGGAATGAGACTGAAGTTTGAAGGCTAGAGGCATAAAACTTGGCTGAAACACCACTCAATATTTGTTCAATATTTGTTTGATTGCTATGACAAATGAGATTAAAACTGATGTTTTGCTGACCAGTGACAGTGTTATGAGATAAAAATGTTTCGAAAGAAATATTTACTATGGTGGTCAATATCTAGAAAAATTAGTCAAGCCTAGATGAAAGGAGGAGAAAAGAGAACATGGACAGCATCATGCCAATTAGTAACGTGTATCAGAAATTATATTCCCGTCAATTAAATCATTATCTAATTCGGTATTTTTAATCAATAGTTCTTTTCTAATGCAAAAAGTCACTTATATCATAGAGCTTTACACAAACTGCCATTATTCTATTCAATAGTTAAACAGGTAATTCCAGCAGAAGCATTTTGAGTATGCCTTCAGGCAAATATATGTTTCTGCATAACCCAACCACTGAACACAGTGATCTATTAAAGACCATAGGTCTTCTTTTGGTGAAAAACTTAACTTGCAAATGAACACAGCAAGTGGCAAAGCTCTCACTGAATTTCTAGAAGGAAAACTGCATCTCAGATTGTCTTGATAGCAGGGGGAGGAAAGACGCTACACTGTGGTTTCAGAACTATCATCATAAAGCCTGCCCAAGCTACTCTGAAGGTGCCCCAATAAGAAATCCTGTATTGCATCTCAACAAAAAAGAATTTGTATGAGTCTATTCATTACCTGACTTTAAAGCCTTGCTAAATTAAACACCCAAATGACAAGAAGTTCTTCTTTTATGTACATCTCTATGACTAGCGTTTAAATCTGCGTGGTAATGAACACCTTTTTCTAATGTTCACATTAAACAATATTTTGTCTAAGGGCAGTTTCAACAGTTTTGTGCAGAGTATTATTCTTTCCAAGATGATGGTGGGAAAATCTGGTCCTTTTTCAGTGAAAATGAGAGCTTGGACCAGACTGTGGTACCATATTCACGTTCTGCAGAAAACTTCAATACAGTGTCTTATCTTTGTCGTACTGAACCTGGAGTACTTGTAGTAATCAGTGCCACTTGTAGCCTGTTTAGGTTAGTTTGGTTTGGTGGGGTTTTTTTCCCCTTTTTAATTTTTTTTTCCTTCAAATTATGAAAAACCAATCCTTACGGATTAATTTCTGCACCTTTATGCAGTTTTTACAAACACAGAAATAGTGTGTAAATTTAGTGTAAACCATTTGTTTGCATTGGCAATAGAAACTGCCTAAATCTCATTTTTCAGGCAGCAGGAGGGAAGAAAGTCACAAAATGGTGGAGTTGTAGCAAGACAATCTAGAGACTTATCACTGCAAAATAAGCTTTTTGACAATGGAAAAAACTGTCAAAATAGATCTATAATCATGGCTTTTACCCAGAACAATAGCAATAAGCAAAGTAAAGATGACTGACCTATTCCATAGAAAGAGATTCACCATGGAATGTGTTAGATATTTCCTAAGTGCATCTTGTTAATACTAGGTACTGCATACAATGTATCTAGAAACCTTTATACCTCCTCTTTATCAATTATGAACACTAGAAGAAAAGAAACCAGGAATTTGTTTGCTTGCATATCCAACAATAAAAGGAAAGAAATTAACAGAATATTACAGATTTCTGTGAGTTTGTCTGGGGACTGAAATTGACACTGTGTTATTAAAAGTATTCGTGACTTAAAAAAAACCAAACCTGCTGAATTTGAGAGATCTTCATTTTCAAAAACTGATTTATACAGTTGATCAGATGTTTCCCTCCAGCATGTTAATTTTTCAAGGAACTGTTTACACATCTTCCTTTACACCACAGTGGCAGTACATAGGGGATTTAGTATTAAAGTAATTTAGCTGCAGGTCTATAGCAGACATAAAGCAGCTCATAAGCCACTACTCAAGAGTCGTGAAAACTCAGGATAATGTTCATTACCCATCAACTATTTTTCAAATCACACTTAAATATATCAGGAAACACAAGGATAATGAGAAAAATAGAATCCTTCGCTTGTTTAGGTAAAAAGTTTTGAATGCCTGAACAAATAATATTTATTATATTCCAAATCCTGATTTTTTTCTGTTCCTGAAAAAAGTTGGTAAAGGCAGAATAGACAGAAGCACTATAGGACTGTGATGATTTTGGGGTAAGGTTAATTTTCTTCACAGTGACTGGTATGGAGCTGTGTTTTGTATTTGCACTGAACACAGGGTTAATAACATAGAGATGATTTTTTTATTGCTGAGCAGTGCTTACATGGAGCCAAGGCCCTTTTTGCTTTTCATACTGCCACACTGTGAGGAAGCTGGGGGTCATGTGAAGCTGGGAGGAGACACAGACAGGACAGGTGACCCCAACTGGGGGGTTGGTCTCTAGTGACCAAAGGGATATGCCAGACCATATAGCATCATGCTGAGTATATAAAACTGGGAGGAGAAGAAGGAGGAGGGGGGGAATGTTTGGAGTGATGCCATTTGTCTTCCCAAGTCATTGCTACACGTGATAGGTCCCTGCTCTCCTGGAGATGGCTGAACACCTGCCTGATCATGAGAAGTGATGAATGAATGATTATTAAATTGTCTTTATCTAAACCCTTAAGTTTTCTAGCTTTTACCGTTCTGATTTTCTCACATATTGCACTGATGGGGAAGTGAGTAAGCGGCTGTGTGGTACTTGGTGGCTGGCTGTGGATAAACCATGACAAAGGCACATAACTGTGTGCATGAACATACTACTACTGACTTGTAGGTTTTGAAAAAAATTCTCCTACCACTAAATACTAAAACAGATTAGTGTAGAAATTGTGTTTTAGTAGTTACTTCTCTTCTTTAGTGAAATATCCAGGTTTCCTGGATTATTATTTATTTGTATTATTCTTGAATTTCAGAAATTGAGTTTCTTTGATGGTTTTCTTTTTTCTTCACTGACATCTTACTTGAGAAATTGAAGTATTTAATAAAAAGCTGGTCATTGCTGAAATACACATAAAGAATAACATTCTAGCAAAACATTGCATCATAGTTTAAGTCACAAAAATGTTAATGTTAAATAGAACTTTGCACAGTACTAATGACCCGTGTTAATTATCAGACACATTTGAAGATAAAAGAGTTGAATTAATTTAGGTCAGCGCATAAAATAAGCCAATGTTCTAGTATGGGATGGGCAGCTTGCAAGGAGTTAATGTGTTCTTAGCACTTTTACAGTCTAAACTACTTTTAGAAAGTAATATCCATATGGTATGTTGAAGGAAGGCCTAAGCAGTAAACTTTAACTGCTGCCTGAGTTGGCAATCATTTCATAGAGACAAGACACTGCAGGAGAAATTGCTCTATAAATAAGATTCTTTACAGAAGAATTAAAATGAAGTTCATATTATTGGTGTTCACTAGAAGCCATAAAAAAACACAAGACAGCCAGGAAGTGGCACTTGTCTCAAATCACTGTCAGAAGCACCTGAAGGACACCCTCAAAGTCAGTTTGATCAATGATGATAAATGTGTTGGTCAAGCTTTCTGTGCAAGTGTAACACATTTAGAAGCCTTGAAGAAATATATCTGGCAAAAAGAAATAGGACAGATATGAGATATTCCTATTGCAAAGCTTTTCCTGTGACCATTAATCCAGATATGTGCCCTACCTTGCTGAGTAAAGTATCTCTAAATTCTTCACTGTATCCTCCCCAGCTCTATTGGGATCTCCCCTGTCCATATCTCCTTGATACAAGATCTCTGAAGAGTGACCATCTTTTTGTGGTTTAAAGGGAGATCACCAGTCTCACTGCCTGAACGAGACATATGATACTCACTCCCAAATCATGCCAAGAAAGAAACAGTTATGTGATTGTTGTGTCAGATTTCTGACTACTGTGTGTTGGGGGTAGGCTCAGGACTGCAGAGGAATTCAGAGAGTGGAAAGAAACCAAAGACCTCCTCCTTGAATCTTCTGCCTGAGGGACGGTGTTGTGACCTTTCCC
>JAWMRA010000078.1:70097049-70138631 GCA_035584735.1 Pseudotriccus pelzelni
TCTTACACGTGGAGCTACAACTCAGGAAAAGGACCCTCCGTTGGTCTGGAACTGACCCCTGCCCCATAACCGGGACAACTGTGCCTGGATACTGATATTCTGTTTACACAAGGCTGTCAGTACTGGAAAAATGTCACGTGAAAGTTTAAAGGTTTGACCTGTAAATCTGATGAGGATGATTGCTGCAGGTAGATGGAGGCAGGAGGGAAAGAGATTAAAAAGTGTATATGTCACCTCTTTGTTTCTTTGTATCATGGAAGAGACAAATAGAAAAGAAATCAAGTTGCTGGAACTAATGTCAGAAGCTTAAAATATCCAAACCAGAAAGCAAGAATGATACATCATTAACTAACCTGAATTGGATTACTGGAGCCCTGCCATGAAAGTCATGATTTGTTCTCCTTTATAATTTCATCTTTTCTTCAGACACCACATACCATGTGCAAAATATTCCTAACTACTACTACATATGGCAGTTTATGAAGGGGGATGATGGATATTCTGGAAGCAGCTGTGACATTGATGGCAATGCATAGCAAAGGAAACCTGCAAATGTTAGAATTTTGTTTAAAATAAAACTTATTTCTAGTTGCTGCTATTTTGAAAATGGTTTTCCATCAGCTTCACACCTATGAAAAGTGACAGATTAATGTTACCAGGGCTATCAATCTGCTATTATTGCACACAACAGATATGTGCCTGTCAGCTGCTGTAGCTGTGAACTTTAACCACATTCCTTAGGGGTGATAAGATAGCAACCAAACTGCTTAAGTACTTTGATACCTGAATAGTATGTTAGGAAGTGTATTCAGAATATGATACCTAATAAAAGTGATGAGAACAATTTTATTAGAATTTCTGTCTATTCCTCTATTTGCAGGTTACTAAAGACTACAACAGCTAGTCAGCTCAAACAAATAATATGCAAGAAATGGTTCACTAAGATGTGTAATTAAAAATTGGTTTGAATTGATGTTTTTAAATATTTAAAAATATACTGTAAGCACATTTGTGGTTTTGATCATTGTAAGAACTTATGTTTACTGAGCACATTTCTTGCTGCTTGATTTTATTTTTTTTTCTTTTCCTTCCAATTGTTTCATTTAAATTCACAGAATCATACCATGGTTTGGGTTGAAAGGGACCTTAAAGGTTATCTAGTTCCAGCCCTCCTGCCATGGACAATTCAGGCTCTGTAAGAGCTCTAAAATTCTGCACATAAACCTTTGCTCACAAAGCACACAAAGGATGGATTTCAGCATCCTATGTCGTGCATGTTTCTGATTTTAGCAGATATAGCGAAAAGCAGTGAATAGCCAACTAAATGCTAACATCTCAATTATAAATTGTCTTGGATAGAATTTAAACATGTCTTTTAAAGTTTGTTAAATTAGAACCTAAAACAGTTTTGTCTTACTATTGCATCTGTTAATAAAAGCATCAATTAGTGTTAATTTTGGCAAGGTAGTCCCTGGAAACTGCTTCAAAATTCACAGATAATGTGAATAATGCCAGATAAAGCAGGTAGCAATAATTTTCAGTTTCTTTTGCCCTGTAGCTTTATTCTGTACTCTCATATAGACTACCAGCAATGTGCTTACTGTTGTGCAATAAACAGTTTTGAATCAATAAGCTGGATATGAACTGACACCTATGCTATGTATTTCTCCACTAGTTGAGGCTGATTTTAACAGATGTACAAGAAAAGACAGCTAAAAACACTGGAACTTTGCAATTTTATGCACCAATGAAACACAAACAAAGAATTATTATTTACTTCGGGCTTTCTAATGTTGGAATTAAATATGTCATTCTACAACTACATTTCCCTCACTGATGACATGTTAGGAAAAGATAGTATCCAAGACTCAAACAAATAATTATTCAAGGCAAAATTGGTGATTTATACTCCAAGAGTCAAGTTCATTCATGTACTGATCATTGTTGCAAAAGCATTTAATTTCTTGAGAAGAAAACTTTGACATGGATAACAGAATAGTTAGGATCAAGTATAGATCTCATCATCATGCTTCATTACTTTAAGGCTGGTAAGTACTGTATGAGGTTGCCAAAGTTGGGCTATTTTGTACATTAGTCACAATCATGCTCTTTTCGATACGGCAATTAAATAGTCCATTAGTCATTTTATAGGGTATTTATTCACCAGCCAAGAGGAAATTGTTATTCTGCTCTGAGATGAGCTGGGTAATTCCTGACAGATAAAATCAGAAACCTTTTTCAGAACTGTGCACATATCCAGATGCCCACCTTCAATTAATTCCAGCAGCAAGGTTTATTACCCTGTCCTTATAGAGTGCTTAAGTACCTACACAGTAAAGTTCCTTTCAGCTCTGTAACAAATTAGTTGCTGGATCACAGAACTTGCGTCTCAGGAAAGGCAGTACAAAACCTAAGGTCAATTAAGTTTAGTTTTAGCATAGCTTACGGATTCACCTTTAGGTCACCTAAAAAGATCTCTTTAAGGTATGGTTTGAAAGATGCCTGGCATCCTTGAAGAGAGGTAAAATAATCAAAGTCCTCAAATTTATGTAATCTTTGACCAAGGTAAGCCCAGCTGTCAGTTTTCAAGGTCACAACTAGGAAATGTGTCCAACTTTAAGCAACCGAGTCTGCTGGGTTCTAGAGCATCTTATGAGGAGAGACTACAGGAGCTGGACTTGTTGTCTAGAGAAGACTGAGAGGGGATCTCATTAATACATACAAATATCTCAAAGGCAGGTGCCAAGAGAATGGTGTCAGATTCTTTTCAGTGGTTCCCAATGACAGGATAGGGAGCAATGGCTATAAACTAAAACACAAGAAGTTCCACCACAACATGAAGGAAGAACTTTATGTTGAGGGTGGCAGAGCACTGGAACAGGATTCCCGGGGATTCTGGGGACCCTTACTCACTTGCAGTATTCAAAACCCATTTGGATGTGTGCCTGTGTAACCTGCTCTAGGTGACCCTGCCATGGCAGGCAGATTGGACTAGATAATCTCCAGAGGTCCCTTCCAACCCTAATGATTCTGTGATTCTGTACAAAATATCTGTTCATACAGGTAGACTGTACATGTTCCAGTCTGACACTCAGCACACAATAACAAGTACAGTGCCTTCTATGGCTACCTCTTTTACATGGAAAAACTGCAACTTACTCCATGATATTACAGTAACATCCAGCATACATGTTAAGGTTTTCAATTGTGACTGCAATATGTCAGTTTAAATACTGCTGAGCTGGGAGGAAGAGAAAGAGGAAAAATAACGGCATCGCTGTGGAAAAATATACTAACAAAGTTACCTAGTTTATGAACACGAAAACTTCACAGATAAAAAGTGTTGCATTATCTTGCATCTTATATAATGCAATAGGGCCAGATAAAATGATCCCTTGTTGTGGGTTGATCTTGTCTGGCTGCCACATGTTCACCCAGACGCTCTCTCACTCCCACTCCTTAACAAGACAGAGGGAGAAAACGAGATGGAAAAGCTCATGGGTCATGATAAAGCGGAAGGCACTTAACAATTACTGTCATGGGCAAACAGACTTAACAAAGGAAAATTGATTTGATCTATTGTCAAGTAAAATAGAGTAGGATGATGAGAAAAGAATGACAAAACCTAAAACACCTTCTGATATAATTTTTTTTTACAGGTTTAACTTTACTCTTCCATCCCTGATTCCTTTACCTATTTTCCCTGAGAGAGTAGGAGCAGAGGGATGGGGAATGGGAGAATGTCCATATGTCCTCTCCACCACTCCTTCCTCCTCACACTTTTCCCTGCTCCACCCTGGGGTCTTCTCCCAGGACGCAGTGAAACACCTGCTCTGATAGGGTCTCTCCCGGGAAGAAGGACCATTCCTGCCGGAGTCTCTCCTCCTCTCCCGCCCTCCTCCCATTCTGCCCTCGGGGCTCACAGGGCTGCTCCTCCCCCTGTTCCCCTCCTTCAGCCCTGGCTGCAGGGCAGCGTTTTGCTCTCCCTTGCCCAGGCTTTCCCTGGGGCTCTCTCCTGCCCGCCCGTGGCTGAGATGCTCAGCCGTGCCCTGCGCTGGGGCCGCTGGAGCCGCTGGAACCGGCGCTGTCCGGGCGGGGCAGCCCTGGATGCTCCACACAGGGACATCCCGGCACGGCCCCCAGTGCTGCTGCTGCAGCTGCCAGCACTTGGACACTTGCACCTAGAGCATGCTGCTCTTCGTAAAGAGAACAGATCTCAGTTTTCAGTACTGGCAATATGAAAACAGACGTTTCTTTGGAAAAATCCAAGGAGATGGGCTGATTATTGTTGACCGTAGCTAACGTGATGCATTGATGTGTAAGCAATGGAGATGGTTAAAAAGCAAGGGAAGGCTATTTTAGTGGGAGATGAGTTGTTTGTATTTGTTTACCAAGGACAATGATTTATGTAAAGTTCAGAGAAATACTGGAAGAAATATACTTCTCAACAATGGAAATGCTGTTTTTCAGTTTTTAAAAGGTGATACAGCACTGGAACAGGCTGCCCAGGGAGGTGATTGAGTCAGCATCCCCGAAAGTATTTAAAAGTCATGTAAATGTGGCACTTAGGGACATGGTTAAGTGGTGGATTTGGCAGTGGGTGATGGGTTAACAGTTAACAGGTGAGTTAAGTGGGATCTGATGATCTTAATTAGAGGTCTTTCCCAACATAAATGTTTATATGATTCTACGATTCTAAAAGCAGAAAAATGTATCCTACCTTAGGCAAGTTTCCAGATATTTCAAAGAGGTAATGTCCTTGACAGTATTTAATTGGCAGCAGTTCTGACAAATGAAATTTGGGATTTATTTGATAACAGGATTCAGCCTTTGCTTGTCTCAGCTGAGAACACAGATACCATATATTCAAGCCTGTGATATCTGTAGATCCTCAAAGTCCCTTCTTTAATGTCTGTATCAGACAGAGAAACCTCATCACATGAACATTTTCTTACCCTACTTAGCTGTAGACACAGCACCACCTATGACAGAAATTACCTTAATCTAATTTTGATACCCTAACTGGCTGTATTTCTGGCCAGTCACCAATTAAAACAAGTAACCAAGTCAGATACTGCTACTGCTCCTGGAACTGGTGGCATCCAGTTCCTTTATCTGCAATTAGTGAAAACTGTTATTCTACAGAAGAAATTCAAGAAGACCTTGTAAACTCTTGCACTTGAAGGGTCCTGAAAATGGCAGAAACAGCATTCAGGAAAGTACGATGGTAAAGAGGTACTCTGTCGGTCTGTTTTGATTATATAAGATAATAGTTTCAACCCTCCATCAAAGCTAAGGTAGCATGTGTTTTAAAACAACACACCATGTCAGTCAGATGAAATATTACCGAGAACCTACAATCTATGCCCAGGTCCACTAGTACTCTTATACTAGTGGAACTCAGAAGAATAAATCACACCATTAAAACACAATTATGACTGTGTGATTTGTACTTAATGTTAATTTAGTGAATTAGGCTCTTTTAAACACACATATTTCAGTTGTCTGACTCATTAAACCTAAACTAAATTTTCAAAATATAATCTCTCAGTAAGTTTAAATATCAGCCAGGACTTATTAGAAAGACGCTCACTTTCTGAATTAAGAGCCATCTCTTCTTCAAGGTATTAGCAACCTTCAACTAGTTGAACTTGTGCTTTGAAATGTTCTACAGTAGATCATATGCACATTGTGAGAAAATCAGTACATACTTTCACTAAGAATCACTGGAATTAATCCTCAACATTTCATCTTACTGACATGAAATTCTATCCCCATGAGTCTGCTATGTTCCTTGCAGCATTTCATAGATAATTATTCTTGATCTACATTCATGACCTACTGAGTTTCATTCCGTTAACATTTGTGCTTTTTTTTCCTTAAACTGTATTTGCTGTTCCTTGTGTCCTTCTGTCAATCTTCATTTCATATTTTTCATGAGCTGTATCCACAAGCTGATGAACAGAGTTTAGAGAATCTTCAAAATACAGTCAGGAGAACTGAACATTAATCCTTTGTTCTCATGGATTAAAGGGTGAAATTTGAGATCAGGAATGGTAAACAAAGTGTCACGTGAAAAGGAGCAGAAATGAAGGATTTTCTGTCCCACCTGTATTAATACATTTTTTGTCTATTAGTGTCCCCCTCCTGGGAGTTCAAAGCCTTTGAAGTCCAAAAACAGTCAGTCCATGTCTCCTTAGGGGGCAACCCTTCACTTGACAGGTTCACTCAGATGGACAGGACTTTTGGGGACTGCACTTAATAGCAATGGAGAACCTCCTCAGCAAGTTTCTCCTACGAGTTATTCTGCTGTTGATGAGCCTGACAGCACCGAAAAAAACCACCAAACAAACAAAAAACTGAACTCACTCTTAGCAGCTCATGAAATTACCTTTATTAATATTGATATTTGACAACTTATAGGGTTCGCGTTGTCAGTGAAAACGTTAACTGCAATATTCCACTTAACTAATTAAGTCAACCAGAAGTGTGGTCTCCAAAAGCAACACAACTCCCTAAGAAGCAATAGATCACTATAACACCTTAATACAGAACTCAAGACCAATTTACAAAGACATTAGTATAGTCTATAAGGTATAGAGAAAATTAGTATCTATAAGGTAAAGCAAAGTATAATTAGCATAATTAGTATCTATAGGGTAAAGGGGAAGGCAGGAGGATATAAGGAAAAGTGAAAGCAAAATAAAATAAGTAAAATACAATTAGTCTATAAAGTAAAGATAAAACATACATAAGGCAAGATGTAAGGATGTAAAGTACAATTAGTAAAGATGAAAGCAAAGTAAAATATAAAAATGGTTCCTCAGCCACAGCATCCTGAAGAGTAGAAGGAGAAAAGGCAGCTCATCAGTTACCCCTGCAGAAATTATGGAACTTGTTCCCAATTTTTGCTCACCTCTGATCTCTTTTTATACTTTTTTTCTTAGGCAGTTTGAATGACTATAGTCAATAAACTAATTTTTGAGGTGATAGACAGGGCCAGCTCCCTGAGTTCCCATCTGGTAGGATGTTTGCAAAAAAAGGCCATGCTATCTTCATACCATTACATCCTTCTTTGATCCTATCAGTTTGTTGCTGAGAAGTCTTTCAGGAAGCCATCAGGAGTCTCCTCATCCCTTTCTGTGTAGCCTTATCACCTTACAATGGGTTTCTGGGAATGCCTCCTCCAGGCACTGGGGTCTTTCTTGTAACCACACACTGTGGCCTTAAATTGGTCTATCACCTTACACGAAGTCATGAGTGAGGTCTACTAAAATGATTATGGTGTTTTAACAGTGATGCCTTTATCAAAATCTGTCATCAAAAAGTAAACAGTAAGCTTTTTATTTTCGTAAGTGCACCCATGAAATCATTGATGAATCCATCCATTCCAGCTTGTCCTACAGCCAAGTATCAGATGGAAAGGCAGGTTCCCTGAACTCTAGTAGTGGCCATGTTACAGAATCACTGTGTTAGTTTCAGCTTCATCCCTCAGGGAACATCGGAGCAACCATTATGTTAAGCAGCACTTCATTCTTGAGCTAGTCTTTTTTATTATATTAGCTGATTATAGATGTGAACAAAAATGGCAGAACTGAAGACAAATGGATTTTCCAGCATGCTTCATTAAAATGGAGTTCATTCAAATGTCTTGCAAGGATGTCAAATAGGTGAAAACATGTAAGATAGGCAAATCAAAACTGATTATAAAAGCTGCTGAAGAAATCAGAGTAAGATAAAAGTTGACATGAAAGGTTAATTTAAGCAGTAAGACTCTTTAAGGCCATTGGTCTTGAATGCTTATGTAAGTTCACTGTGCTGAAATAATCTAATAATTGGTTTTCAGCTTGCTGCAGTCTAGCCCCTAGTTTATGCAGACATTGTGAAAATTGCCTTTAGGTAGCTTGCATACCAATCAAAATACCTCTGGATGTCAGCTCAGGATGGAGCACAAAGCCATTAAACAAACTGTCAAAAATGGTGTAGCTGAACTATGATGATATCAAGTGCATGCAGCCACAACGCACAGAACCAGAGACTGGAGTTTGGGATGGTAGCATAGTCATCAAGCAACATCTCCTTCTTTCCATGTGCCTGAGCCTTTGTGACAGAAGGCCTAGTCACTTCAACAGGTGATCACAGAGGGCACAACTCCTGAGTGACACAATACAATTTGGAAAGCATATCTTAGTTATGCTGCTTGATGAATTAAATCTACTAAACCCAACAGAACTAATCAATATATAATCTTGCTAGCATAAATATAGTTTAGCTATTTCCACATAGATTAAGCCTTTGACTGTACTGTGGACATATTCTAATTTATTCAGTGATGATAGTAGTAGCAGATGTGTTATATTTGTAAAGTTCCTTGCACAGTCCCACTGCTGTAGAAATCTTTTGCTATGAGAACTGTGAAGTGGGGTTTTTGTGATTTTTTTTTCCTTTCATTCCAAAGTTTATTGATACTTTGATATGTTTTTTCTTTAAGAGTATTGTCTCCTTGAGTGGCTTTGATATAGGTAGAAGATGTAGAACATGTTCGATATTAACAAAAAGAGTTACATTGCTGTGATGGATAGAACCCAGGAATATTCTGTTTTAAGCAATGTTCTTTGAGGCAAGAAACTGTGCTTTATTATATTACTAGCAGTGTTATTACTAGGTTGGACCAACATTGCCTAATATCCATGTGATACTAACTATAGCTAACAATTCTGTAATTACTGGTATTATTAACATTCTGAGCCAGGAGTTTACAGCATGCAATAGCACTATTACAACTACTAGAAGATGGAATCTGTTGTTTCAGAGTGCAAATACAGTAACAGATCTTTAATGCAAAGAATTTACAGTCTAAACACTTAAGAAAAAATTTTATCCTTATATTTTTGCAGAACATTTCTACTTTAAATACAAAGGTGCAGAAAAAATCATATTCCTTAATTAAATACTCTAGAACAAGTACTTTCTTAAATATAAATGTTAATTATGAAACCTGGATCCCTTTGAATTCAGTAGCAAAACCCCTCTAGGTGTCAGTGGGTCCAGAACTTTGCTCGGATATCATTTTTCCGTTACTTTTGGAGCCTTTTGCACTTTCTAAAATTCAAAGTTTACATTTGTTCTCTCTTCACTCTCTGCTATAGTGTCACCATCTAACTATTGCTGTGTGATACAGAATGAATGTCAAGTGCTCCCCATTTATAAGGGATATAGACTTGAAGTGCTAATATGCCAGCTATTGACATTTCTAAAGAATACTGCTGATTGATATTGCAGCCCAGAAGCATCTTTTAAACACTACAGCAAAGGGTATACATCAACAGTAGCAGTACTCAAACATAAAATTTTGACAGCATGGGACAACAGAGACCACTCCGCCTTCGAGTCATGGAAAATTCAGTTTTAAACCTAAAGGTAAATAAGACCTCTGAAGAGTTACTGTTCCTTAGATTTTAATTTCTTTCACACTTTGTACTTTTTTCTACCTGCAGGCAAACATCATCATCACCTTACAAATTATGCTCCGTTATATTGACCCCTAGCTTTCTCTATTTGCTAATCCATTGATATTTTCCTTAAATACTCTCTGAATTACTGTTTTGTTGACCTTGTCCTTAAAGGCAGACAAAATCCAAAGAGATCATGGAATCCAATCAGCAGAGCTATGGATAATAAGAAAGAGAATGAAGCTAACTACAGCTGATTGCTTCTTGCTGCTACACTGAGCAGACTGCTTCATTGCTCCACACCTCCTAACCGTAGGACACATATCTGAAAATTGCAGATAAGATTATAGCAATAATTTCTTCCTAATCCTGTTTCTTTTGTTCCTGTGATGAACTGCCTGGATTCAGCACCTGCCATTACAGACAACTGTGTCATATAATTCATTTCATAAACTTATCAAGTATCATTTTAAAAGTCCTTAGGCCTCTTGATCCTGCTGTTGCTATTTTACTCAAAACACACAGCTTTTTGTTAGAATTCATCTTTTATTTCTCATCCTTATTTAATTCACAGCCAGCTTTTACCCATTTGATCTCTTTCCCAATATTATATGCTGGTAAATAAGGTGAAATGATAAGCATGAAGCAGGAAAATAAGCTATTTTAATTAAGAAGAGCCAGAACCATTCTATTCCTATTGTCTTATACCAAAGCCTGCTCCTTGAAAACCTGTCCATTCTGTTTGTGGGGTAATGGGATTAGTCTATGCATATCACTGTGTCTGACATTGATTTTTAAAGTGTAACCTGTAGAAACACACGTGACAAGAATCACACTTTATATTTTAAATCATCTTAGTGACTTCTGAAGGAGAACTATTTCTTCTTGTTTGGAAGGAACAAATACACTTAGATTTTCTTGAATCATATCTTACTTTTTCATGGCATTTTTGATATCTTTTAACAGTGTGTTGGTTTTGATACCAGCTGAAAATTAGACTCCAAATAAGCCACTCCCTTTACCCCATCCCTTCTGGTAAGAGGGGGACAAAAGCAGAGACTATGGCTTGAGGTAACAATTTACTGAAAGCACAAAACAATGGAATAAGACACACACTAAAACAGCAGTATTAATAGCAAAAGTACAAAAAGAGAAGGTGTTTTAACCACAAAAAAGTGTACACTACTGGAAACAAAACCAACATGGTGGACACTCCCTGTAAGTTGTGTCCACGTGGCTTCACCAGAGAAAGGCAACATGTTGACTGTTCTACACACTGAACCACAGGGATGTCAAGAAAAAAGGCAAGAAGGCAGGGGGAGCTACTGTGGCTAATGTTTCCCACCCCCCCATCACAAAAAAACCAACAAAAAGCAATGCCAAACAAGCCCCCCAAAAGCTAGGTTATCCAAGTCGGGGAGCACCTCTGCTCCACTGGGCTCAGTTCCACTCAGGTGTCTGCACCACCATTTTCTATGGCTCTGCTGTGCTGTTGGTCCAGCAGGACAGTTGAATCCCATTTCTGTCCTTTTCTTTTCAACACTATGTCCTGTAACTGCATTCCTGAGAAAATGAGAGGGCCTCTGGCAGTGGCGAAGTGGGAACCAAGTCTGCAGGGGTTGATCTTGACAGACCCCCTGCTGGAGAAAGGGAGGCAAAATGGTGCACGTCCTGTGGGGCACCCAGCTTTTCCTCTGGAAGCCATGCTACCCAGGGAGGACGTGGGTGGTACAGAAAATCAACCTGGCCATGCCCACACAGCACTAAGCTCCACCCTCTCTCTGCAATCAGGACAAAAAGAGAAATTGTTCCCTAGATTTTAAGTATATTATGCTTCATTTACACAGTTGAATTTGATCTCTTTTCTATTACTTACCTCTTTGAGATTGTTTCATTGACAACATCACTCTCAGTTGACTCTTTCGTTCAGTAAAACCTGTTGCAATCTTCTCTTTTTTCTGTCGACTCTATAGGTTTCTCTATCCCTTTTCTCATTTAAGAATAACTTTTTATTCATCATTATATTGAATACTTTATGGAAGTTCTAAAAGATAAGACGACAGTGAAACAGTCCATCTTCTCTAAGAAAGATGTAAGGTCAATCTAATACTATTTTGCAAATGCGTATCACATGCACATCAAGCCTTTTCATTTGACTCAATTCCTACAATAATTATTTCCTTTAAGATTTATTTTAATTGAATAGCCAAGGTCATTCTGAAAGTCCCATAGCTGCCTCAGTCATTTTCATTCCTTCCCATTCAAACAATATAATTACTGAACATAAATACAATTTATTTTTTTTCTTCAAGCCACTGTTTGATCCATACTGGTTTGCAAAAAAAAAAAATCTATCTCTCGAATAGAATAGAATAGAATCATTTAGGTTGGAAAGTATCTCTAAGATCATCAAGCCCAATCATTAACCAAGCACTGCCAAATATGCCATTAAGCTGTGTCCCTACATGCCATGTCCACACTTTTAAATTATCTGCAAGGCTGGTGACTCCACCACTTCACTGTTCCAGCCACTTTTCTCCCATCTTATAGAGCTGCATGGGATTGTTGTGACCCAAGTGCAGGACTCAGCACTTGGCTTTGTTGAACCTCATATCATGTGCCTTGGCCCATCAAGACAGCCTATCCAGACCCCTCCTACCTTCCAGCAAATAAACACTCACACAACTTGGTTACATCTGCAAACTGACCAAGCTTGCACTCCATCCCCTTGTCCAGATCATTGATAAAGATATTAAACAGGACTGAGCCCTAGGGAACACCACTAGTAACTGGCTCCATCTGGGTTTAACTCCATTCACCACCGCTCTCTTGGCCTGTCCATCCAGACAGTTTTTTACCAAGTGAGGAGTATACCCATCAAAACCATAAGTAGTCAGTTTCTCCAAGACAGTGCTGTGGGAAATAGTGTTAAGGGCTTTACTAAAGTCCAGGTGGACAGCATCCACAGGCTGCTGACTGGGTTTCCATGTAATAGGAGACCAGGTTAGTCAAGCAGGACCTGCCATTCCTAAACCCGTGCTGTGTGGGCTCATCACCTGGTTGTCCTGTATGTGCCATGGGATAAACTGCTCCATAACTCTCCTCAGTATGAAAGTCAGGCTGACAGACCTGTAGTTTATCAGATCCTTCTTGTGGCCTTTCTTGTAGATGGGCATCACATTTGTCGATTTTTAGTCAACTGGAACCTCCTCAGTTAGCCAGGACTGCTGGTAAAGTGGTCACAGCATCAAGCCTGACAGAGTTCAAGAAGTGTTTGAACAATACTCTCAGGCATATGGTGTGACTCTTGGGGATGGTCCTGTGCAGGGCCAGGTGTTGGACTCAGTGTGTCTTGTGGGTCCATTTCAACTGGGCCTATTCTGTGATTTTGTGATTCTTTAAATGATGGAAATTTGCTCATTGCCACTTCCACCAGCTCCCTCAGTTCCCCTAGACGGATCCCATTCATGCCCATGTGCATGTCTACATGGTACAGCAGATTTCTGATTATAAGATTTTGTTCTACTCTCTGTACCTGTCTCCCAGTTTAGGAGGCTGGGTACCCTGAGACCAATTTGTCTTATTATTAGGAAGAAGGCATTAATTACGTCATCCTTTTCTTCATCCTTTGTCATTACATTTCCCCCTCCATCCAATAAAAGATGCAGATTTTCCATGGCCTTCTTTTGGTTACTGGTGTATTTGTAGAAACACTTTTTATTGTCTGTTATGGCAATGACCAGATTGAGTTCTAGTTGGGCTTTCGCCATTCTAATTTTCTCTCTACATAACCTCATGAGATCCTTTTAGTCCTTGTGAGTGAGGCACCCCTTCCTTCCAAGGGCATCAACTCACCTGTTTTGGTTTTTTTTTTAATTCCCCTTAAAAGTATTTGTTAAGTCTAGTTAATCTTCCCCACTAGCTCGTCTTCTGGCACATATGCCTTTAAGATTTACTTCTTGAAGGACATCCAGCCTTGCTGGATCCCTTTACACTTCAGGACTGTCTCCCAAGGGACTCTGTCAACTGGGATCCTAAACAGGCCAAAGTCTGCCCTCAGGAAATTCAGGCTGGCAGTTCTGCTGACTCCTCTCCTTACTTCTCAAAGAACCAAAGACTTGATCATGTCATGATCACTGTGCCCAAGACAGCCTCCAGCCATCACATCATCCACAAATCTTTCCCTGTTCACAAAGAAGAGGTTCAATAGGGCACCTTCTCTGCCAGGCTCACACAACAGCTGTGTCAGATGTTTTCCTCTTCCCTTGACATACAAATTCCTCTGAGTTTTGGTAGGTCTGATTTACAGAAATTCAGGCATCTTTTACCATTAATTTGTTAATGTCTCAGTCAAGCTGATTTCATAATAACTATACACACGTAATATTACCAGGGTAAACTTTAAGCTGTAGGATATGGAGTTTGTAGGAATACTACAGATGGTTAACTTACTTTATGAAAGAAAGTGAGTTACAACCCACTTCTATGTGATCTACTTATAAAGTTATTTTATAGCTTTCCCATGCTAGACATTCTACCTCAACCCATTATTTATTAAAGTTATCAAAAAGAACTGCATTTGTTTTGATGACCAAGAGACACCACTCTCTCCAGCACTTTTTTTTCACCAATATGTAGTGGAGAAATAATTACCAATGTTGCAATATTGTTACTATTTCTAGTAACATTAATCTCTCTAGTAAAATATAGAAGTCTGTGTTTATTTTCAACCCTTGAGGCTTGTAGAGAACTCTCTTAAGATCAACAAAGTAAAATTGCTTCTATAACCATTCCCCAAAGTAGCTGTGATATAAGTAAGTTTCTCTTTACTCCATCCTGTCTGATTTTATTTCTTTACAATTTATCATTTCATTAACCAACAATGCTATCCTACCATCCCAGCTTTCATGATTTATTCCTGAGTATCACATAGCTTTAAATAGGAGTGTTCCAGTCATGTTATTACATACTCTAGTCAGCAATAAAAGCACATAAATTGATGGGAAATACACACAGAATGAAAGTTTAGTGGTCAGAACTGGTCAAAATTAGTAAAACTATAAAGTAATTGTAAGAAACTAAAGTTTAGGGATGTGAAGGTATGTATAATCACAGGAAGAAATAATTTAATAGATAAAAAAGTTGAGGTCATAAAAGAACTGCTCAAACACAGCCTATTCAATGCCTTAAGAAGAACAAATTCAGAAATTACTTCTGTATTGATATGTAGCAGTAGTTTTACAGATGCAATTGTTTGTTGCACATGGACTTTTCCTTAAATCTACTCTCAACTATTTTTTAGCCTGGACTTCATAAAGAAAATAATAGAGAAATTAAAAAATTAATGCATTTTACCAGAAAATACAATAGCTTCTTCAACACAATTTAGGCAGGAATGGATTTTTTTTACCCCTCAGTCATGTTTTAATTCAGAACTAACAGGATTAAAGCACGAATCACTTGATTAAATGTATTTTTTTCTGTGATGCTTAGGTTACTGACCTTAACAACCCACTGAATACCTAGAACATCAGTGCCCATCAGGGCCTGGGATGGCTCTTCATCATTTCAGACCACAGGTATAGCCCAGACACACATAATTTTCAAAACAGATGTTATCAACATTGCATCATCTCATTTTATAATACCAGTAATCTAACCCTTGATCTGGGTTTCTACAACTCAGCTGAGAGCCTGCACTTCCAGGTTCAATCCCACAATCCTATTACTGTCTGTTCTTGACAGGCACATTTCTGCCACGCTTCTGCTGCATCTGCCATTGCTGGTCTGCTCAGCTCTGATGTCTGGACTGCCTCCTCTCACTCCCTCTCCACTGACCTTGGTGTCTGTATAGTTGTTCACATGTTCTCACTCCGCTCTTTTCTGGCTGCAATTTTATCTGTGCAATACCTTTTTTTTCTTCTTTAAGATGTTATTATGGAAGCATTACTATAATTCTGATTTGTTTGGCCTTGGCCAGCATCAGGTCTGTCCTGGAGCCAGTTGGCATTGGCTCTGCCAGACATGGGAGAAGCTTCTGGTAGCTTGTCATAGAAGTCACCCTTGTAGCCTCCCACCCCCCACCCCCAAAACCTGGCCATACAAACCCAATACAATTGTCCAATAAAGCCATAAAAGGTCTTGTATAGGTCTTGTATAAAATAAATGCTATAGACCTATGGTCTAAATCTTTTATGTGCAAAGAAATGGTGGTAGTGACATTCAGCTGAAAAACAGATGCATCACAAACTAGACTATTCTAGACCTAGCCTTAAAGTTGGTGTGAATAGTGGACAGTGCACAGTAGTGATGTCCCTGGACATCAAAGTTAAAATAAGAAGCAGAAACAGAGACCATGCAGCCCTCTCACATACTGCATGCTCCATGGAATAAATAAATTGAAACTTCCTTTCTCTCTCTCCCAAACAAAAAAATCCAATTTTTAAAAGCCAACAGAGGTTTCCTCCTCTATGTTCAAGGACATAGTGATGAGGCCCTTAATTTTCCCTTGAAGTGTTCAACAGGGATCATAATCTGAAATTGTACGGAGTATGCAAGACATGTTATTAGTTTTGATCCAGTTAAAATTTTTCTTCTTCTCAGTCATTGTAGCTCTATTTTCAAAGTAAACAAAAACAATTTCAAAGGGAGTGGGAAAATTCAAGTTTTCTCCTCCCACTTGTAAGGTCAGTTATAGTTTGACTATACCGTGCTGGAAAAATTATTGTTTGAATGACACTTTCCACATGCAGTACTAATTGTGAACTAATATTTTCTCTGCCAGGAAATCTACAGGCATTTAGGGAAATAGAATTTTTTTCTGTAATAAATTAGGCATACTCATAAATTTTAAAAGGAGAAAGCCTTTATGTTTGAGGAATGAGGGACTGCAGTAAGTAATTCAGGAAATACAATATAACTTAGCCTTATTATATTTTTTATTTGCTAATTAGCTTAGAGAGAAGATTTACACTTTGGCCAAAATATATTTGTCTTTGGATTAATATGGAAGGTACTTAATTACCTAGCTGGCATTCAATCCTACAGTGGGAGATGAAAGTGCTTTTCCCGCATTTCGTATTTTGCAGGAAATTACATACTTTTAAAAATTATTATTCATATTAATTTATATGTTAGATTTATAGACAGGTTCAAGATGTTAGTGAATTTCAACTGTTAACACTGATCATTTAAATAAAAGGTATTATCTAAATTACACTAATCTTAAGTGCTTCTTGTGACACCCTTCTCACATGCAGGGAAAAATATAGCTGAACGTATAACTGAATATATAGCTGCTCTATTAGAGCAGGAAAGACACTACAAAAAAAGAGTGTACAGTGAGTCTCCAAATACTTATGATTAATACCATTTTGTGGGTGCTTAGTGCCATGTATCCTTTTCAAATCTTATCATTCTGCAGAGTTAATAACATATTCAAAGACTATTGTAAACCATTTTTATTGCTTAAATATTCAATGGTGCTGAAAGTATCTTTGGCTTGTTCATGCCATATACTTTTAAGATGAATATGATACTTGAGTCATGCTTAAATTCACAATGTAACCATAAAAGATGAAGAAAAGCATGTTAATTTTTTCAAGACTGTCACTCCTTCAGCTACCTCAGCTTCAGCCTTGTCAGTCTTTCTTTCCCTTTCTCATACTTCTGCTTTGTCAAAAGATAAATTAATATTCCTCTCCTCTCCCCTCCCCTCCCCTCCCCTCCCCTGCATGTGAGGTTAGATCACTCTTATGTTTTGAGGAGGTTTTCCTTGAAGATCAACAAGTTATCACGGGCCATTATACCCTTAAGAATGAGAGCCCCTGGGAGTAGAACATCACTCAGGGAAAGCTGCTGGCCAGTTCCCAAGTCTGCTGCCCTGAAGGCTCTTTATTCTGCTGTTTATCTTTTCTGTTTATTTCAGAATTTAAAACTACAATGACATGGTCACAGCAGCAAAGGCTGTCATTGATTTTCTAATCTATGACCATTTTCTTTTTGCATCAACAGTAGATGCAGCAGAGCACCTTTTCTAGTTTGGCCATCCAGCACCTGCATCAAAAATTGATTCTGATAAACTCCAGAGATCTGAGCCTCTCCAAGTTTTCCTTTCAGCAAATGTCAGGTGAAGTCCTCCATGATATCCAGAACCTGAGGCTGTTGAAAGGAGGCACTGTCCTCCTGTTCTCAACTGTCTATGTTGCAAATGTTGACTTCAATTACCTCCTTTTGGTCTTCACTCTGGTCACATTACATTAGCTCCCAACTTACCTGTTGCCCACTCCACAGCACAAGGTTTGCTGCATATGTGTTGGGTTGATAAGTCCCCACCTGGTTGCTCACTCACTCACCCACAGTGGGATAGAACAGAGGCTCAGAAGGGTAAAAGCAGTAGAAACTGATGGGTGGAGATAAAAGTCAAATCTGCTCATGCAAACAAAGCAAAACAAGGTATTCATTAACTACTTTCCAGCAGCAGGCATATATCCAACCATTTCCCAGTTAGAAAAAACAGCAACATAACTGTGAACCCACCTGCCTTCTCCATGCCCTAAGGTTTGATTGCTGAGCATAAAATCATATAGTATAGAGTATTCTTTTGGCCAGTTCAGGTCAATTGTCCTGGATTTATTACGCTACAAATTCTTGCGCGTCCCCAGCCTACTCAGTGGTGGGGCAGAGTGGGGAAAAGCCTTGGCACTGTGCAAATGCTGTTTATCAACAGCTAAAACACTGGAGGAGTTGTCAATATTGCTTTAGTCATAGCTCCAAAATATAGCATCAGACAGGCTTTTATGTACAGAAACTACCTCCCAAGCATACCCAATTCAGCTTTGAGATGGCATCCGCTGTGCTGCCAGATCTCTCAGATTATAGTTGTACAGTGTTGCACCAATACCTATTTTCTCTTCATTGCCCACACTGTGTTTTTTGTGCAATGATATTTGAGATGGAACTCTACACATAAATTGTAGGAGGAATTGTGGGAACGTCCCTGTCTCATATTCTCAACCTTGCCTCTATGCTTAGTCTCTGAGGTTCCTAGTTCAAAACCTTCCTAGGCTGGTAAGCAGACTAATTTCTGAAGATGCTGTCACTCCACTTTGCCAGAAGGATCCCAACAAGACCCAGTAGCACAGTTTGCAATACCAGAATGATATTGGTGTGTAGGATGCATCCCTTCCTACTTGAGATTTCCCAAGAAGGATCATGGAAAACACAACCTGGACCCTAATGTCTTTCATTGTGTCACATCCAAGGACCCAATCAATGTCTTCCTCATGATGCTCCCATGAATGGGCAGCAAAGCATTATTTATTATTATTACATTGTATTAACATAATGTATATGAACTGCAATTGTGGGTATTGTGCTAGTCAGTGCATATCAAAAGTTCAAAGCTGAAAGCCTAGTCTAAGGGAAGACAATCAGAATAAAGGTAGGTGAGAAAATACAGAGATACTAAAGAGATTCACTATGTTGATCACAACACATAGAACAACTGGAAAAACTGCAAATTGTTTGCTTCTTTGTGTTATGACAAAAAAAGTTATGAAAAACAATTTGAAGGGCATAGATGGGGAGGCCTATTCAAAAGTGGAGGGTGATATGCATGGCAAAAAAGAAGAATTTGCATGGTTGAAATATATGCATACAGGAAAAAGGACTCCTCCCTATGAATAAAAGGAGACTGAGAGATGGGCAAAAAGATAACACTGAGCTAATCAGTTACCAATCAGAAGGAACATTATGAATTATAAGTTTATTACATGTAGTTATATATATTTCCAAGTTTTATCATCAAGGATCATTTTTTGGGCAAAACATTCTGTGGCAGCCTGTAAACTAGCACATTTTTACTTCATTATTAAAAAATAAGCATAACTACCTTTCAAATTAAGTAGCTAAATAGTCTTCGATTATTCACAGAAAAGTAGAGCTTTTTACAATTATAATTTATGAATAGTAAATATGATTTTCATAATAAAAACTCCTGGGAAATGTCAGTGTTTTAAGAGGTTTGGCACAAAAATAACAACATGTTGGAGGTAGTTGCAAGGGATTACTTCTTTCCATACATTGTGATGGAGATCCAGTGGCCTGCAGGGAAAAGAGTTTATTTTTGTGTCAATGATCATTGTGATAATGGCAAAAGCAGAAGTTTCAGTGTGACTTCTACTTTTTGTGTATATAGGCTGCTAGGGAAGCCTGTTCATCAGCAGTCAAGACTTTTGACTCTTCTACCCCAGCAATCAACAAACTCTGAATAAGAGGTAACAAACCCCCACAGACTACTATACGGAATAGAGAGACTTAATAACATCTCTGTAGACTTTTAAAACCATGGATATGTGAACAGTGATTTAGAAGCAACCTATCTAAAGAAAACAGAAAATGTCTGAGGGAAGTCCAAACTATCAGCTTTCCAGAAGTCAGTGAGCCGGTAAGTATTAGACCTCTGTGGGAAGGGACCTGCACTTATTTGCAGATACGTAATTTGGAATACGTGTTTTGGTGTGCTTTACCACATTGATGGCATTTTCAGTAACATTACTGTCTTTATGATCCCTCATGTGACAAGATGCAGCACAGTAAAGGAAGATGAGGTCTTGGCAACCTAATTCAGCATGTCTGGAGAGCATGAAAACAACATAAAGTCTTTCTTCTAAAGATGATGTTTATTTCTGTATTCACAGATGTGGTTTTGAATGTAGCTAGGCAGGTGAATATGATAGGTGCAGATTTTGTATTGTGTGTCTGCACTTCAACTTGGGCAGCATTTGGGCGTTGTTACGTTTAAAGAAAACCCATAAAATATGTTTATTAATGCAACAATTTTGCTAGTGTGATGGTGTTTAGCGTATGATCAGTTCCAGCGGCTCCAGCAGCCTCAGCGCAGGGCACGGCTGAGCCCCTCAGCCATGGGCGGGAGGGAGAGAGCCCCGGGGAAAGCCTGGGCAAGGGAGGGCAAAATGCTTCCCAGCTGCCAGGGTTGAGGGAGGGGAACAGGGTGAGGAACAGCCCTGCAAGCCCCAAGGGCAGAGGGGGAAGACGAGAGAAGAGGAGGAGAGAACCCAGCGTCTCATGCGGCTCTGTGGCCCTGAGAGAGACCCAGGTGGGGCAGGTGTATCCCTGAGTTCCACGGGAAGACCACAGGCTGGAGCAAGGAAAAATGTGAGGAGGAAGGAGTGGCTGAGAGGAGGTGTTATGGACTGACTGCAGCCCCCCATTCTTCATCCCCTTGTGCTGCTTGGGGTGAGAAGCAGTGTAGTCAGTAATGGAGGAATGAAAGTGAGTCTGGGAAAAAGTGTTGGGGAAAGGTTTTTTGGTTTTTGGCGTTTTTTTTTCTAAATATGCTGGTTTTAATATATTTAGCAATAAATTAAATAAACGTTCCCCAGGTGGGTCTGTTGAGAAGAGTCTTTTGATCCTGGGGAGCGAGACAACCTGGGGATCTGGCATCCAGCCAACCAGTCAACCCAATACTATCAGGCTCCAGATAATCAAGAAACAGTTGCACAATGAAAATATAATGCATTTAAAATTACTTATTAAAACTGACTTATGATCACACTCTGCCTAAATTCTATTTAGAACCAATACCTGGATTCAGCTTCTTTTTTTTTTCTCTTAAGTAGCTCATTAATAAAATAGGCAAAACTACATGTATCACCCACAAAATATAGCCATTTCTTTCTCTAGGAAATACCTAAGAATTCATTTAGTCAGATTTTGCTTAGCTGATTTGAAGTAAATTAACACTGTAATAAACTATATGAAATCGCAGACCATTTTAAAATCACAGAATAGTCTGACTTGGAAGGAACCACAATGATGAATACTAACTAGTCAAAATATTGGATGTCATTAGGCTTGGTTGAAGAAAAAAACATTATAATGGCATGGAATTGGACAGATTCACTAATATATGTTCTTGCACCTTGTCTTTAAGCCTGTCTTTTCTTGTTCACCCTTCCAAATGTCCACTCTGTTGTAAGGTCTCTCCTTCTTCATTATGTCTTAGAAAGAGACACAAAAGATTTTCTGTAGCTACGGAAGAAATCACAATCATGGGATGAGACGTCTTTAGTTTAAAATAATAAAGTACCATTTGATGGAATCTTTCAGGAAAGCTGGGTTCCATAGTGCATTTGCAAAACTAGCTAGTTATTGCTCGTGACCAAAATGTATGTATACTTATCATAATACCATTAAAAAAACCCACAAAACACAGCAAAAATACCAAACAAACCACCCAATGACTAAATCAAAAAGATTGCTGGATGAAGCATTCTGCAGCTCTCTGAATGTTATGAAGAGAATATATTTGGCCTCCAATTTTTTCAGTGCTCTGACCTGATTAGAAAAAAATCCCAATTTTTAAATTCTGCCTGAGACAGACTGCCAGTCTTACAGTACTGTAGAAATGTAATGGCAGGTCATATTGAATGGAACTTGGCATTTATAGATTCTATAGAGTTTATAGACCTTCTTAATTCTTTAATATTTTTAATATATGCCGGTGGGGTTTGGGAGGGGGATTTTTAATTATTTTTGAGTTGAAGCCTTGTTGTAAAGCTGGATAAAACCTGTATGCTAATGCTGGAACATAATGACAAGTGGTGCCTGTAGCAGCTGCCTTCCTCAGCGGTTGTTCTGAGCTATGTAGATTATTCTGACACAAGTCAGCTCTGTGTTCTGACTCCATACCCTAGACTAACAAAACAGTTAGGTATATATTTGACAATCAGCATCTGCTCAAGTCTTGAAGATTTAACTTTAAAAGACTACCCTATGAAAACTATAGTAGGGATATGATCTAAGACCATGAACAAAAACTTTGGGCTTGCCTGAGTACAGACCATCTTGGCTGTTCCTGACACCTGGGCTAGCTAGATTAAAGCTAAAGCGATTTTGCCCATACAAGCTAAAAGCAGACCTTTATTTAGATTTGTTTAAAAGGAACTGAGTATGAAGAAGTGCTTTACTGAGTAGAGACTGATAAGAAACGGACTTCAGAGTTAAAAATAGACAAATGCCACAGACCCCTCCAGGAGACTGCAAGACAGTGATTATTTGAATTTTGCAAGAAAACCTTATCCTTCTATTTCCACAAGCACAATTTTATCATTGTAGATTAGTTTTGGTAGGCAGGTGGTGCACAGAAGATACTCACATCATATGGGTACCACAATCAGGCTGTACCTGGACAACTGGTGATGCTACTGCTTGAAGGGATGTAAGCAACTGTAACTGTCATCCAATCTCGACCCTCTGAATTCTATCTCTATTTTGTGTGTTACACATCTATGGGGCTATATACTAAAGTGTCTGGGGAAGGTTAAGCTGCTGTTAATGTCTATACAACCCTCAAAAAAACAAGTTCTCAAAATACCTTGGTAATATAATTTACAATGTTAATTCTAGGAATAGTTCAGGCAACATTAAAAAAATGTAATATGCAGCGGATGAGCCAGAGTATATCTTGTATCCACAGTTTCTTCTGTGAAATCTACACTACTTTGTACTAGAGAATCAGCACATAGCATTTTATGGAGTTGCACTTCACTTTGTCCAGCAGGTTCCTCTGCTCCCAACAGGATTTATAACAGATTTTATTGCAGGAGTGTCCTTGCTTAAATCCTTATGTTCTCATATGTGATATTATTTCCAATGAAGATTCTCACACACAGGCTCTGGAAGTGTGGGCTGGACAAAGGAATGGTCAAGTGGATTGAGAACTGGATGAACGGCAATGCTCAGAGGGTTGTGATCGATGGCAAAGTCCAATTGGAAGCTTGTCATTAGCAATGTCGCCTTGGATGAAAGGGCAGATGCCTCCTGAGCTAGTTCACTGATGACACTGGGACAAGTGGCCAGTATCTCAGAGGACTGTGCTACCCTTCAGAAGGACCTCAACAGGTTGCAGAGATGGGCAGAGAAGAAATGCCTGAAATTCAACAAAGGCAAATGCAGGGTGCTGCACCTGGGGAAAAATAACTCCATGTACAAGGACTGGGGACTGACCTGCTGGAAAGCAACTCTTCAGAGAAAGACTTAGGGGTTATGGTGGACAAGCTGTCCGTGAGCCAGCAATGTATCCTTCTGGCCAAGGCTCTTCTCAGTGGTTCCAACCAATAGGACAAGAGACAGTGGGCAGAAACTGATGCACAGGAAGTTCTACCTGAACATGAGGAAGAATTTCTTTACTGTGCTAGTGACCATGCACTGGAACAGATTGCCCAGACAGACTGTGGAGTATCTCACTCACTGGACACAACCCTGAGTAACACGCTCTAGGAGACCCTGCTTGAGCAGAAAGACTGGACTAGATGATCTGTAGTTATCCCTTACAACCTTACCTATTCAGTGATTCCATGGTTCCTGAACAACAGTCAAATAGCCAGCAAAAGACATGTAAACCTGGCCTCAGCTACCACTATTAGAAATTAACCAGGGTTGTCAAAGAATTACCATTTGCTTGCAGCATAATGATTTTCAAAGCTTTACTGAATAAATATGGCTTTATGAAAAAAAGCAAAAGACCTATTCCATGCAATTTAGTCACAACCTTAATGCACCAAAATTTATTAAATTGTTTGGTTATGTGAGAGGGAGAGAAAAGGAATAAGTATGGAACAAAACAATTACCAAGGAACCTCCAGTCTTAAAGTTGCCCCATAGTACTACAAAACTAGAAATACCCTTCATGGTATAGTAAACTGTGTTTGACTAGTGTAAAAGTGATTTAAAATTTTTTTTTGGTCTATTCTGTAGTAAGACTGTAGGTGCTTATACTGATTCAGCAGTGTCTCGCTCTGATGCACTAGAATAAGAGATTCCCCAGCGATGATATGAAAAGGCTTGTCATGAATACACAACGTGCTTATGATAGAAAGTATATCCTTGTCCTTTCAGTCAGGAGGTGACTTAAAGCACTTGTAATTGAATCACTTCCTCAGTTTGGATAAAACATAGGTAAAAAATTCATCAGTTAATTGTATAAAGTTGTAACACTTTTGCTACCAGTGTCTACAAATTGATTGTCGTAGTTATTTAACATCTACCCAAATGTGACCGTTCATAATACAAAATTTACACTGCAGTAAAGAGAAGAAGCCTAAAGAAATGAGATTACTGACTCACATATTTATCTCCTAGAAATCAAGAAGGTCAAAGTCAGATTAGTATTTAATATTCAAACTAAATGTCATGAGCATAAATATGTAAACACTGTTAATAAATCTGTGCATTTCATTTCAAGTTGTGGTGTAAGTATTGCTTAGGTTTAACACACTTGATAATTATTTTTCAAAAATATCACTGAAAATATTATTATTAATGTGCAGAAAAAATCAGATTGTGTTTATTTCTTTGATTTAACTAGCAGTTTTAAAAATCTCAGCGTATAGTCAGCATATACTTATGGGAATTTTAGCGTGTGCTGAACTAGTTAAGATGTGACTTGCAACCTGGAATTACAGAGATTTTCTAATAAATATCTTTTTAAAAAGACACATTTTGAAAAAAAATTACTGTTCCATGTACCAACAAAAGTAGTACAGCGTATATATTTTTATATAATGGTTGAAGTTGTATTCAGAACTGATCCCCAGCACCTGATAACAGTTGGTTCCATAAATTTACTGAAATAGACGTAAAGCAGAGTTCCATCAAGTGAAAATTATTAAAGAATATTTAAAGGTCTGATTTGATCTCTGCACTATATTGTTGCTATTTTTCAGTTGCTTTTCTGAAAAAGCAGAACTTTATCCTGTCCAGGATAAAGTCTTCACACGACAGCTTTGATCATTCCCTGTATGGATATATGCAACCAGAGGGATCATTATGAGCTGATAAGGTAGGCAAAACTTTTATTGTGAAGGAACAAGTGGAACTGAAACAATCTACTTCAATTTATGCAAAATTAAGACACCTAAAACACCTTTGTGTTCTAAATGTAAACCTAAACAAATGCAAGTGATTACTTGGTATTGGAATATTTAACCAAAGCCCATTTACGTCTGTGTTAACAAAAGAGGAGATAATATAAATTTGTTCCATTTAAACTACCTTGTTGGCTATGTTTTTGTTAAAATACTTCAGGTCTTAGCAGAGAAATATTATAACATTTGATAGAAAATAATAACAGCTGTGCAGAGAATACACAATGGTTTTAACTAAAAAACAAATTAAAAATCAAAACTGAATGTACAACCATACAAAAATTTGTTAGTCCTGCTATTATAAACTACTGTTATTCCAGTTGAGTAATTCTTGTCTTTGACATGAAATTAGTTATACATAGTGAATGGCTGATGGAGGACAAACATGAAATGCTGTCCTCAAAAATGGGCAAATAAATACAGACATGCCATACTGATATCAAATCCATTAGTAAAAATTAAATGTTAATTCCTCTTTAAACAAACAAAGTGACATGAAACCTTGCTTATTCTCAATTATTTTACCATTTAAAATTATTTTAACATTTATGCTATCAAATCCATTTAGGAGACACAAAGAAAAGTAACATTTCTTGTTCAGATAGGTTTGTGCAGTCAGGAAACAACAACAGGATAGTGGGAGACTACTACATTGCATGTTTGAATCTTGTGACTTCTTTATCTTATTTTTAATAAATCTTGATGAATTACTTCCTCTTGTTCTGAAAAAGGTATCTTTTCAGTGTGGAATAGACAAGTGATGGATGCTAGTGCATGTGTTATACCAACACATTTGGGTTGGCAGAGTAGGCAATCAAAAGTCACTGATAACTGCTAAACCTTTTCTAGCTGAGACAAGTCCTCAAATAAATGCATAGTTCTACCCAATTTTCTCTTACTAGTTGAAATCAAATTTGAAATCTCCTACTTCACTACACTGTTTTAATTTTTTTAAAAAGTGTAATTTTACCATATGACTTTACTGTGCTACAACTACTTCAATTATCATAAGGGGTAAAGTGCAATAGTGATGAATAAGATAAAAAAAATTATTGGAGTGAAGATGAGTGACACAGAATTGTAGGGGTATCTTAAGCCAGATTTTAGTGCCAGGAAAAGTCTGTATATTTTCTGCATGACTCAAGGAAGAAAATTCCTTCTGGGAGTGCTTAAGTATGTAGACAACAGTTCAGTCAGTGACCTGTTCCACTCCTATGAGGGATGAATCATAAGAAAAAACCCAGCTGAAGTTCTGTGGGAAACAGAGCTCTTTTTCCTATAGGTTAAGGGGGCGCTGATGCAGAACAAAAGGAGGAAGATGATTGCAGAGGCCTAGAGGGAGACCTCCCAGCAAGACATCCCTGTATGGTGACCCTGGGCTCCTGGGGAAGTTCACCTCCTTCCAAGAGGACTCTGTGAAGGACAAAAAGCAGTGAAGCAAGAAAATGTATATGGCATTTACTACTATATATATTTGAGCTATGCCAAAGGTGACATTTTGGCTGTACAAAGACTTTAAAAGAGCGTGGCTATTTGCTTTATTGGTTGTATATTTGTTGTATATTCCCAGTGACCTCCCTAGTGTAAGGGAAGCAAGATGGGGGATAGAACAAAGACAAAGCCACTAGACTGCTCAGGCTACAAGACCTGATTTGTCTTGATGGGGTAACAGAAACATTTTCTCTTTGTAGGATATATCTTTGGCCACAGTGACTAAAACCAGTCCTGAGACATGCAGATTTCTCCCACAAGACTGATATTGTGGGATTCAGGACACTTAATCTAATGAACGCACGCAGTGGGAGCTCAGTCACAACAAATGGGTCACTCAGGATGCTGTCATGGATATCCACACTATTAATTTCTTTGGAAATTAATGTGATGGTAGTCAACTAAAAGTAACATATACTCGTTTCATCTACATCACACTGAAAAACATATCGAGATGAATTTGATATTCAGAATTAAGTCATATAGATGGAGAAGTTTCAAGAAGGACCCAAAATACATTCACAGAGAAGAAAGACTGTGAAAACATAAGAAGTTGGAGAATTCCAGTTTACACAGTTCTTCAAATATAAAGTTAAGAAATGTTAAATTTGATGACCTCATTTTGATGTACCAGAAAGTAAATTAGACTACCAGAGAGTGTGAACGTTAAATGCGAAATAAAAGTATTTACAACACTATAATTGCTAGTCTTTTAAAATGTTTCCTTTTTTACCAGTTAAGGAATTTGGATTCTGGCAAAACCAGGATCAGATAAGTAAATGTCACATTCAAAGATTACATTGCAGTTTTACTGTCTGGTAGAAAAAAGTTCTCAGCATCTCAGAGATAACGAACTATGGTGAAATGACAAAATATTGTCATGGGTGTAGAAAAATTTGGTACCCTTTATACTAAATGACAGTGTAGAAAATTGAATTCAAGATAAGTTGAAGATAACAGTATAATAAATCAGTTATTTTACATTCTGATCAAGTACAGGAGATGCTGCATGTTGGATCATGTGACAAGAGGAATTCACAGGTCAGACTGCATGATATGGGGAGGTTCCCACAGATTAGGGCACATTCTCTGCTAGTGCTACATACTGCTCCTCCTTCATGCATTACATTAAATTCTCTGTAGGTCAACCTATGGTGTCTGGAATAAAAGAGAAATTGTAACTGAACTGGAAAAGCATTACCTGCAAACCCTGAAATTCAGTAATATAAGAGAAATCCAGATGTGTGAAGTGTGCATAATGCTGAAGTTTGACAGATATGAAAATAAGTTTCTGCAGGTATTGCCAAAAAAAAAAAAAAAAAAAAAAAGAAATCTTATATCCTCTGTTTTCTCAGTTTATACTATCAAATAGTTCTGGTAATTACATTTTGATTCAGACAGCTTTGAAGTGCAAGGAACTGTGCCTTTTTTGTTCATTAACAATAGTGCAGGTCAGAGAAAATGTACGAAATAAAGTAAAAGTATAGACTGTAGAGGTAAGTAGAGACTTAGGCTAGTTTGATCTAAATTATCTTTAATCTTGCTCCAACTAGATTTGTCATAGTAAGAAATTTTCTATGTTTTTGGACACTGAGACTATGGTTCTGTTTGAAGCATTACTTCCAATAAACCTTGGACACGCTTCTGGATTTTCAGTTTCTATATTTGTGACCAAGCCACTCTCTCGTTTTGGACAATGCTGGTTCATAAAGAAGTTTTTGCAAAGACTTAGAGAATCAGACCTGTACAAAACTGGGTTTAAAACTAAAGAACAATTATCAATACTGAAGCAAAGCTTTAAAGATATTTTTAGCCTTTACGTACACATGGAACCTTACAGTTCATAACCCCTGAATTGTGCTGACCTTTCTATAGAGGAAAATTTTTTAAAAAAATTTTTTAAATGGAAAGCTTGTAGTTTAAATAGAAAATGACTGTGAGGATTTCTTAACATTTTTCTATTCCCACCCCCTGCTGGGCAAAAGAAAAGGTATCACATTCTAGCAGTAATTGAAAAAGAAGATAAATATACAACAGAGTTTTTCTCTACTTGAAAAAAAATATCTGAAAGGTGGCTATAAAACATACTGAGTTACGTCTTATTTAATTTACACAGTAAACACATATGCACACATAGATTCACTTACTCTCCTTAGACCTGTCCTGTCCTGGACTTACAAGTACAAAGAGTTGATATGTCATATAATGTTACTGTATGACACAACACATGTTGGGTCTCTGGACATGTGCAAAATACTTAGTCATTAATACCTTGGGTGATTGATTGAAATTCCAGGTGCGTTCAGCCAGAATTCTGCAGAAAAATAATTTGACAAATTTTTGGAGGGTGTCTTCTGGCGAAAATTTCAGAGATGCCCAAAGATTACTCTAGGCATCTTGTGCTCTGTCTAAGCCAACTGTTAGGTATTAACTGGGTATTTCAATGTATGCTTCAAGTACCAGCCTGAATGGAGGATCTTCCTATCCCAGATAACCTCCTAGGCAGCTCTCCACACAGTTTACCATTAGGTATATAAGATATTACCAAAATTAGAATTTCACCCGTATAGACAAGGCTTTGCTGGAGGCTGACAACCACCTTCCTTTGAGAAGGATTTCAGTCAATCTTTTACTGTCAGCCTTTTACTGGTTTACTGTGAAAGCCTCATTTTTTCCCTCAAAAAAGTGTTATTTAGAATACATGTTATTAAAAATTAATTTATTTTTATGAAGTAAAGTCCATTAGTAAATTTATTAATCTTGAGGTGTTTAATTTTTGTTATGTCTTCTCCAGAACCTTCTACTGTAAAATAATTAGGAAGAATAAAGAAAAAAAGAAAAGACAAAATTAGATATGTTTACACTTAAAAGGTGCTGTTTCTCATTCTGAGACTTGTCATTTATACATTTTAAGAGTCAATAGTTACATGAAAAAAAGTAGCTTCTATGCCAATTTTTACTTGAATGAATTGAGATACGTGCAAAAAGATAGGACACATTATGAATGTGTCTTTTTTATGCTACAAGATGTGTCCCAGAACTTTTACAAAAATTATGCCACCTGGTAATCCATTCACTCATCAACCATAAAGTGAGGGGGAATAAGTGTAGTTTATTCAGCCTCACTAGATTCAAACTAAATCAGAAGTGCAATTTGTTTGATCTAGTATAGTAAATATATCTGCTGGGATTGATTAAAGTAAAAATGCTGAGTGCAACAATACTAGAGTATATTTCATCATCAAAGATGTTTCATTTTGTTCTTCGAACACTATATGAAAATAACAGATAAAACTATTGTGTAAGGCTAAATCCTTCATACCAGTATTTATAAAAACTGATATCAGTGAAACAAATGAATGGGCCTGTAAATTAATTTTCACACATAATAAATCCAGTACACTAGAGTGTCATGGTTCTGACAGATTTAGAAACTTCTGTTTGAAGTCAGTACTAAAATATGTTGTCTACCTGGACTTTAATAAAGCCTTTTAAACTATTTTCCACAACATTCTCTTGAATAAACTGGCTGCTCAAGGCTTTCATGGGTGCACATTTCATTGGCTGAAAAACTGTCTGGATAGCCATAGAGAGTGACAGTAAATGGGGTTAAACTGAGTGAGTGGCCAGTCATTAGTAGTGTTTCTTGGGGCTCAATATTGGGGCCAGTCCTATTTAATGTATCTACTAATTAAGTGGACAAGAAGATCAGGTGCACTCTCTGTCAGTTTGCATTGGATACCACATTGGGCATGAGTGTTGTTCTGCTGGCCAACTGTACAAAGTTCAACAAAGCCAAGTCCTGCACTTGGGTCACAACAACCCCATTCAGTGCTACAGGCTGGGAGGAGACTGGAAAGTGCCCCAGAGGAAAAGGATCTGGGGATGCCAGTTGACAGACATGAAACTGAGCATGAGCCAGCAGTGTGCCCAAGTGGCCTAGAAGGCCAATGGCATCCTGGCTTGTATCAAAAATTTTGGCCATCAGGATCAGGGCAGTGATCTGTAGCTGGCACTGTTGAGGCCACACTTTGAATTCTGTGTTCAGTTCTGGGCCCTCACTACAGGAAAGGCATTGAGGTGCTGGAGCTTCTCCAGAGAAGGGCAATAGAGCTGGTGAAGGGTCTGGAGCACAAGTCTTGTGAGGAAGCTGGGCTTGTTTAGCCCGAAGAAAAGAAGGTTCAGAAAAGACCTTATCCCTCTCTACAACTACTTGAAAGGAGGCTGTAGCAAGGTGGGGCTTGGTCTCGTCTCACAAGTAGTAAGAGATAAGGCAAGAGGAAACAGCTTGAAGTTGCTCTGGGAGAGGTTTAGATTAGATATTAAAAAAAAATTTCATCATGGAAAGGGTGGTCAGACTTTGGAACAGGCTGCCCAGGGATGCGGTAAGATCACCATCAGTGGAGGTATTTAAAAACGTGGTTTAGTGACAGACTTAGCAGTGGTGAGTTAATGGTCGGGTTTGATGACCTTAAGGGTTTTTTCTAATCTAAATTATTATGTGATTCTATGTGAATGTCTACAAATGTCTCATAGTTTATAAGGATTCTAGTTTATTCCCTGCCAATAAGGACAGGAGGTCATAGCCTCAAGCTTCACCGGGGAGGTTCAGGTTGGACATTAGGAGCAATTTCTTTACAGAAAGGGTGATTAAACTTTGGAATGATCTTCTCAGGGAGGTGGTGGAGTCACTGACCCCGGAGGTACTGAAGAAAGACTGGACATGGCACTTGCTGCCATGGTCTAGTTGACAGGGTGGTGTTCAGTCAGTCATAGGTTGGACTCGACGATCTCAGAAGTCTTTTCCAACCTAGTTGGTGAGTAAATACTCACCTAGCAGTGAGCTAACAAAGATGTCATGTTTGTATAATCTGATTTTGGGATATTTTTGTCAAACCCTATTCTCAGGTTAATCATTGCTTTTCATGGTATGCTGCTACTTCAGTAACAAAATGTTGGTTTTGAATTTGTTGTTCTTAGGAGATCAAGCCTTTCTTTCCTCATCTCCTCTTATCCAAATGAAAAGATATTCAAGTCATGCTGGTTTGTCTCTGTGTCAGTGACTGATGAAGGGAATTGAAAAACCAACTTGCTAACATTTGAATTTATTAAAGACACAGAAGAAATATCCTTACACACTATTAGCAGTATATCTCCATAAGAATAATTCATCTGAACAGTTTCTCATGGAGAAGTAAGGCTTTACATTTTACTGAAGAGGTAATAAAAAGGTACATCTTTTGTTTTTAAGCTCATCTCTCAGAACTTGTGGAGCAAGTCTGAAATGAACCAACCAACTCTAAATAAACAAGTAAGCAAAATTGCCCACAGGAGAAGAAAATGTTCAGGGTAATTTTAAAATATGAATTTTTGCTTGTGCTATGCTTTATTTAGCTTTCCAGTCATATGTGCAGAGCATTGATCCTGTTTTTGTGAGTCTGTCTTACCATAACATCTGTTCAACACTGACTTACATTGTCTGTTCAAGTACTGCTGACTGTATGTTATGCTAGTCAGTTCTGTTGTCTGACATGAAATGGTTTGTATTTTTGTTTTTGATTATGTTGCTGGGTTGCTTTGTGAGACAGAGCCTAGACAGGGAGAAAACAAATACTACTGATTTACAGACCAGTGTGTTGTGTTGTAACTACTTGCTAATGCTCTACGAGTGTAGGTAAATCATGTTCCAAAGGGAACATCTGAAAGATAAAGCAGTGCAGATGCTTAGCTGATAAAAGTATCCTGGTTAATGATGAACTCAGACTGAAGACTTTTCAGTTACCTATACTGTCATACGTTGGTATTAAATAACCTTAAACTGTTGTCCGTAAGCCAAATCTCCCTTTATAAACTGGGCAGCAGCAGTCCTATACATATAAATGCTCCCAAGGCTGTTGAAGGCCATACTTCTTTCTGGCACCTCGTACTTCTTACTCTGCCAACAGCAGCAACTACTACTGCTTGCTGCCATCCTTTGTGCTGAACAGCCCTTTTAAAGGGTCTTACCTGCTTCCTCACAATGCGAGACGACTGTACAGTTCCCAGTTAAATGATCCTCCTTGACATACCACAGAAAAATTACATGTCAGTGGAGCTGCTCATTTTTTCTGCTCATCTCTGTCAGCTTGAAAATGAAGGTTTTCTGGGCTCTTCTTGCACCAAAGGGATGCAAGTCTTGCTGAAGTCTTACTGACTTCACTATCAATATCGAGGTTCTCTTTTGCTTCTGATTTATGTAGAATGAAAGGGTTAAGCGCACTGAGAAATACCATGAGTAAGCTACCCCCACGTAACTTCAAAACTTCCTATAATTGTATAAAAAAATACAATTTCACAGAATTCTCCACAGTCTGAGGTATAACATTTTCATTTCCATCAAAGGATATTCACTGGGAAAAGTCAATAAGTTTATTAAAATTTATATTCATATACTTTTATGAATCTTTTTAGCAAGACAAAGTCCATAAATGTGATAAACTTCTAGAATGTTACATATTTGAATACTGTTTTGGTGTGTACACATCAACTCCCTCTAACCACGTGGTTCTGAGCCAGCACCATGACAGCTAGGATATGAATATGTGGTGGCAAAAGACAAACAAGTAAGTAACAGAGGCTTAACTGCTCTGTTCTCAACTCTGAGACATTTAAAAATTATAATCAATAGGTAAACAATAGGGAACATATCTGGCTATGCAATTTCTCTTCTTGTTTCCCAAACTGAATCATATCAGGTGTACTGTACAGTATGGCAGATGTCTTGCTCCTTTAACGTAGCTAGACACAGCACTGTGGATTTTGTCCTTTTCGGATCATAATTCCCAACATGACCTATTGCTAAATAGCCATATAATACCTAGATGGGTTCCATATGTGTAATATATGATTTATTTGAAAATCAATGTACGGGAAAGGTGATAGCTTGTCCAAAGATTAAAAAAAACAAGGAAAAAAAAAAGTCAATTTTTAAATGAATAAGAAAATGAAAAAAAAAATTAAAACACGACTTGGACAGCTGAGATATGGCATGGTGTCTGTGAAACATCATAAATTCTAAGCAGATATTATGCAGCTTAAAGAAAAAAATTGTCAGTGACAGTAAAAAGCAGACTTCCACGCATATGTAATAGGAAACTGACTTTAATTAAGAACTGTAATAAACAGGCATGTCAATGATCCACATCATAGTCATCATATAAATATTTGTCTCATAACACTCCTCATTAGCAAAGCCTTTTCATCCACAATTAAAAAGTGTAAGAAGGCTTACTAGTGCTGAATTTACCACCATTCTGCTATTTCAGTACCAGAGTTGATAAAGCAGTCTAATACGGAAAAGAACAAGAAAGCATTTGAAGGAATATTTCTACCTTTTACCAGATGGTGCACACCTTGCATGTTTAGTGAATTGAATTTAAATAAAGAGAAAAGAATACCTTTCTAACTACCTGTAGGCTGCAGAATTCTTAAACATATTTAATATTAATACAGTATGTTTTACCAGATGATTTATTTGATGTACTAAGTAATTTATTTGATCCAGTATCTCCCACGTAATACATGACATACCTGCTGTGACAGACAATATATCTAATTCAGTAACACAAGAGTTTAATTCTACATCTTCTTTGCTCTTCTGAATCTCTTGAATAAAATTATATTGTATTGGAATACTGAGTATTACTTTCAGTTTAAACTATTTCAAATCCAGTATTTGCGTATTAAGAAAAGTAAACCTATCTCAAGAGTGAAGAGAAAAAAGACAACATAGCACTCTTGTAAATGTGCTTACATACAAACCCCTTGGCTTCAATATGCTACTCTTGATAACTGATATTTTTAATTAGGAACATTTCAACATCTGCAGCTATTCAGGAAAATATCAGTAATTTTTAAAGCGTTATGAGTTGATAATAGCATTCTATTATTACTCATTAGTTAAAAATAATGCCATGTAGCTGAGGAACAGAAACATTATCATGCATCCATTCACATGCCCTGAATTGGCAATGATATTTGTGATTTACCTGTAATATGGAAATTGTCATCCAAACTGTTTGAAGCATAGTTAAGACATAAATGTTACATTTGTAGACATCAGGAATTGTGTCAAAAGACAGACTTAAAGTGTCCTGGCTGCTAACACTGTTCAGAGATATTTTGTCAATATCTGCTACTTCTTTGGTGCATTACTTTAAACAATATACATAGTGAAAGCAAAGTTACGTGGAATGGCAAAATTTGAAAGAACTCGTGGTTTTTAAATTTTTTTTTTTTCTAAATCACAAGGAATAAAAGATTTATAGAACAGAATTTTTAAAAAATTTGAGATAGAAAGGTGCTGGTCAAACAACATGAATTTAGAGCATGAAAAACATTCAAGGCAATGGAAAAGGGAATCTGAAGAAATTCTGACTGGGATTGGAAAGTTCAGTGTTGATAAACCAGTTTTTCTCTAATGGAGTAGCAGAAACGAAGCATTCGCTAACTTTTTTGATGAGCTTTACTTCAGCCTGTGTGTATTGGCCTGAAATATGATAATAATTCCTGCATGTTTAATTGAGAAAATTGCAACTCCGTTTTTTTCAACCACAATTTCTCCATCAGAACAACAGTATAGTTGTTCAAACTACTTGTACAACATCAAACCCTCTCTCCATATAACTCTAAAAAAAAAATGGAATTAAGTGGAATGCAGACTGTCAGACCAATAAACTCATTCCACATCCCCAACTGGATACATGACATTTACTATATTTCACTTGTGGAACCAGAACAGTCGAACTCTGTAATGTTTGTTAGTTTATTCCTTCAACTTGATACCACTAAAAGAGAGGTATGAGGAAAGCCTAAGCTTCAGTCTGCATTGATAAGGGCTTACAGCTGAACCACACTCCTAAGAGTGCATTTATTGAGGAGCAGTTGTTATCCCACCATAGAAATACCCACGTACCTGTTACACCTAGTTATTAAACTGAGTCAGCATTGAATGTTACACTCACAGAAGCAAGATTTAAATCCCTCACCTATATTCTCTTAAATGAAAACTGAATAAGATTTTATTAATTTGTCATTTATAAGTCAGAGAACTTTTATTAACCATATAATGAGTATAAAAAATAAACAATCTACACAGAAGTCAGGATCTCTCCTGCTGAAATTGTGTTAAATGATTTTTTAAATAAATAAATAAATTCATAAAATGTTGTGTCAAAAAGGGTCTCTGGATCTTTTTCATGATGCTTGGGAAGCTTTCCTACAAGTGGTGAGTCTTGGCTGTCAATCACTCTTTTCAATCTGGTTCATATATTGCACATATTCTGTAATTACTAGTGCAAATCCTCTTAGGGGAGAAAAAGAACTGAGTCATATTTTCCTAATATCTGACTGAGTTATTAAATCAGTATATAGAAGACAACAAGATAAATAATAAATGCAGCATTGTCATCTTTCTGCACTTGTTTGCAGGAATATGTGAACATTGTCATACTTTAGGCATGAGGTATTACTTTATCTGTTCAATAAAACACGAATTCTGGAAGATCATAGGAGTCTAAAAGACCATAGAAACCTGAGAAACCCTGGTGATAAAAGTGAAATAAAACTTAGATCTTTCTCAATGGTTGTTAGGCAAGGCCTTTTAGTCTTAATTTTGGACACAGGTAACTGAATTGTAATAAAAATCCTCTTTAGGCTTATCTGTTCTTTCTTTTGGCCTTGACACTGGAGCTTGTAAAAGTAAGTGATGCAATCAGGCAGCAGAGTCTTCTGGTTCATTTAAGTATAACTGTAGAAGTGATTCTTTAAAACCACTTAGAAGAGCCTAGAAAGCCTCACAGATAGCATCTTCTGTAAAATGGTGTTTTCTATAGGTCAGTAGGTTAGCCTGCCAACTTGCAATTTCTATCTCATTTAATATTATATATTCTTCATGTAACCCTTAATCACAGTCAAATCCACCCAGGCACAAAAATCAGACAATACTGAAAAAGAATATCAACAGCTCTATCAAATCTTACTGAATATCTCCAGATGATACTCCTAAAACATCAGGCTTGTTGATAACAATTTTTAAGATTTGGGAAGACTAATGAATGCTTTAAATGTTTGAGCAATACCTGGCTGACAATTTATGTCACTGAACTTCCCATGGAGTAAGTGAATGATAGTTTTATTTGCTTATATTGCTTACAATAAAGGAACTGAAATCCCTTAATTATTTGGGACAGTAAGAACACAAATACAGACGTCTTCTCCCTGTGCTTTATTCCAAAAAACAGACAATCCATTTTTCCTCCTTTCAGCCAAAAATGGCTTTCTGCATTCAAAAATCTCTTCACTGTTTGCAAATTGGATGTTCCTATGGACTTGTACCAATGAAATAATCCATTTTACTGTGTAATTGTATTTGATAAGCTATACTTCACACAGATTTTTCTGTCCTTTAAGCAGTGACTTACAGTGTAGAGTTGTTTTTCTGAAATCAATGACTGTATGAGTAGCACAAAATAATACTTAGCACCAGCAAAGCTTGAAAAAGCTAACACGTAATGACTAATATATTTATTTCTGTGTCAATGCCTGTCTGGAATTAATACATTAAAAATTAAACTTTTTTTAATAATAGATATTCCAGTTGGAAAATGAGTGTACTCAGTGCACTTACTGCTCCTGAAAAAAAGACATTCTTCTTTTCTTTATCTGTGTATTTTAAGTGCTGCACTCTTCTGATGTGGTCTAAGAATTATTTTTTTCTCTACTGAGAGACAGAGACTGCAGCCTCTAGCTATATAAACTTTTACATTAGTGATGTTAATATTCTGCTACCAATGCAACTAAGAGAGGATATGCTTTCATTGACATTTCCCTTTGAAGTGAAATCCTAAAGCTTTAATTTTTATTAATGCAAATCCCTGCTAAAAAATACCTTATCCCTGGTCACATATGAGGCAATATAAGATCTAAAGACATCTTTGCTTTCAGACTTCAGTATTAAACAGCTTCTGCCTGCAATCACACCACCTTAGGCTCTGATAATGCCAGCTTTTATAATACAGAATAGACAGGGACTAACTGCTACTTGAAAAGGAGACTTCCAAATAAAATCCTAAACTTCTGGAAGTTGGTGAAAGAACAATGGAGTGCTTTACAGATTCAGAACCTGCAAAACACCAAAAGACAGGTAAAGGTCACAAAAATATTGTATGAGGGCTAGCATACTGCAAGGTTGACAGAAGAAAATAAGGAAATGGTGGTTTCCCAATTAATGCAATCTTTGTAAATTCACAATTACACTTTAGAAAGTCATCATGTCTCCTGGTTATTTTTACTGCTATAAAAGAAATTATGCCCTTATGATTTTTGTATGGTTATAATAAAAGCAAAGGTCAAAGACCAACAGCTAAATTGTCATTATATGAAGATGCAGTACAGCTGTCAAAAGCAGCATTTTGGACAACAAGATACAGAACACAGTACCAGATTCTGTCTATAATTCTGTTTGATCTGACCATGTTATAATAAAAATATGTAATTTTTCAGGACACCTTATCACACTTTGAAAAGCAGCATTCAGCAGCTTCTTTGTTTATCACCATCACGTGCCTTTTCAGTCAGCTTGGAATATGGGCAGACCAAACTCACTCCTGATTATAAAGAACAAAGTAGATACACCAGTATTCATCCTTCCAGATGATTTTTTCCTCTAGTGTGACCAGTATCAGTTCTGTACTGAAAGCAGCAAATACTTGCCTGTGTAAATTATGGCTGAAAAAAATAAAAGTTTATACTAAGAATCAAATACACTCAGGCCTTCTGAGAGAGCTGAATCTGTCTCTGATAGAATAACCGTGTTGTATTTTCAGTTGTTGCACACTCACATGTTTAGTGTTCTACTGAGCTACATAGTTATTCTACATGAAGAAGAAATCAATGTGCTTTTTATTCTCTCATGTGTGCTTAGAAGGACATTTCCTGGTAACTTATTGCTTTCCTACAGATGTTGCAGCATTTTCTTCCTCTGTGGTATACTATTATACAATACTTCACAAATGAGAACTTGACTCTTACAGTCTCTGACAGAAACAAGCTATTTTGAGGTACTTGCTCATGACCTAGTGGGTGGAAACACACCATTCAATATTTCTTTTGTAGGATGTACAATGTATGCTAAAATTATCTTTGAAGGAATTGTAATAAATTCAGAATTTTGACAGCAACAAAAACCCTCAAGTGACATAGCACATACTATTTCATATATTACTGTTGTCTCTTTTTTCCTTTTTTCTTACACGTTAATGAAACATGACTTTAAACAATATGGGCTTGATTTTTTTCTTCTTAAATTGTGAGGATTTTTCATTCAATTTTAGTTAATGTTGGATCAGGAAAGACTGATTAAATTCTGAAGTCTTTTCAAGGAGGAAAAAAAATGATGAGAATTTATCTTATTGGCAGACACAGACAGGATATTCAACAAAAAAAAAAACAAAATAAAAAACAAACAAAAAAAATCAAAAATCAAAACCAAACTAACCAACCAACCAACCAAAAAAAAAAAACACCACACCACACACGCAAAAAAACCAACCAACAAACAACAACAACAAAAAAAACACCAACAAAAATTAACCCAGAAATGTCATAAGGGGTGATCAGTAAGCAATTCCTGGCTAAGAAAGACATTGTATGGAAGGAAACAATCCCACTACCAGCCATAAGTGCCCAATCATCTAACCATGTAAGCAAAGAGATTCAGACACTTCAAATGTCCACTGACTTGGATAGTTCTGCCTTGGCATATTATCCCAAACTTCTATGAGACTAACTTGCTGCAGTGCTAGCTACAGAAATATGCTATAATGATCCTATTTACAAATGAATCTGCCTCCAGTAAAAACGGAATGGTGATTAATAAGAATACCACTCCTCATTTCTTCATCAATTAAAAAAACTCACACACTTGAAAGATTTAGTCAAACTCATTCAAAGCAAAGATATCAATGTCATACCAGATTTATAATAAACAGAGTGAACTAAAAAGACTTTGTCCTTTTTTAGCAGCTATTTAATGCTGTAGCACTTGTCTTCAGTTCCTGTCTTGCTACCACATTGCCTAGCTGCAAGTGCACAGATGTATAGTTATATCTTAAAGACCTGTGTCATCACAGACATTTTCAAATATAGTTTTAAAAAAGGTGTTTGACCTTAACACACTTTGCCAATATCATCCACAGTACAGAGACTGAAGTTGAAGACTAGTTAACCTTCCAGTAACACATGCTGTCCTCACTGCTAGCAATATGTTACAGCACTGGCTTGGTGAACAGTAAATTTTAGAAATCTTGTTGGAGAGCTGGATATATTTAGCATGCTACTGGAAGCTCTGTCCAAATGATGCATTGAGTCATTGGAACAAGCATTACACAGGCTGATTTAGTGGTAAATAAGAGTTAATGGTGCAAATACTCCCTAGCAAGACAGAGAATTACTTTCTACATTCTTTTTTTCTGATATTACTTTGCAAGTCCCGCCTGTAGTCCAGTGTCTTTGCACAACATACATGTTGTGCATGTTAAAAGCTTTAGCCAGGAACATATTTGTTGAAATGGCTGCAATATCTGCAGTGGTTAACATTTTATTCCCTGATAAAGCAAGTGTCACTTGTATATATGCAGAAAAGAGTGTAGACACTTTGTTAAAGTCGACTTAATTTAAATGTACATTATGCTGACGTGAACTTTGAAATGTGAAAGATAATAACTGTGGTATTATTATTAATTAATATAGTGGCGATGTTGATTGATGAGAGGTTCCACACGGGATAACAATGTGCATTTGCAGCCCAGAAAGGCAAGCATATAATGGACTGCATCAAAAGCGGTGTGGCCAGCAGGTCAGGGGAGGTGATTCTGCCCCTCTACTCCATTCTGGTGAGACACCTACCTGGAGTACTGCATCCAGCTCTGGGGCCCTCAGTACAAGAAATACTTCTAGAAGTGGGCCCAGAGGAGGACCATGAAGATGATCAGAGGGCTGGAGCATCTCTCCCAGGAGGGCAAATTAAGAGAGTTGAAGAGAAGAGTCCAGGGAGACGTTACAGTAGCCTTCCTGTATCTGAAGGGTGCCTACAAGAAAGCCAGAGAGGGACTTTATACAAAGGCATATGGTGATGGATAAGAGGTGATAGTTTTAAACTGAAAGAGAGTATGTTTAGTTTAGATAGTAGGAAGAAATTCTTTACCATGAGCATAGTGAGGCAGAGGAACAGATTTCTCAGAGAAGCTGTGGTTGTCCCAGGCCAGCCTGGATGGGATATGGAGCAACCTGGTCCAATGGAAAATGCCCCTGCCTGTGGCAGGGAAGTAGATGATCTTTAAGGTCCCTTTGAACCCAAACCATTTTGTGATTCCATGTTCTAACACAGCAAGTTAGACATCAGCTATACTATTCAATATACCTAACCAACACAGAAACTTACAATAATATCTTTGCATGACAGTGTTCTTCATTGGGTAATGCAAATATCTTTTAAAATACTACTGATGGGTTAAAAGTGTTGCAAAAAATGGTGTATTTTATTACATAAAAGGGAATTTCACCATTTAGAGATTTATAATGGCCAGTCTTCGTGAACGAAGATCCGGGGAAGGTCTTTACACCTTCCAGCCTGCGCATTGGATTTTTTAGG
>JAWMRA010000078.1:70138731-70156100 GCA_035584735.1 Pseudotriccus pelzelni
GGCTAACGAGCTCCACCTGCCCGGGGAGTGTCCCTGGCTGGAATCGAACCCAGGCCTCGGCGGTGAAGGTCCTGCGGTCTAACCACTAGGCCACCATTAATTCTGCATTCTTAAAAATGTAGAAAGGGGAGAATGTGTGTGTACAATTTGTCCTTATATATGAGGAAGATATGATTGAATATACATGTCCAGTGTCATATTAAAAAAACCCAAAACAACACCTTTCATAACTTGATATTAAGGAATAGAAAAAATAATTTCTTATCCCCTGCAATAGAAAAACAAATTGGATTACTATAGGGATTTTTAAAATATGTTTTCCAACATTAGTGTTATAAACAAACAAAAACCAACCAAACAAATCCAAATGAATGTAGATATTAATTATCAAATTTATGTTAATTGCTCTCAACACACAAAGATAATTTCAACCTCATCTATGTCTTGCTGAACACTTGTGAAGAAACATAGGAGATTGACAGGAAAGACAGAAAGCCAGAATCCTTTTTACAACCTGAGTTTCTTTGCTGCCACAAAGAAGAACAGACATATGTTTTCATTTTTGTTTGAGTATCCAAAAAGTTGTTTACATAGATTAGGAAATTAGGACTACAGAAGTCATGTTTCTGCTCTTGCTGGTATCGTGGAATTCTAAGCAGAAATTAAAGAATAAAATAATTGCCAATCAATAAGCCTCCATTACTTCTATGATATACACTGCATTACCCCCACATATGATGTTTTTTCCTTAAGAATAAGTAAGAAAATGTTTGGGGAGGTTTTGTTTAATTTTGTAAGAATGAGTTTATTTTTCTTTTCACAATCTTTTTTCCTGATTATACATCAGATATTATTTGTGCACAGAAAATCAGATTAAATTGCTAATTTACTTCCTCTCTATTCTTACTAAATATTTTGAATATTCAAACTCAGCTTCCTGAAAGCCTGCATGAATTTGAGTAACTATAAATTTTATTTTAATTTTCAGAGATTTTTTCTACTGAAAAAATCACCATAGCCAATCTACCACCACCATGACAGATTGAATTTATGCTGATAAGTATTATCTTTCCATTTTGTCTCAGACTGTATGTATTTGTTTTTTATTCGAATATGTGCTCCAAGCGTTTTCTGATAGTTTTCTAAAATAACTTTTTAGTACAGAAAATACTTCTTCAGCTATGAAATCCACAATTCGATGGCAAGTTTAAATGCAAAATTAAATTATAGTTGGAGATATTGCTTAAAATTGTCAGGCCAACTATGTTCTTTAATCATCATTAATGTATATTAAAAAATATTTTTAATATACCTTAAGTTAAGAAGTTAAGAAGTTTGCAAAGAAATAAGGTTTACTGATAAGATTATTTGCAAAATATTTGGCAGAAACTAAGAAAACAACCAGCAAACCAATTACAGCTGAGTTAAGTCAAGCTTTTGAATCAAATTAATAATTTCCTGAAGTTGAAAAGAAATAACTTGAGTGCTTTGACACCTAATCAAAGTAACCCTTGAATCAGGAAGAGGAATCCAGATTCCTTTACTCTCAGGTAAGTGTCCAACAAACCAGGTTACTCTGATGTTATCCCTGTCATTTAGCAGTATCTCTTCTGCATTACGTTGCTTAGGATGTGCTTTGATTAAACTAAGCTTGCATTCCTTGGTAAAGATTTTTTGCTATAAAGTGCCGTCCATCTCTCTCAAAGTACTTTTTAGCATATTGTGGAATTGCAGCCAGTTGATGGCATCAGATCCCTCTTCCTCTTCATCTCACCTGGCCACATCATCAAAACTAAAAGTATGCTTTCTCGCTTTACTGAGAACCTTTTTAAGTTGATTCGCAGGAGATATTTTTTTCCTGTTGGTTTCATGTTCACATTAACTCTCCAACCCTTACATTTTGTAATGCTACATAATCACAGAACTCTTTCCATGTTGCTTTTTGAAAATTTGGTTTCTGTCTTTTTATGAAGTGTGCTATGAAGTTTTTCTTTGTTCTAAATTGGTCTCAAACTCTAACTTTTTTAGTGTCATAGAAGACTAATGGTGGTTATAGCAAATATTTGAACCCTTGTAAAATGTCCATTGCTTAGTCAACTGAATGTTTTGGGATTTTATTGATTTGCCATCAATAACACATGACTTCATTCAAAGGTTTCATGATAGCTCATTATGCTTGTTAGAACTCAATGCAGTATAAAAAATAATAAATAACATTCCCATCATGTGTTCTCTTCAATGCAGTGTTAAAAATGTTCCTTCAAAATTATAAGTTTTCTGAGGTTAAAAAAATACAGTGTTGTCAATGTAATTAGAAGTTAAAGAATTTTTAACATTTTATCCATGACTATTATTACATAGAAGTTAAGCTTACATCCAAACTGATACTTCTCCTTTCTTATATCACTCAGCAGAATTTGGTTTGCATCATATTCTAATATGCAGAGTTACACAAATGAAGATTGGTGTTAAGTTTTAGTTACACCTTTTGGTACCTAAGGAAGGCTGGGTATCATTGAAAGCAGTGAGAGGATAAACAAGACGAGTACTTCCAATAGCAAATCTTCAATTGCAATTTTAATTCCTGTTCAGGTGAGAACTTAGATGTGCATATCTTTAAAGAGGCCAGGGAGATCACCAGTTTCTTTGGTATTTGTCTTAGTTTAATTCATATTAATAGATCTTACAGGTATATATCAGCTCCACACCTCCCTTGATGTTTGGTCCCATTGATTTCAGAGGCGGCTCACATCTTCGCATAGTGAGAAACTTGCTCTTTGTTGGTTGGATGCTATAGATAAATGCTCTTTCATTGATTTAGATTAATCATAGAGAAACTGTATGGATTTTTCTATCTTTTTTAATTACACATAACACTTTCAGATGACCTTAAAACTCAGAGAATCCTACTGTAATCACCTACTTACCACTGGCATTTAAACAAACGTAAACCACTTCACAAAGCTGAGAGCATTCTGCGGATTTATTTTCAGAGTTACAATCAGAATAGTGAAATACTTTTGTATTTTACATTAAACTTAAAGTCCTTCCTCCCCACTATATGCAAATCCACTTTAGAGCACATATTCCAATTGGATGTTTAAGGGATTTTGAAATGTCAGTCCCTTGGGGATGAAAGTTACAGGCAGAACTAGACATGGGAGAAAATATTTAATAAATGCAGACAACCCCACGATGTATAGTGTTTTCAAATAATTATTGATTTTATACATTTGTTTACACCCAATGAAAACTGAATTGGCTGAATTCAAAATATTAGAGTTAATATCTCTTTGTTTTGTTTTGTTTTGTTTTGGCTTGTATAACCAATCAGTCACTGTATAGATGTATCCTTTAATTAAAATAGAGCAACCAAACTATTTCATATTTCATCAAACTATTTCAACTTTAAAAGATAAATTATATAAATGTTTAGTGAATTATGTTTGCCTGAAAACTTAAATTTTTGTTTTAAATAATCCCTTTCCTAAGATATGTTAAATGCTAATAATTCAGAAAACCTATTCCTTGATCAGATCTCATACTCTGGGGGTATGACTTGTCCCAAGTCTGACTGAAGGCAGTAAAAAGACAATGACCTCAGGCAGTCAGCAGCTACAGCCTATAATATGGTTTCAATGTTAGTTAAAGTCAAAGAAAATAATAACCTAGTTACTTTTTATCACTTACTTTTTATGATTTTTTAATGTGGAGTTTCTGACAAAACTAAAAGAAGCATTCTAAAGGTTTTGCTCACTGGAACCAGAAGTTCTAGAGCAAAAGAGCTGCATAGAGGTAAAATGAGTAAAACTGATAACAGCAAATGAAGATCTGTTTCCTGAAATCCAGTGAAAGTAATAATGCTAATATTTAGGGGAAAATTAATTTTAAAGTATTGTGCAAATATTTAAAGTTATAATGACCAGGCATTCTTGTCCATAGTTTCACAGCTGGTGACTTATTTTCATATATTAATTCCTCATTTTATGACACCCACTCACAGCATCTGACTTGGCAACCACAGACCAGAATATACATATTTATTGGCAGAGTTTCATCCATTAAAAACTTTTTGGTAGGACAATCTGAGAATTCTTCACCAATGTTACATGATGGTAATTTCCATATAAAAGCAAGGAGATTGTTATAATCTAAATTACCATTTTGTGTATATTCAATGGCTTCTACTGCCCTGAAAAGTGCAAGGATGTACTCAGTTTTACCACCTTTTAAAAATTAAATTTATCAGCTGTGATAAGAGCATGACTGAAGATTTGTCACAGACCACTGAAGCATTTAACAGATACTCCACTAACCTTTCTGCTCCATCTGAACCTGAACAGCCTTCTCACAGTGCAGTCAATGAAATGAGCCTGCCCATTCCTTATGATAGCTGCAGGGATACAAAGTTCTGAGTCCTGGAATATTACAAACACTAAAATGTATCAAGTTTTTGTCTTTGAAGACACTTGTGGTATGACATTATCTGAGTTTTCACATTTCTACCTGGCAAATTTTCTGCTGCAGAGTAATTTAATAATAATTAAAATCATGCACTAAATAGATCAATGATGAACTTCAGCATTTAAATTTTTATGACTTTTTTTTTGAAAAAGGGAATCTAAGAGTACTGTAGAAAAAATTTTTAAAGATTTTGGCTAAGAATTATTTAGAACATTCTATTGACAGCAAGCTTAAAATATTTATATCAAAGTTGTCATTATATTTTTGATTCTGTATATTAGAAAGCAATTTTTATACCTTCAGTTACATTTGGTTCTCTTCAGTTATGTTAGACTTTCCATGTATATAGCTATTCAGGCCCCCTTGAGGTCAATGATAAGATTTTGCAGAGTTCAGGGGGAAGAAAATGTAGGCTTTTAATTGGCAAAAGAAGAATGAAATAGAAAAATAAGGAATGTGTTTTTATATAATTTCATAAAGTACTAGAAATGAAATAGTAAATGACACAGAATAAAGATAATTGCATCGACAACTGGCTTCGCAAACAATGGGATCACCTAGTGTGAGTCTACAGGAAGGGCATGAAGATGATGTGTGGAGCACCTCTCCTATGAAGACAGGCTGAGAGAGTTGGACTTGTTCAATCTGGAGAAGCAAAAAGTCCAGGGAGACCTTATAGAAGCCTTCCAGTACCCAAAGGGGGCCATCAAGAAAGCCAGAGAGGGACTTTTTACAAGGGCATTAATGATGGACAAGGGATGATAGCCTTAAACTGAAAGAGGGTAGGTTTAGATTGGATATGAGGAAGAAATTTTTTACTGTGAGGATGGTGAGGCACTTGAACAGGTTGCCCAGAGTAGCTGTGGATAACCCATCCCCAGAAATGTTCCACGCCAGATTGGATGGGACTTTGTGCAACCTAGTCTAATGGAAGGTGTCCCTGCCTGTGGCAGGGTGGCTGAAACTAGATGATCTTTAAGGTCCTTTTGAACTCAAACCATTCTGTGATTCTATGATTCGACACTGAGATTGATGCTTTGTACTGACTCTTTCATACCAGCCTGGGTGATAATTATAATACAATAAGATATGCAGTAACAGCTGTAGAACAGATCTTACATAAACTTTATTCCTTAGCTAGGGATAATTCAGTTTAGAAAAACTGAGCTACATATTTCTAGTAATTTTTTAATTCATTTTACATTTCATCAAAATCCAGACCTCTTAAAATTTGGCACGCTTATTTTTACATTAATAAACATGCTACTGAGATTTTATAACAAGAACAAAGATACAAGGTATAGTAAAACTCACAAACATTATAACTTCACTAGAAACAATAAAGCATAAAGAAAAACAATAATGAATATCTGATATTGAATCATTATACTACTTTTGTAAATTTTTCAAGAGTACCTAAATTATTTTTTGAGCTTAATTTGAAGTCAGTATGACTTGGTTTCTCAGTGATTAATCACTTTTAAAACTGGAGTACACATCAGTGATGAATAATGGAACATTTTCTAGAAATTAATCACAATATCTTAACATGCAAGAGAATCATCAGATCGCTTAGCCCAGTTGTTTTCACACAGCTCAGTATCTGAATTACTGAGATAAATTCTTTGTGCATGTGTTGTTTAGATTTTTGAAGAGTTAGAGTATTTTTCACTGTCTCCACCATCTCTTGCTTTCTGATCAGTGTTTTCTTACTCAGTGGTCTCTCAGGATCCACGACCTAGTTCACAGCTTGAAAGAATCCCAACAGACACAGGAAACTCCTCAAAACTTCCCTGCAGCATCACACAAAATGTCTGAATCACTGGACTTGTGCTGCATGCATAGAGAACTGAGATTTATAAGCTATGAGACCTAACTCCTCATCCATGAGTGTAAGTTGTGCTCAGGCTCTCCAACATAAGGTCACCTGTGACATTTATTTGCAGTTCCCAGCTCTGCGCCACTTCTGTTTGCAGAAGCAGCAGACTCAGATGAGCTCTGTGACCTAAACTAAAGAGAAAGTAATGTCTCTGAAAGTTTGGAACATGAGTCAACATTTCCAAAAGGAAAACATTTTATCCAGTTCTTCACCCTAACTTCAAATATTGACCATACATTTAAAAATGAGAAAATAAAAATATATTGAAACAGACATATTATGAATGGTGTTGTTTTGTTTAGTTTTATTTCCTGGTACTTACTGCATGAGTGACTAACTTCATAAATACCATCCTGTAGTATTTTCAGTGATGTGACTTTTTAGCTTGGCTACCTTTGCAAAGTTGCATCTAGATAGTTGCTACGTTATGTTCACTCTAATCCCCTTTAGCCAAAAATCATAACATAAGAGGATTTTTATTATATTTAAAAAAAAAATAATTATTTGGGATGGGAAAGAAAAGGACATAACAATAAGAAGCTGAAGTTGTTAGTATGTCTACAAGGTGGGCCACGTGTTTGTACAAATATACCAGGTTTGAGAAGGCGGATCTTTATTACATGCATACTTTATTACATGGATAGGTTGGAAGGGGTTGGAATAGACTTTATATTTTCCAACTGAGACCAGGTCTAGCAGTGGTTGTGGCATCCCACTAGACCTTTGCATGCTGAAACATCTCAGCACAGAGCTAATGGCAAGTCCAGATGCCTTTATCCCATCCACTACACACTACCTCAATAAATTAAACTTGTGTTTTATTACAGTGTGCATAGCTGAAAGCTGACACATCTTCTTTTGTTGTCTGTGCATTTTCTGCTACTTGCCACTTTGCTGAACACATATGGTTTGCAGAAGAACGTTGTCTTGCCCTTTTTGCATTCTTTTTATCATTCCTCTTTTATTCCTGGTTTTTATTTTGCTTTAAATTCCTTAAAGAGTTTTCAGTTCTAAAACTCTTGAAGAACAGTAATCACAGTCGAGCCCAGCCCTCTACCACAGGAGAGAGTTCCCTATAATATAACTTGTAAACTTGACTCTCATTTAAAAAACAAGTTTTATTTTGAACAAGCTTCACTACCCTGCTTAGAGTACTGTGCTTTATCATTTTTCTTTGAATGTTTAGCGTAATTTTCTGTTCTGTCACTTTGCTCTTCATTTATATCACTTCTGTTCTAGCACTTAATTATTCTCTTTTTTTGTGATTCTTAACACAAATCCATGCTTTCATTTGACATTTATGCCTTCCTAATACATAAACATGATATTTCAGTCTAAATCATGATTTTGAAAAGCGTTTAATATATTTTGTCTCAGTAAGTCTTCATTTGTCTGCCCTTAAAGCACCTTAATAATTTTTTTTGTGTTCTTTAATTTCCATGTAATTTGCACAATTATTATTGAATTGCACATATTTGTCTCCTTGTACTTTGCTGGTCAGTCACTTTCATTCAATTAATTTTAGGATAATAACTTGAATTCTAAAGTATAAAGTGAGCTTTAAAAGACAAAACAATTTTCTGCATGTGCTGCTGTAAATGTTTTCTACACACACCATATCAGACTTCTCAGTTTTCCAACTAAGCAACAGTCCAGCATGTTTGTACTCAGAAATATCAAGCAACAGAGCTTGCTTGAACCCTGGGGACAGTGGGCTTCACTGCCACCATTTATATTTTGAAAAAACTTTCTTTTTTTTCCATGTTAAAAATGACATACAGTGACCTACATTAGCAATAGAGAGCAGTGCAACAGTAGCATATTTCCATGTATATATATTTTTCTTCAAACATTTAGATGAACTGTAAATTATAGTTTACTTGTGGCCTGCAGAGAAGCCTGCAGTGTGTTTTTCATTGAATAATCTCAGTCTTGCAGAAAAAAGAAAAAGGTGTGTTGTAACTTAGAATGAGGATGCAAAGGGAAAGATAACAGTTATAAAGTCCTCTATGAAGTAAGTGGCCATTTTAGCTGTTTTTCGAAATTTAACACCCAAATAGTCCTCTGTATACAGATTTAACTAGAATAAGATTTGAAAGATAAAGAAAGCCTGGGCAAAACTGGAGTAGAGCTGGAAATGGACTCTCAAGGGAATTAAAGTAGTAGAAAAACTCTCTGAGCTGAGGATTTTAGTGGTGAAAGTATGGCTGTGACTTACCTTTGAATTAAGACTGAGAGAAACAAAATTTTCATAACTGGTGTCATTGGGGGTCTGGGAAGCATTTTCCCAGGCCAGTCAAGACCGATATTCAGGTTATCCTCCAAGGAATAATTAATCTCTGGAGAAAGCAGGGACCATAGCCAAGCTGTGGCTAGGGCTGAGTTGAAAAATCTGGAACTAACAGTGAGAAGAGCCTTCCAAAGTAATCTAAGGCTTGATACTCATGTCTTGAATGAAGGATTCTCTTGCCTTGGGGATCAAGGAATCCATCCACACCAGAAATTTTATAACCTCATTTATATCTGCCCTTGTGTCTCTCTCCCAGCAGTGACATGCAGCAGCTGCACAATCAAATGGCAATAACTGTTATAACAAGGTAGAAGTTATAGCTCATTACATTGTGTAGCAGCTTTACACTTACATATTTCTTGCTCACACCTAAACACGTAGCAGACATCTTGTGTTCATGGACCTGCATGGCAGCTCTGAACCCAGATTTTGCTTCTGGTGCTTATGTTTTCAGACTCAGTCATGTCCCAGCTTGGGCTGACCATGAAAAGGGACAAGAAGATGACAGTGACAAGGCCGTTTAAAAGGTAATAGCTTATCATTTTCTGTTTTTTTTTTTTTTCTTTTTTTTTCAACACAGTGACTGGGTAGTTTCATTTTGTCAACAGTATCCTGATAATAAACAACTTCTGTTCTTCTTCGCGTTTATGTTTTATATATCTCCTTTATGACTGCACATACACACATGAATGTACAAACATCTAATGTCAAAATTTTTGTCAAAATATGCACCAGATAAGATGCATTAAAATTACAACTGTCAATAGGTGTTTAAATTCTTCCTTATTTAAGTTCAGATGCTTTCACTGACCTATATTTTTCTTTTGATGGTGTTAAATACAACTGAAATTGTAAGTAAACTAAGTAGACCTCTGTAGTACTAGCAGAGTAGGGTGAAATACTTTCCTTCTCTCTGTGTAACATCAGAAATAACACTCATAAGAACTATAAAAAGAGTTTGGTAAACTAATTGTCTGTGTAGTATAACAGAAACTGTAAAAAGACACAAAATATATAACCTTTGCCTTGACTGGAATGGTGTTATATTATACTGCTTTTGTTGTTGCTGTTTTTGTTTGTTTGTGGGTTTGCTTTTTTGTTTCAACGAGCTTAGATATGCTGCACTAATATTGTCAAAATGAAAAGTTTACTTCTCAAGCAACCAGAACGTATTCGCTCTTTGCTCCTAATCAATACTCAAAGGTTAAAGGGCTTTTTAACACAATGGAAGAAAATTAAAAGTAAGCATAAATCTATCATTCCTGCTAAATGTTGCAATTTATAGGAGCTAATGGATTTATTCTTTTTCTCCCTGCATAAAATGCATCTTTTCAGAATGTGGTTACCATTACGCAATTAAGAATTCACAAATGTGCCATGTAAATGTACATAATTTATTCCCGTCATATTGAAGGTCTGGGAATTTTGCCAGTGAATGAAACATTGTATTCCGTAGAAACAAGAAACAGAATACTTCTGTGTCTGATATGAGAGATTCATTCCTTAAACTGACATAGTCATAAATCTAAATTAGAGCAAACAGCGCAGTCAGGTTAATATCTAATCAGTCTTTCAGCTTGGGATTTCAGAGGCTTGAAATGGTGATTACTTAGCAAGGCAAAGAATATCCAAACCTTTAAAGGCAGATATAAATGAGCTCTGTTGTCAACCTACTTTCCTCTTTGGAAAACAAAAGCTGGTGTTGCCACTAATCTCTGCTTTTTTATGTGTACCAGAAGGCAAGTTTGGGACTTTGATGACTTAAGAGGGTTTTTGTCATGTTAGAATTGCCAACAGCTGACTTAGTGCAGAACCAGGGAATGAGGCAGACGTACAACCAGATGGAAGAATAATCTCAGGGGGATTGACCTTACAAGAAAAATTTAAAATAAAATTAAAAAAAAAAAGTGTTTCAATATCTCTGGATTCTGGCAGTATGACCAGAGCATCATATGCTTGCGTCCTTCCAAAAAATCCCATCAAGGTTTCACATGCACTTCAATAGCAATAAGCCCATGTCATAGGCTGTATTCATTTCTACCTGGAAAATGACAGCATGTCACTCTTTTTCATTTGATAGTGACAGAAAAAGCAGTCAGGGCATAATCTGGAGTTCTGGCCTCTCATACTTCTGCCTTCTTCTGTTTCACATATGCTGTAGCAAATTGGCTTTCTGTGCTGTGCCCCAGTTTTCTAATGCAAGATAGAATCCAACTGAAGAAACTTCATAGAAGACACTGATGCCACACTCAGATGCTCATATTTTAAAATTATCTTAGTATTATGTCCTCTTTAAACTACAGAGATTCTTGTAGGGACTCTAGAAGCCAAGTAGATAACAGCTAGTATAGAAATCTGGCTTTAATCTGCTGGGGAATGAAAACATATCAGAGACACATTTGAGTTACTCCTGCCCACTATAATCTTAAACAAACCCTCCCCCCCCTTACTGATCTTCCTGCTTTGTGAGAATTTACCCTTAAAACTTTCACTCTCATCCCTCTACATTGTGCCCATGGTTGGTTTTGTAGGATAAATTAAGGCACATATTGAACCATTCAATGAACTCCACAGAAAAATATGTACTCTGATTTATGCCTTCTGAGGTTAAAATTTTTCACTTAAAAAAAAAAAAAAGAAAAGAAAGAAGAAGGAGTTGATATTCCAAGATATTTAAAACACACCCTAAAGAAACACATCAAAATATACAGGTGGAAAGGCATTTTTCCCTCTAAGAATTTTAAAGTTCAAGGTAGACCTTTTAATTTTTTCTCTCTGATCAACATATTCTAATTTAAAGTTAATTCTAAAAAATACTCCATCTTGCAAATACTATTTAGGATTTTTGAAAGTCATAGAAAACATGAAGATCCCTGGAAGTGTTCAAGAAATGACTGGATGTAGCATTTGGTGCTATGGTTTAGTTGGCAGGGTGGTGTTCGGTCAAAGGTGGGACTCAATGACCCTGAAGGTCCTCTTCAACCTTAATGATTCTATGATTCTACATGCTAATCCTTGGCATAAAATTCAAAGAGTTAGTCATGACAGAGTAAATTGTGCATCTGTGCTCTGAAAATTTGAAGTGTATGGTATTTTCTTGTTTCCTGTAAAACTTTTTTTTCTGTGATTTGTTCTTATGGTTCTATAGTTGATAAAATTCTATGTCTTTTTCATCATAAAAAGTAATAATGTTAGCATTCAACCATGATTTGAAAATTTCATTTCAAAACCAATGGATAAGACACCAGAATCTGTTCCACCTAGCCTAGTGGTATTTAAAATCTATTTTGACAGTTTCAAAATATTCCAACTAATTGATGTATCACCCTCTGCTAGGTGTTGTACAGTATTTAATAGCAGTTATTGTCCAGTGAACTTGCATGTAAAAAGAATGATTGAAGTTGTTGAAATAAAAATCAAATATAAAAAAAATAAAATTGAAAGAGGGAAAGAGAAAGACAAAGACAAAAAAAATAACTTGTAAAAGTCTGTTTCGTCTTTTCTATGTTTCTTCTATCTTTATGCTTGTTTTAAATCACTAATCAAAACCACTTCCCTACTAGTAGGATGGAAGAGGAATTTAGTTGTTAGGCTATATCTTGAACATCTGCTGATAGATGGTGGATAACTTAATATGAGCCATGTTCAGTTACTGACTCTGTCACGTAACACAAGGGAGCTGCCAACAGCCACAACACAGTCTTACCTGAAGACTGAAGTTGCTGCTGAAGGAGTCAAGATCCTTCATGAGGTCAGCATTGCAATCTGGCACAGAAGAAATGCAGACCCAGCATAGAAGGCACATACTAAAAGACTATTAACAAGCCACTAGATACAATTTGCTGGCTTTTACAAACCCAGTTCAACATAGTGCCACAACAAACCTTGATTTGACAAAGTCAGGGATGTAGGGAACTTCTAAAAATGTAATGAACTAAAAATTAAAAAGCTCAAAACACTGACAGTGGCTGTCATCAAAATAGCAGCAACCTAATAAGTATCTAATAAAACACAGAAGTCTAGTAGTATGACAGTTCAGGAGAATTTTGTACCCTATACTCACTGGACCTAATACAAACTTTCTTCTCTTAATCAAAGAGAGCAGAAAAAGCCGTGAGAGCTCTCAAATGGCATTCCTCACATGAGCACAAATGGTTTTTTTGGTATCTGGATTTTCCTCAGTGGCTGGCAGTTTTGGTCCCAGTAGGACATATTTTAAAATAACTTGATTTTTGGGATAACCTGAACTTCTACCATTTGAAAACACATTATGTAAAGGACTACTTAATTACCTAACCCAAAATCAACACTGATTTCTGAAAGCTTACAAAAGATTACAAACAAAAATTGCATTGCATCTCATGACTTGATATAAAAAGAAAAGTAGCTGTGAAACAAAAATATAAGGAATTTCTTGATTCATTTCTATAGAAGCGAACCACATATTTAAATCCCTTTCATCTCTAGCTCAGATTTCATTTCTAATTCAACAAATAGAACATTAAAAAAGCTCAAATAGAAAGTCGTGCCCATTATCAAGCAGATAAAATTATTTATACACCTGTTTCTGGCTCCAGCAAATGAACTGATGTCAGTACAGTAGAATACATGTCAGTTATTGTAATCTGAGAAGATTTATAAATGAGAAATCTCAGAGTTGCAAAGAAGCCATGATATTTGTGTGGTCTCTTTGCGGACAAATATTTTGGATGCTGCAATATTAATATGTCTCAGAGACCCCCCTTTTCAAAAAAACAGATATGTAGTACTGTCTGATGAAAACCCAGTAGAAAGATTGTTTATGTTTTCCAATTTAATTCTTTGTAAAACTGAATCAGTATTAATCATACTAGCTGGCAAATAGGTAAGTGAAATCAAGAAAGTCTGGAGTAGAAAAAGTAATATAGCATTAAATTCATACTGCTGAAAGCTAGACAGCAGCCAGTGCATATCTGAAAACTCATTTTGCTTCCTCTCATATGCATATGGTTACAGTTTGCTTTTCAAATAAATCTGATCAACAGTTTGTGGCATTTGAACATTTTCCCATCTGGTGGATTGTTCATAAAACTCATTTTCCCTGATTTAGTGAGGCTAGGAACACACCAGCCTGAATGGTTTTAGATTTACATTTGGAACTTCTGGGTTTTTGCAATCCTTCATATGTCCCATAATATGTTCCTAATTTTACAACAGATTAATTCATGTTTTAAAGCTGATAAGCCAGGTGTCATGGTGCTTGACTATTCTTTGCTGCATTACAGTATTTTATTGTGAAGGGTCATAGCCAATGAGTCTCTGTGTATTTTATATCAAAAGATGGAATGACTTTAATTTTTAGAGGCATTTTACTTCTTTATTATAATGCTCAACCCTCTAAAATGAGTCTGACTATCCCCAGAAGTATTAATTAGTCCACATGCAGCTCTTACTTGCCTTGCACAAAATACTGCTTGCAACTATAATGGTCCAAACTAAGTGATATTTTTTTTTAAATTAAATTAAGGCGTTAGAATTTCCTGTACTAATTTTTACTTCAACAGTCTTATTGCTTAATGACCTTCAAAAGTTCGCACAGTGCAGCAATTAAGGCAACAAAGAAATGTCTTGATAAATATCTCAGCCCCACACCTGTGATAAGTTGTGAACACCACTCTACCCGATCACTAGAAAGTACAGTAACACAAAGTGTAGAAACCAGATATATAGAGTGTTCTGTTCAAACCCTAAATATGTCCACTAGTTTATAGAAAACAGAGAAAAAGATGAAACTTATTATCTTTGAATGGCCAAATAGACAAAAACGGTATGTTTCTGCTTCTGACACTTGAATCCAAAATATTTTCATTAGCCTGAAACTGATCAACCTGAACCAACATAAGGTTTCCCATCTTTGCTTTTGTCCTCAGTAATTTTCTTTCCAGGAATGTGGTATATTTCTGAATTTCTTCTTGTCTTGACATTGTACAAGGCTGACAATGCTGCCCAGGCTGCTGTCTTCCCACATGGCAGTCTGTGATTGGAACAGATCCAAAAAATATTACTGTCCCTCATTAAATGGCCTACACTAGGTGCCACCTTCACGTTATTGAAACATCAGTCATGATAGAACCCTTGTGGCATGCAGGATTCTGCTGAAGCAAATGAAGCAAAATTAACTTCTCTGTCAAGCCAGTAGAAAACATGCTAAATTTATTTCAGTGCTTTCCCTTTGCTTTTCAGATATTACTCTGTTCTTTGATACCATTTAAAATTATTCCCCTATTACATTATGCAGTATTTAAAACTATTCCCCCATAATAATACTTGTAATATCTGATTTAAAGAACAATTACCATCAGACATTTTCAGCTACTGTACATCAGGCCTGGGTAAAAGACTTTAACATTTTAATATGAAAAGCCTCCCTCATAATTCCAGCAAATGTTCTCTGACTTAATTCTTTCTCTGCAGGCTGATGAATATTGCAGGTTTTCCATATTTTCACCCAATATGCATTCTAGTTTATTCATGCAGCAGAACCCAGCAGGTTGGATGTAGGAAACAGAAGCTTCCCGCAATGATAAAGGTTTTGGATGAAAGTCTCTTACTCAATGGAAAACTGCTGGAATTGTTTAGTGGCGGTTCATAAAAAGCATGACCAATACCACCCCATATTTTTAAATGGAAGTGGTAATGGCAACTATGTCCTCTGTTAATCTGATTGTTGATGAGTTGTGGAAAATGTGGTGTGAACAGAAAACAGATTGAGCTTCACAGATATTGCAGGTGGGAGAGAGGCATAACAAGTGGATCACATACAAGCTGCTGTGTCAGACACTCAGTTTCTCAGATCAAGCAACCTGGACACGTACTCCATGCAAATTATAAATACCTAGGGAACTGAAAAGATTAAAGTCTTGATGTGTATGGAAGCCTTGAACTAAGCTGTGAGGCAGATTTTGAACTAGTCTTATACGTCACTTGGGCACATGCATGTATCTAATACTTTAGATGTCAGTAGTCTTTCTATCTGTCCCAAAAAATGATTTTTTATGGGATTTGAGCTTCTAGGCAGTGTTACTTTGAAAAATCCTACTCCATTTGTCATTTCTTATGTTTCATGGCAACGCTGTGTTTTATTTAAGCACCATTTTATTTTTCCAAACTTTAACAGGCTGGTGATTGCAGAGAATGTTAAGCTGGAGAACAGTTGGAGGACAGCTACACTTCGATCTTAAATCTTGCTTATGAGGCAAGATAAAGCTTTAAAGAAGATAAATAAATCCCAAAAAAAGGCAATAAAAGGCAATTTAATTAGGGACCTGGCAACAAAAGTATGGTTTTTATAGCATTATCCACTGATAAGTACTCCTTCACCTTTCTCTGCATAGGAGGCTGCCACTTTTACATCCAAGAATTTCTTGGCGTCACTGAGCAAAAAATTCACACATTTAATACAGACCAAGGATGAAGGCAGTTTAGCAGGATTAAGTATTAGCACATCAAAACCTCTTGGAGTATATTTCTTCCTTTCATAAAGCAAATTAATGCAGGTAGTCATTATAGAAACAGGTATATTAAAACAGAATTAAGGCCATACATCAAACCTCATTGCAAATCTCAAGGAATATGCCTTTACAATAATATATGGCTTGACCTTCAGCTCCAAATATCCATTAGACATTCCTAGCTGCCATTCATTCTAAATTAGTAAAGTATACAAAGTGATTTACTTCTGTGAATTGACATGGTCTGGATCATCACCAAAAACATATGACTATCTTATTAAATACCTAATCTGCTTTTTCTTGATAATGATTCTTTGCACTTACCTTGCAATGTATTTTTTCAAAGAGATTCACAATGGTTAGTTTTCACTTGGGAGATACTGTATATAGAAACTCAACAGGACAGGGAGCTGTCCTAGTAGTGTAAGCCAGTTGTTTCTTAAGATATTTTTATAAGTTCTTATAGTATATAACCTAGGGACCTTGTGCAGCTATTATAAGCTATGAAATTCATTCAAAGCAATTGGCCAAAGGTAGATGGCGAGTGAGGAACAAATACATCCTGTTCACTTCCCCGCTGCTTGCCTTACTGGGTAATTTAGATGGAAACAAGTGCTGATCTCTTATATTCTTGTTTTGGGGAGTCACAGCCTCAAATCCCCAAGTAGATGGTAGTATCTAACTTAATTTCTCAGACAGCATCAAGACAGGAGAAAAAATGCTTTCCTTTTTTATAATTGCAACCATAACCTGATTTATTTAGTACACAGTTTTCTGGAGAGATCAGCACAGCAGATAAACAATATTAGCAATTTATTATTATTAGTTGTAACTTCAGAGGCTTATCTTCTTACTAGAACTTTGTTATGGAGAAAATGTCACCAATGTTCCATTTTCCTGGAGACTCCTTATCTGAAGATGCACTGCAAATCTCTCCCTGGCTGCAACCCTTAGCTTCTTATGGACTTCTATGACTAGAACTTGTATTTTACTACCATCTCAGGCCCTGGACTTCCAGGCCCAGATCTGAGGTAGGACAGCCTAGGTGTTAGGTCCTGATATTTGGTTTCCCACCTGGAATCTCAAATTAGCTATTTGTTGCCTCCTATCTTTCACAAGCCCACCGGGAATGTGTTTAAATATGTGGATACAGGGTATTTTTTTTTTTGGCTCACAGGAGATTTTTTGGTAGCTAAAAAAAGATAATATCCAGGTTTTTTAAAGGAATTTTGGTTTCACACACATT
>JAWMRA010000078.1:70156200-70204765 GCA_035584735.1 Pseudotriccus pelzelni
GATCATCACCAAAAACATATGACTATCTTATTAAATACCTAATCTGCTTTTTCTTGATAATGATTCTTTGCACTTACTTTGCAATGTATTTTTTCAAAGAGATTCACAAAATACTATTCAGCATTTCCTTTCTAAATAGAGGGTATGGTTAGTTTTCACTTGGGAGATACTGTATATACAAACTCGACAGGACAGGGAGCTGTCCTAGTAGTGTAAGCTAGTTGTTTCTTAAGATATTTTTATAAGTTCTTATAATATGTAACCTAGGGACCTTGTGCAACTATTATTACTTAGAGATGTAGCATACGGTAAATCTAATAGGTCCGCAGGATAAAACCAAATAATTAAAGCATACAGATATGTCTTTTCTTTACTCCACGATCCAGAAATCCTTTAGTTTTAATCAGTACTGCTAGTGATCCTATTCTCTTACTGTGTCCAGCCCTCCTTGTGGTCACACACCCTAATACCCCTCTGTATCATGGCCTTTCATCCAGCATTTTTGCATTTTTTGCTTCTCTGGAAAATGTTATTATCAAGTTTAGCATGGTTGTATTTACTTCATTTTCAGCTGGGCAATAGCTGGGTATGCCAATTGCCTCATCCACTGTCAACATTTAAAAAGTAAGAAAAACTCCTCAAGGTCCTTGTGCAAAAGCTCTTTGAAATGAAATCATAACATTTTATCAGATCCATATTATTGTCACTCTTATTCTTCAGTTTGGTGGCACTTAAAGGCTTTTAATTTCTGGAAAAATCAGACTTATATAACTACTATCTTAATACAACACAAGATGTACCTGTCTTTCTGGTTTAGGAGTCAGCCCATGGGAATATAAATCTAAATCATAACAATGAAGTAATCATAAAATGTTCTGTACTGTACAGTTTTAAGAAGCAGAACCAAAATGACATTTTTCTTTGGCCCTCATTTGCAAGAGACACATGAATGCAGATTTGATCCTTAACTTCTTGTATTTTACTGAGGAAAAATCAGTTTTTGGTGTAAGAACACAGAAACTGTGGACCAGCTGTAAACAGTAAGATCAGAGCACTTTTGCCCAGTATTTTCTCTCACAATGTGGGAGATGGATTAAATCTTTTTCAAAGAATTTATGAGCATTCCATATTCATACTACCTTTCTGAAATGACACCTACATATTTTTGTCTCTATGTATTAAATCCTCACTGCAAATTGTTGCTGTTGTCACATATTTAGCATAGAATAAAAAGAGCATTTCTAGCTAAACCATAAAGTGTTGCTGTGCAATCTTTCATTTATACAACAAAAGTAAAAAGCAATAATAAAAGACAACCAAAAAATCAAATAATTTTAAACATTCAGTAAAAACAATTCTTTTCAGATAAAAATCAGTATGTTATTCTGGTAAAATATTTAAAATATAAGAGGCAAAACAATTCTCAGTGTTTAGAATAAGAAAGCAGCAGATCAAGATAAATTCCAGTTCTAGATAATCACTTCAAAACAGATTTGCTTAAGATGGTTCAGAACACATATGTGTTTCTACAGCAAAAGTGTTATGGCTCTCTTTATTTGATAAAGCCTTCAGTCTTGATCAGTAATAACTCTAAGGCTTAGGTAAATACTTGTCAATGAAAATGTCCTTCTGGATGATTATCTCTGTAGAACAAGTACTCCATGTCTCCACAGTACAAGAGCAAAAATGTATATCTGTGAGAGGTGCAGGGTGAGAGTAGAGACATTATAATTAATTCCTTCTGAACAGCACTGGAAGTACTTCAAGGTTGTTTGCTGCCTGCAGACTTGTCAGTTTCTCCTTGCAATGTATCACAAGGGAGGGATTTTTGAAGAAATACCGGCATTCAAAAGAAAAAAAAAATCAATATGATGTATGACTGTAATCTCTGCTTTGCAGATGTTAATGCCCTGGTTTTGACAGTAAGAGAGTGGAAAAAAATCATAGCTAAAGAAGGCAAAGCTGGTCAGTTCATAGTGTAAAAGCAATAATATTGGTGTTAAACCAAAACTGTTACATAACTTGAGCAGATGGACTGCTTTACACAGCTCATCTCTCCCCTCCCCCCTCTCCCCACCCCCACCCTCACCATCCCGCCCCGGAGAAAAAATTTTCACATAAAGTCTAACCTTCTTGGGCTTCTGCACACAGTCCAAAGATTGTGCCAGATGGGATAATTTCAAAAGACTAAGTACCATAAAAGTGGCTTCCATAAACTGCTAGATGCAGTGCTACCCTCTGAGGATACCAGAACTTGGACAATTACTGGACAGTATTAAGCATAGCCTTTCATTTATACTAATTCCTCATCTTTGCCTAGCTGGTTTTCTCTGTTTCTTCATTTAACTGTATCAAACACAGGGGAAAACAAGATTTTGACAGATTGAGTAACATTGTAATAAGTCAGGATGTTATCATCAGAGCTTAAAGAGGGTGTAATGGGAGGAGGGAGAAGGTATCTGCAAAGAATTTACACATTAAATAAACCTTGCTACAACAGCATGTGCCTCCCACATGTAGTATAGAGCCAAAAAATCACACATGTATGCTGAAGGTACAGGCAAAGCCTGACATTCAAGTGTCATGGCTGCATTTCTGAATCCTTGACTGCAATACTGCCCTGCAATGTATTTCCACATTTTGATGTACCTTCCTACTCCTCTGCAGGTGCTATGAAAAGTTTGTACAAGTTTGTATAAAAGTTGTCAGAAAATAGAAAACTATTGGACACAAGAGACTGCACTGCAGTTTGAACTTCCTGAGAGAGATTATACAGCAACAAAGGTTCACAATCAACCCCACCTAATTTTAGGCTGCTGAATGAGGCCCTCTGTAGCTGACGGCTGCTGTTACTGTCAGCAAAGAGAAACAGGAGCTCCCAGGACACTGCTTAAACCATCAGCTAAAGACAGAGACTACAGCAGTTGTACTCTGCTGTGTTTTAACCTCAGCCAGCAGCTTACACAGCCACATGCTCACTTCTCCACTAGTTGGACTGGGGAGAGAATCAGAAGGGCAGAAGTTGGAAAACTGATGGGTTGAGATAAAGACAGGTTAATAGGAAAAGAAAAAGCTGTGCAAGCAAATAAAACAAAAACAAGGAATTAATTCACTACTTCCCATGGGCAGGTAGGTGTCCAGGCATGTCCAGGAGAGCAGGGCTCTATCACTTGTAGAGGTTAACTCTATCTCAGCCAAAACTAGCACAACTGTTCATGTAGGTACCTTGGTGAAAACGCACCTACACCTTCAAACTGAGGCACCATACTGGTAAACTTTCAGACCACAATAAGATCAAGAGTTTCCAGCCAACTGCAGAAGTTCTGTCAGTGGCACAAAGCAATTAGTGGCTTCAGAGTGCAGATTCACAACATCCCAAATTCTGGAAAAAGGAGGTGGGTGAAACAGGGAACAGTAAATGCTTCAGACAGGGATGCGACCTGAAAGAAATTAATCCTATTCCTTCTTTATCTCAAGCACACTTACCAGGGCTGCTGACAAGTGTCTCCTACTAGTACTGGAAAGATCTTGAATCCTCCTGGAAAATTAGACAACTAGGTCTTTCCTTATAAAAGTAAGGAAGACTTTTGTTTTTTTCTTTAAAAATATACCTGAAGCAGAATAAAGTGAGAGTAGCTGCATTCCTGTATTTAGTCATTTTATGATTATAATACTCCACCAAGATATGAAGTACTAGAAGTCGTAGTTTCTCTTTCCTGGAATGAGGATTTAAGTCTGAGTCTCTTTCTTTTCAAGAAAATTCCTGAACCAAGTGTAATCTGTGCTGTTTGGGAAAAAAGATGACAAGAAGAAATTTAATTTTTGCTACTGAAGCTGTTCCACGTTCTGTGGATTAATTAGATGTTTGGAGGGAAAGAGAGAAAAAGCTAGAACAAGAAATAATATAACTCTTTAGCCTGATGGACAGAATTCTCTCTTGGGACAGTAGAGCTGCAGATTATGGTCTCTGCTCTTACATAAACAGTTATTGGAGCATGTCACATTTCAGCTAGCAAAATCACCAAGACAGCAGGACATTTTATTAGGGAGGAGAAAAAAAATGTTTAATCTGTCAAAGTGGAACATCTGGTCACTTTTGCTTATATTTTCTGAAGCTGGATTAATATCATCACACATTTAATGTGGGTGCATTTAAACTGTAATCTAATTAGATGTTGAAACTATTCTGGTGCCACTAAACCAAAATGCCAAAATATTGTTTTTGTTTGCAGTCATAAGCTGCTGCTTTTACTGATACTGTGTCATTGTAGCCATCTTTCCTTCACCAAGGTCCCATCATCCTACAGCAACCAGCAGGAGGGTTCTAATCCTCCGCACTAGCACTTCAATTTTCTCATTACAAAAATTGGCTTCATCTTCCTGGCTTAAGCAAAGCCAGTGCTGCTCAGACCTCAGGGGCCACAGATTGGGAGCAGCAAGAGCAGAAGAAGTGCCAAATACAACAGCAGACAGATATTTTAGCAACAGCTGTCTGGTTTCGCATGCTCCGCCTGGATATCAGTTTAAATGCTCCAGCTTAGCCAGCATGAGGTGTTTGTCCCCATTATACATTACAGAGCCAAGTAAAACTAGGATGATCTTTAGAAGGAAGCAGCAAGCAATGTCATAATAGCTCTGCATATTGTTAGCATCTTTATAGATTCTCAAAAACACTGAAAGAGTAACCAGCATGATAAAAGAGTAATGATATAGGTACACAGTTACAAACCCAAATAATCTTAAAATCGTGCCTTGTATTTGTACTGAGGCTTATATAGAGCATGTCAGTCACTATTTTTAAGTTTCATAGCGTATCTGAGAGGAAAGCAAGTTTCATTAGCCTGACTATGACCATAAGAAAACTGGAACAGAGAAGTCAATCTTTCATGCAGTGTCAGTGAGCAATTAAATAGCACAGTGGGAAAGAGCAGTCAACTGTCCTTACTCATAGCTTCATGCTCTAACCACTCCTCTATTCAAGGGACTGAATGGGTAATTTATTCCTGAATTTATTCTATTTCAGTTGTTCCACTTCAGTATTCACATTCAGCTTTGTGTAAAAAAGAAATTAAAACCAGGAATTCGTAGTAAATTTTTCTAATTGTATGAGTCTGGGAAGGTACAGGTCTTCCTCCACCCTGAACTCAAAGTACTTATGCATTGAACCACATTGTCATAGAATGGGTTGGGATGGAAGTGATCTTTAAAAGTCATCTGGTCCAAGCCCCCTGCAATAAGCAGGGACATGACATCTTCGACCAGAGCAAGTTGCTCAGAGCCTGATTCAACTTAACCTAGAATATTTCCAAGTATGGGGTATCTATCATGTTTCTGGGTAGCCTGTTCCAGCATTTCACCACCACCATAAAAAATAAAAATTCTTTAAATCTGAACTACATTGGTCCTCTTTCAGTTTAAAACCACTACCCCTCATCCTGTCACAGCATTCTCTGATAAAAAGTTTTTTCCCACCTTCCTTAAATACCCCCTTTAAGTACTGAAAAGGTGCAATACCATTTCTCCAGAGCCTCCTACAGAATGAACAGCATCAACTCTCTCATCCTTTCCCCATAGAAGTGCATCAACTTTGTTACCCTCCTCTGGATCACCCCCCCACCCCACCCCACCAGATCCATGCCTTTTCTTGATTATAATAGTGACACTATAGGTTAAGCACCTTTCTTGAATTTCAGTTTTATGTCCCCTTTCAAACATGTGATTCCAATAATGTATAATAATGAACTTAATATCACTGATCCTTGAAGTTCATGCATGCAACAGATATTCTCTCAAAATAGTCATCTGAAGAGCTTTTCATCCCCCCTGCTTGCTTTTTTCTGGGAATATTCTCTTGAGACAATGTCTTAAAGACAATGAGCCACATGCGGGATGCAATGTTGAATGTGCTAGATGTTATTCCTTTATGCTAATAGTAAGGTACTTGTCTTAATGTCACTATTTTCTTCATGAACTCAAAAGTGTTCTAGGCTGAGTTCTTGGCTGAAACTGCTTCTGACACTTTAAAAAAAAATTACAAATAAAAACATTAAAGCTACAAGAAGCCATGACAAAAATGTTTAGCATTAAAATTGATGGAAAACAGGGAGCTGAGGTACTTGTAGGACTTTATAGCCTCTCAGGCAAGTAATGTTTAATGTGACTGTGATGCAATGTTAACAGACACATTTGCTCGGTTGGGTTTTTTTAAATGTACAAGTTTAATTTCCCACAATCCCTAATCTCACACACAAATGTTACCAATCCTTCAAAAACAGCAACAAAATTTCTTTCTCCCTTTTTCATGTTATCTATAGTATTTTTTCAACAGTGAAAGAAAAAAGAAAAAAAAAAGGTAAATCTGAATCAAATTGTGATCTCCTGAAAGAGTATCTACTAAAACTCCCTGATCAAAAGGGTTGTAATAAAGACACACTCTTTGAAGAAAGCTGTGGGAGAAGACTATTTATTACGTTTTCTCATTTGAGTTAACATTAATCGTAAATTATCAGAGATGCTGTGGATTTAAAGGCCACTGCAAGAGGATTCCATGAGAAACCTGAACAGTGTATTGAACCACTTGTTCAAATCAAATTAAGAAAAAAATAAATACCTTTTATTTTCAAAAGCATTTTTAAATGTTGTGTTAATAAAAAATTATTTACAGGAATTCTGCTGAAAGTATTTTAATAACAGAAAGCAAAGCCCTTGGGGACAATAACAACAGATCTGCACAAAGACACATAACACATTTTATGATTAAATATCTTGAATTTTTAATTTTACTCTTTCTTGTTTAAGGGATATAGCCAAGAGAAGACACAGTACCATACTGTCTTGGTGACCAATCCCAGGTGATTAATTAAAACTTTGAAACCATTCTTAAATCACAATGTTGTTATGAAACAGCTCACAAATAACACCTTTGTTGAAATATAGTCATATTAAAAACTTCACAAGGTATACTGAGTAACAATTATGGTGTGTTAAAAAGTTCTTCTGATGATAATTCCTTAACCAAAAATACGGCCCAGTGCTCCTTTTGATTAGTTTTTAATTATAGGATTTTTTCCCAAACCAAAAGTTAGCATACAGCTCTATGGATTCAGACAGAAACACTGACAGCAAATTATCTTTTCTTCTATATAGCTAACAGGATTTTCTTATGCTGCCTTGTGCTCATCTGAGTGGCTCTTTAATTCTAAGCCAGTCCCATCTCATTAACATGTGTGAATTCATATCACTGCAGAAGTGCAGGAACAAAAAATGTTTCCGCATGAAACTTTAGAGATGTGATCTGTCTCTCTCCTGCATATCCACCAAGGCAGAGTTCTTCACAAGTCACAGTGATACCATGTCTCAGTTAAGGCTTGTTCTTTTCTGGAGCTTTGATAAATAAAGTTAGCCCTGTGCATGTGTATCTAAGGCCATAAATGCATGTGCATTGGCAACTGTTATCATCATGCATTCAGTATCTAAGCTACAACATTCAAGTGCTTGTGTTATACGCAGACACTTTCCAAACCTAGCAGTGTTTTTCTTATGCTGCACTAGAAAGTGCTTCCTGTACATGCTGGTAAATTCACCTTTGCAATGGTGCACACAGACACGCACACTCGCACGCACACACACACACACAAGGCAATTATTAAAATATGGAATCACTGATGTGGGGAAAAGAATCTTTTCATCCTTCCCCCATCCTGTTTTTCACTATTTTTTCTACCTGCACTGATAGCCATCTGAGCGTAAAAAGCCTGTAAGGAGGACAAAAGAGGGATATTCAAATATGTGAATGGCATATGACATGGCATTGACCTTGCATGATCCAGAGTCAGGGTTGCTGTTCCAACACAGCTAATGAATAAGAGCACCTGAGACATACTTAGTCTTCTCATTGTACTTGTAGCCACAAGCCTTCAAAGTATTGTGTCTCTGCTTATTCTCACAGGGTCATACAGTGACCTTTTTATCTCCTTCATGAAATGACTATTAGAAGCACAAATATGAAACATTTATTGGCTAATTTTGTGGAATTCGAAAACTTTGTCTTGTGTGCCAAGACTTTTTACAGAGCTGTTGCTGCCTTCCCTCCCTGTTGTGTGTGACGCTGCTGTATGGAGGCTGTTGCAGTTGCTGGGATCAGTTCAGCAAGAGGCACGAAGTGCATCCCACTTGCTGTCATGGAAAATGCATTGTGCAGGCAACCTAAAAGAGCAACACAAGGTTGTTTGGCAAAGGAACCTTGCTCAGGAAAGGGAAAGCATTTGAAAATTCTTGGAACAGCTGGTAGATGGTTAAGCAGGGCATTTCTTATGGATGTCTGTCAGTTTAACTTTTACTTGCCGTTTAGTACATACACATCAAACAGATTAGAACCAAACTCAGAAGATTTGGTTGGGGTTAGAATATGGGCTGCTAGTAGGGATTGATTTGATTTTCAGCTCTGGCCAAATGATAGCATTTTAGAGAAATTAATAGTATCTGAGGATTACTGATGTCAACTGAATTAATTTCTGTAAGTCAACTGAGCTTACCAATGAGAACAGGCAGGGAAATAAAATTTTACTGGAAAACTTTTCTTATTATTCTCTAGTCTAAATAATGAGGATATTTGACTATTTTGGCTTCTGTGTGATTATGTTTATTTAAAGAAACAGAACACTACTTAATTATGTATGTGAATACTTGGAACATATAATTACTACCCAACAGGCAAACTCTGTTCGGGTTTGTTGAAATGCCAATGGGCTTTTATTAGTTCAGCCCATCATTCTGTTGTGAAATGGAAATGAAAAGTGGAAAATATGTTTTCCTTCTCTAGGGATCGCTTCAGCTCCTTTTTCTCTTTATTTTATCAGACTTCTTGTTGCTATGGGGGTCTTGAAGGCCTATTATTAAAACACCCTGCAGTCCTAAGGGAAGAAAAGCAAGCTGGTGCTGCAGATGGGAACAGTGTGAATGGAATAAACTATAAGCACCAAAGAATTCCAATAAATGCAGAAAAATCTATGCATCATTCTCTTTTGTTTCCAAAGTTCAGCTAGAGTTTTCACCTTTTACCATTCTTTTTTTTTCTGAATATAGAGTAACTCATAGTACCATTCAAATATAAAAGCACAAAAGAAAAAAAAATTCAGCTATGCCAGTGCTTCTTGGGTTTCTTTTGCATGAAACAAGTTAAATCCAAGGTAATCTATTCTGTACAGACATCCAGCCTGAAGAAGAAATGGAATTAATATAAAATACACATCACAGAAACGACATCTTCATAGCTCTTTCAGAAAAAGAAAGGAAAAGATATAAGATACATTTACTTGTCAATTCAACACTAGCTTAACCTACAGACTGAGCTTATTGAAAACCTACATGAAAGTAGTTTTTACAATAATTTAAACATCACATTAAAAAATATTCTGGAAAATAAGATAGTCATCAGGATCTTTTTATAATTGGTGTTATAAGAAGGCAATCTTTGATAAAAATTATACATAAGCAATCTGGAACTTGCTTGCAATTGATAATATGAGTACTTAGCATATTTTATTAATTTTCTTTTCTCTAAATGTATGAGTAAATTTTTAACATGAGCAAAGAATGTCCATGCACAGTGATTAAGATGACAATGTTAAACACCAGGTGAGTCAAAGGATCTTCTAAAAATTGGGCAAAAGGCAATTTCTACAAATGGAACACATCAGAAAGAGCATGAACAGCGAGTCGAAGATTATTTTGTAATGATCAAATGATTCTTGATCAACTGCAGACCTGTTAGTAACACAATTCTGAACATCATGAAAGAAAGCATAAATTTGATTTTCTCTGGAACAGAAGGAGCATATTTCCTCCTAGAAAGTCATATGAATATTTTTTTCCAGCATTGTCTTTAATTTTAAAAGACATGCTTGTTTAGACTAGATCTATCTTGGAAGTATTTCATTCCTCATTCACATTGTTGTTCTTAATCTCAGCTTTGGTATTGTGTTCAATTCAGCCTGTTTCATTACTTCATATGCCTTCTTCTCCTTTCTCTCTGTCTTTCCTTTTTAACTGATTTTTTAAAAATTATTTTTATTTCCTGTGAGGGAGTTGGCAGCTGGTTTTAATTTATTTTGATCTTTTGCTAAGAGGCTTTACCTAAAATGCATTCACTGCTATCGGCTGAAGTGTGTTGGGTCCCTGTAACAGAGTGGGAAAAATTCTGCAGAATTTTCTAGAAGAATTATACAATTCCATGCACACGTATACACCTAAGTACAGGATTTTTTACGTACTGCATTATGCATCAACAGAGGCAGTACCAGTCTGCAGTATATGCCTCCACTGATTCAATTTTTGAGATCATTCAACTTGAAAGGCACAGTAAGTACAGCTTTGTGGCCCCTTTCCTAGAAACGCTTTATGTGTGGGTGGCCATAAGGACTATGTGAATAATGTAAGTTATGATTTTATAGCTGACCTAAAAGAGTGGAAGAAGAAAATAATAAGTAGTTTGTGTTTTGTCATAATGAATAGTCTTACAGGACTTTGTTGTGATTTTGGCTTTTTGAAAGAAATACAGGCACTGGTAAAATAATACCATAGTGGTTACGCAACTATTTATTCCAAGCTCCATTCAAAGTGAGGCCAGATATAGTACTATGTAGTGCTGCAGCATTAGGCACAGTACTTCGCATCCTGCCCACCCCATATCCATATATGCTTTATTCATCATCTCCTGATATGGAAATATATTATAGATTTTATTACAAAGTACCTTATGCACATTTATAAGAGAGTTTGTTTCACTCTGCCATGACCCACAGAGACCTAAATCTTTACATAATAGTTTCTGGGTTTGATTAAATTGAAGTACATAAATAGCTGCAAAACGCTGTAATCAACATATTGCTCAACTGTTTCCCACAGGCAATGTCCAGCTCTGAAGCCTTCTGTGAAGTAAAGCTTTTTCCTGGCTGACTGACAAGCACTTGACATGAAATTGCTTCATAAGAGTCATAAATGCAGTAATCTTGCCCCAGAGTCTCATACATTATGTTCACAGCACATACCTGTCATTATATGGTTCTAAATGCATCAGAATGAACTGATTTCATTAACTTCCCTGGATCTAGTTTGGAATGAATAAAATACTCTGAAGCCTTTATTACCAAAGAAATGTTCTTGTAAGCTAAAGTTTGCATTATACCTTCACAGTACCAATGTGTAGTGCAAGACTCAGGAGCTCCTTAACTTTACTTTTAATTTGCATCAGAACTAGATTAACACTTTTTCTAATCTAATTCTAGCATAGCTGAACGGAAAACATGAATGTGTTTAAAAAAAATATTATTTAAGAAAGCTCGGGGCTGGGGAGTAGGGGAAGAAGAAAGAGGTGAGGATGGGGGTGTTAAAGCATTGTTAGCACCAAAATTTTTACATTACCCTATCTTAAGGCTGAAGAAAATCCAAAAATTTCTGCAAGTAGTCTGAAAGAAAAGTATTAAAAATATAATTGTAAAACAGTAAGAAGACTGGACAAGATATTATAGCCTTTAGTATCTTACAATTATGGATACTTTGACAGTACGGCTGAGTTAAAGGGTCAATAGGAATAGAAGCACAGAGTATTTAATTCAAATCTGAATGGATAATAAAGATAAACTCTCCCTGGGAAACATGAATCAGTGATTCTGTTAAAATTTTTCCAACTCCTGCCTTAAAATATCTTCTTTTTCAAAACTTATGTAGATATCAGGCTCACTAGAGATTGCAAGTTTTCCTAAAATACTTGAGTCTTTCAGTAGTGTGGCTACCAACATATACACAAGAAAAATAACACTTTTTGTTAGTGCTTCAGGACATGTTCTGGTACAGGGATATTGCAGCTGGCAATCCTATCTGTAAGATTCTCAAGACTTCATAAATTTATGGGAAAATCATATAATATTCAGAGAAATGAAGCACTGTTTTATGTCTATATATTAAGCCATTGTTACTTTTTCTTAGCATTAGTGAATTAAAATAAATATAAAGAAATTAAATAGTAAGCCTCATGGCATCTCAAAATTCAAAACTAAGACAGAAAGAATGATATGAGTTCAAGGAGCCCCTTAATGGGACAAGTTTGTTTACGGTGGTAATAACAGATCACAGTACTCTAGAACTGGAGCCGGACAAAAAGTTTTAATATCCATCTGGCAGAAATGTGTGTGCTTTCAAAAGCTACTCTGCCTGTCTCTTTGTGATGTAACTAGCATCTTACAACGCTTTTTCAGCAGAAAAGAGAAATCGATACTAAATGCTCACACGCCGATGTTTATAGCACATCTTTGAAGGGACAGATGGCTGAGTTCAAGTTTCTAGAAAATGAGCTTATATTTCAAATTAATACATTGTTCAGTATGCTAGTGATAATAATGATATGCCTTTTCTTATCTAAGAAACTATCCTAAAGACAATTTCCTCAAATCAAGACTGTCAGAACCATGGAACATGTTTTCTTGAAAATTCCCAATGCATACTTCTCAAATAATGTTAAACTTTCCTTGAGCTGTGTATCAGAGGTTAATATACTAAGAAAAAAAATCAGAAACCAGAGTTCTCAAACAATACAATTTTGAAGATTCAAATTATAATTTTTTTAATTAATATTTTTCTGTGAAAAACTTTGTATATTTGAAAAAGTAGTTTAATAAAAAATAATGAAAGATCACTATTCAGTTTTTTTTGGTTGTTTTTTTTTTTAGCAATTATCAAGTTTTACTCATGACTCAAACATATGTATGGCACTTTCCAAATTATATTGGAGCAACTCAGAGAATTTACAGTCAGTATTTAACGGGAGATGCAATGAAAGGAAATTGCAAAGGAGGCTTACTACATGTCTGTGTATAGAAGTTAGACATCTACAATTTGTTATATTTCACCAGTGCTTTCAAACAGCCTTTTTATATCTGTTTATTTGTATTTCATTCTTGCACTTTTCGCTGGAAATATAAGTAAGATAATAAGAAGTGTTCTTGGGGGACAGTAATTGCTCTTAGCTGGGTAGATTTGGTGATACCAGAAGAAGCATGAACACAGGAAGTCAAAAGGACAAGCATAATCTGAAGGTCAGTGGTTTTGAAGTAATTCTGACAGGAAGGTAAAGGAGCCGTAAAGCAGGTGACCAGAAAACAGAGAGAAAAAATTCATTGCCATGTGTTGCAAACTGTTGATCAAACAAAGCAAATAAGACAAAATGATAAAATTATTGAAGGTCTCTATTTCTTAATTTATTTCAAAAATGTTTAACTATTTTAAACTGTTCTTATTATCTTGTAGGATGTATGGGCTTCATTTCTGATGAATTTAATGCTACAGCTATTTTTTTTTCTTTTTTATATAGGCAACACAGAGCGGAAACTGATTACTGTGCTCCCATGCAAATACAAAAGACTTTAATTCTTCAACTTTTCTCCTGCCTAGCACAACAAAACAATTTTGTCTTTAGGATATTTATTTGTGCAGATAATGTCTGTAGCCCTTTAATAAGCAGCTTCACTACCACTCAAATTCTGCTACTGTGCTTCAGAAATGCCTTTCTCTTTGCCTCATTGTCTGAATCTTACAGGTAAGTACATAAAACTTCGAAGAACTGCATGATGATCCCTGTAGGGAAATAGAGTTCTTTGTGCTAAAACTTTTGAAATGAACACTTTAAATGTTTTGGGTTGTTGGCCTTCTTTGTCAATGCCCGAAGTATCAGTTTGAATGGATTTGTGACTATCATTTGAATCATTACTAGTCTCAGTAGTACTGTATTTATTAGCTAGTTGTGCTGTAACTAATAAAAAATGGCACTCATTAGCAGGATCTGAAAAAGAAAAATCAACATTTTTCCCATTTTTTTTCCTTTTGCCAGTCTTTTATTAAGAAAAGAGGAAAGGTAACCTGGGGTTTTTTGGGTTTTGGTGGGTGTTGTCTCTTTTTTTTTGTTTTGTTTTTTCACATTTCACTACCTTACTGTGCCAGCTGTTGATTTCACATAACCATTGAAATCTGTGTTTCTATTTTTTGTTTCTTCCAATTTTGCTATAACTAAATTTCATTAACACTTTAGGAAATGTGAACATTTTCCTTCCATCTGCTAGGTGGCTTTTAAAACCCATTTACTTTGATTTAGCAAATCTGGAAACAGCTGGCAAAAATGATTTTTATTAAGTTCCTCAGTTTCATATTTACAAGATATGTGACTTTTGTATTCTTTCTTAGGGTCTGTAATTGGTTTCTATTTCTCAACTGTACAATTTCTTTCTAAATGCTAATCAACCAGGTGGTCAGATGTTTAGTTATCATTCTGCACATTAACCAATTTAATGTGTCTCAGTTTAAATGTCTAGAGCACATGATTCAAACAATGTGCTTAAAAACTGTAGGAATGGTTATTTGGTTTTCAGCCATTACCTTCTTCTTTCTAATTCTGAAGTTGACTGAGTTAAGTAATCCAGAAAAAGAACATGAAAAATAGATTTCCTGCCCTGCAGGTCTGTATACAAAAATGCTGACATTTCACAAGCTCTGATCTACCATCAGGATACAAGAATGAGTGATAGAGATTGACTTAACAGCCTTCTCATTAGCTCTTTGTGCTTAGTTTTCTATGTGAGAGCCTATATGCACTATTCATTCACTTTTAGCTTGCTCCAATTCTACAACAGGAGGCATTCTGCAGCCAGCAAAAGCCACTAATTTGTTTCTGGATTGACAAGTCCATGATTCTGGTCTTTCAGAGCTGCAGAAGATACGTCCATGTGTGTGAATCCATTAACAGAGAAAAATCATGCTTTTGAGACACATTGTTTGATCTGATACATCTGTTTAGGACTGTACTGTGCCAGCAGAATTTGAGGTGTGAAAAAAGATTCCCGACAGAATATTAATGAAAAGCCACAAATCTGAACCCTTTCATATCACTTGCCCACTGAGTTGCATACAGCTGTACTAAAACAGCATCATCGAGATGCTCTGTATTGAGCCATATATGATGGGTTTTTTTCAGCCCCATGAAGATTTTTTCAGCCCCATGAAGATATTTCAAGTTTTTATTTGGGAATATGCAATTGAGGATCATATATCCATAGAGCAGTACCAGGATATCAAATACCAAAGATAAGACTTGAGTCACCTGTGCTAAACAAATTTCATTGGTGCTTTGTTTAGATAATTCACGCTTAAATAAGAGCACTGCGTTTTCTTTTTGGTTTTCTATGACCTAACCCATAAAATATATTTCTTCCACCTTCTTAACAAACTAAATTTGTGATTGTTTTCAGGAGGTAACTGAGTTTCAGGAAAAAAACCCACCCAATACTATAATCATTATCATTTGAACAAATATATATAAATCAGAAATTTGTCATAACATTGTGGCAGTAGTGCATGCATCATCTTCATGCTCTGTCAATTCCCACAGATTCTTTCATTATCTCCAGTAGATGTCATTGGCATGAACTGAGTCAAAGTCTTCCAATACATTTGGGAATCCAGATCGTATAGATAAATCTTTACTGACTTTCTGCTGATGAGATTAGCTTCTTTGAAATGAGGAAATATCTTTGATCCAAAATAGCCTCTGAAAAATGTCACTAGGCACTCTGGCACAAAAGGTTGACTAATTTGAGTGATGTTTCCAAATAAAAGGTGGAAAGACTGACTAGTCAGGCTCAGAGGACATGTTTTGCAATATTTCTAGAAAGAATACAGATAAACAATTACAGCTTTACCGACTGGAAAAGTTCCACATAGACATTAAAACCTCCCTTTGCTCCACTAAACTTGAGCCCTCAGATTCTAATGTAGTTTTCAGATAGTAGGAATAAATTCTGTTGGGACTGTATTTACGTAACCTATATACAGTGGTGTTCTACTAAATCTGTGTTCAAATTATGTACACATGATGTGCATATTCCACCAGAGTAAGGTCTTAAGTCATTAAACAGTGAGATTTAGACAGTTAACACAAATTGCTGAGCATTGATGGACACATCTGTCAACTCATATCTTTTTCTGTAAGCTCTGATACTCTGAAATGTACCAGTTAAAATTTCTTTCACACAAAGCTGGATGGTATAGATTTTTAAGAGACTAAGTTATGACTACTATGCCTTTTAGTGACATAATGAACTGGAAATACAGTTGTCATGAAAAGCTTCATTTAGCATTTAGTTGTTGACTAAATGACGACTAATGGTTGAAAAAGGGTTGTGTGCTTTTCACTGTGCTATTGTCAGTAAGGCACAGAGCTTAACCCTGTGGGTTACAAAAGAAGCCATGATGATGGAAAATGTAAAACTGGCTTGGCCGGTTTAACAGCATAGTTTTAACTTTGTATGCCATCTAGGTAATAAGTGGTTTATCTGTTTTTAACTAAGAAGAAAAGCAAGGAAATTATTTGAGTATTTAGAATACTAATTAAGTACAACTTAGAAGTTGTACTTAATCACACTAATCATTTCATACTATCAACTCTCAAATTTATGCTGACTTTATGTACATGACAGAAGCCCAGCTGAGATTAGCAAAAGACCAAATGAAACAGATCTTGTATTTCCAAAACCAGAAAAATTTCCCTTTTCAGGTTTCCAAGTAGAGGCACTGAGAGCACAGAGCAGGAAGCAATCAAAGGCAGACACACATTTCACAGCTTCTCATTCAGGGTCCTCTCTCCTCCACCAACTTCTCTTACGCTGCTGAAAAAGCAGGAGTAGCAGCAGCAGAAGAGAACACGTATCAGTGTTGCTAAATGAAGCCTTTGCTTTACTGGTTAATCAAGCAAAGTCATAAATCTACATATTAGTTTGAGGTGAGGTATAGGACCCTTACATGTATATTTCTTCTTCTAGTTTACTGCAAACAACTGACATAATTGTCCCTGAACAAGTCTGGTAAAAGGGCACACACACTGCCTTTCTCACCACTAAACACAAGCTAAACACTGATATATAATTCAAAGGAGGTTTCTAGCATCCCTTATTCTTCCTTCTTCATCCCTATGTCTCTTCCTTTGATCAGACACAGTCATCGCACAGAATAGCTCATCCCATTCTCCAAGATGGATTGTGATTGTCCTGCAAGGCTTTTGAAGCACATCCGGTTCATTCCTCAGGGCTACCAAACAGAACCTCATGCAGTGAATGCATTTATGAAAGATTTTTGGGTCTGGCAACCAAACTGTAAAAAACCAACCTAATCAACAAGCACCACATTAAATAAATAAATAAATAAATATTAGACTTAATTGCTTTAAAGTCTGTACTATGATTTTTGAGTAAATTGTGAGCGCCAGTCAGACAGCAGAGAGTTAGCTTTACAGAAAAATGAAACAAAACCATGAGATAGCAGAGCGTGTAACAATGCTCGTATTCTTTCCGAGTACCAGAAGCCAGAAGGCAGAAGCATTCTATAAAGCCATCCAAGAGAACAAATGTGGGGCCTTGGAGCATAATTAAGCAAATAACTACTTCTGTTTGACATTTCTCACCAAAGAACGTGTTATGTCTTATGAATTCAAAACATGCAATTAAACAAAACACATTCCTCCTTCTTTTGGTCCCCAAATAAAGTAATCCAAAAGTCATTACTTTGAATTGTTGGCTGTTTTAGCTAGCACAGACATCAAATATTCATCTGGGTGCCTGTCTGAGCACAAATGCTTTAAGCTGCACTCCAAAAGTCAACTAACATAAGACAAAAAAACCAACTTTTCATGACTACTATATATAAGATTACGAATAATTCCCTGGCACTTATTTAAAGAAGATTATACATCAAAGCACCTTCTACTCCATATTTTGTGTATTTTCAACTAAAAATAAAGAACAAACACGGCATTGAGTATTTGCTGCATTGTAAACATCTAATATGCGTTGTTTATGGAATATGCATAAAATGGACCAACCCAGTGCCTTCATCTTAACTTTGTTAACTTTAATGGAATAGTTGTTTACAAATTGATATTTATCCTACTCTGTTTAAAACATACTTTAAGGGCTGCATAGTGTCAGCTATTCATCATCACTCTCAAATTAGTTTTCTTATTATTCCTGCTCAAGGTTACACAACACTACATAAACTGAAGATGCATATTAGTTCCACTCCTGATAATAAGGGGAACACAGTGAAAATTTTTAAAATTTCAGTGATGTGTTTGTTTTGCAGAAAAAAAAACCACACCAAAAACCAAACCAACCAAAAAACCCAAACCAACCCAAAAAAAAAAAAAAAAAAAAAGACAAAACCATATAGCATAAAATGATTACTTTCCCTTCCATCTACAGTCTGATTCATTGACTATGCAGTACAATAATAAGAAGGTGAGCAACCTTGGTGAAGCACACATTCTTAAGGGACTCCTTCACGTTCCCAAATGTCCTAACAGCAAGATCTAGGGTACCAGCTAGAAGTGTAAGTTCACAAATTTCAGAATCAGGAGGAATAAGTGATGTTTCTTGACAGACCATATATGAAAATGCGCCATTTCAAATTTAGATATTTTTTGAATTCCTTTTCTTTTGAATCCTCTATTTTTATGAAGGGATTTATGTTCTTTATCTTGTAATCTGTAATGTGCTGATACATTTACCTCCCAACTAGGCACCAGTAACTCTTGTATATTGTCATAACTTCATTTTGCAAAAAGTGTATGTAAATTACATTAATATTTTTTAAGAGAGTGCTAAGTATGACAACTTTCAGTTAGAATTTCAAATGTGAAAATGTATCTATAAAACATGTCCGTATAATTAATTAAAAATACATAAATAATAATTTATATAGTAGTCATTCTCCAAAAGGTTCCTTGATTGGAAGACCATTCATTCAGAGGTGAGCTTCCTGGGAAGCACATTTATTGTGAGTTTCTAGGGAAAGCTAAATCAAACTCTCTTAACATTTTTTTCAGGCAATTTCACATATATATCTGATGTGTTCACCAAAAGATTTCAATCCATATTGTGTGATTGTTGAAGCAAGTTTATAAATTAAAATTGGAGTTTTAGAACACAAAAGGCACTTTTGGTAGGTTCAGGTTGGTAGCTGAAAAGAGAATATTCTGGTGATTAAAATGACTGTATGCAATTATTTCTTCACTTCCTTCTCCATACTGCACTTAATAGGTAAATAAAATCTGCCAATATTTTAGAGAAAACTGAATAAACTTAGCTTTTTTCCCTCCCCTAAACCAGCACATGCATACATTACCAGTGGTTGTAAATGAGAGCACTGACTTTTATTTCCTGACAATTTATAGTTTTCCTCAAGCATTTTGCATAAAGGGCATTTTCCATATACAACTGTTAGTAAACAACTTACAGAACTGTTATTTTATTTTTGCTTTTCTATCTTTGCTTATTGGCAAAAAATAGCACCAGAAATTTAGAGTTTGAGTATCTTCTTAAATAACTATGATATTCACTTCCGATGAATGTTGCAAGGCAAAAGCTGAGTAACTTACCAAATCATGTGTAATGTTAGTTATTATGATCAAGCAGGAGAATTTTGTGACAGCCTTCTAAATTTACTTAGCTATGAAAATAATAGTCTAGGCAAAATATATTTTTCCTCTCACTTCAGTGTGAGGCAGCCAACTGTACACTTGGTATTGGGTCGGTGAATTCCTAGGACATCTCTGCAAGGCAGATTAACATTTTAATACTCAGTCAATCACTGTGCTCTTTATAGTAGTATATAAGAAGGCCTTTGAAGATCAAGATCCTATTGCCTTAGGAGATGTACAAACAAAGAAAGTTTATAGGTAAACGAAGACAAGGGACACAGCAAGACTAAGTGGTCTCTGGCAAAGCAACACAGCAGATTGCTGGCAGAGATGTGGACGAAACTCAGCTAATTCCAGTTTATGGCCAGATCCATTGGGTTCATATCAACTAAACTTCTAGGTAACAAGAACTCACTGTCCTTTTGTACAGCTTCCAATGTCACTGCACCTCTGTACTTATCATTTGGCAGTGCTTTAGACAGTTTTCTACATTTAGGACCTTTTTGCTGGCAGCTTCAGCACACAAATCAAAATTTAAAGTATATGATACTTCAATGTAATTGGTGTGTTGGACTTTCAATAGGCCCTCAGAAATTTGAGGGAATCTTTTCTGTGAAATTATGCCAATTCTTGAAAGAGCTGAGATAAAGCAGATTGAATTTCCGAACTGACATTTTTTCTTTCTGTTTGACAGGAGGAAAAAACAGTGTCTTCTAATCTAGAAGTTATGCATACTGATGAATAAAATACTCTTGTTTATCAAGAGAAAGATGGGAAAGATTATGTGAAATACACCCCTATGGCAAACTAATGGCCTTGGCCTACATGCACTGCATTTGCAATTATCAGAACTGCTGCATCTAAAGAACACTCCCAGTAAAACACAGAAACTGGCCAGAAGCATCTTTTTTGACCTATCTCAGGTTCAGAGTCAAATGTATTTGCTTAATTGCCTACATTTTGTGACATTTGGAATACCACCTAGTTGATTATCACCTCTCACTTGAGATTAATGACCTAAAGTGGAAACGTTAACATTTTAAGTTAAAGGCTGCTCAAAACACAATGTATTTCACACTGTCTCATGACCAAACAAAAGTAATGTATTAAGACCCTGTCCTTGGTCATTATTATGTCATATAATTTTATTTTTTTTTAAAGGAGACTTCATATTCAGTAGCCAGGTAGCACACAATACTTTTCAAATGAGAAGTAATGCAACCACTTAAAATCAAAGGACTGTAATAAAATATTCGGACTAAGGTATTTGTTAACCATATTTTTACTACTTCAACTGGTAGAGAATTTAATTAAAATATAATGTCCTTATATAAAAAAAAGACAATGAAAGTGCCATTTAAGTTATTTTAGTGAATAATTTGGTCATATATCCTTCAATCTAATGAGCAATAAAAGAGAATCTTTGCTTATATTTGAAATCTTTATTCAATTACATATCCAGATACAATCCAGATGTCTCTGCACAATGTTTTATGCATATGTTGAATAGCTTATTTGCTCCTTTTGTTTGTTTACTAAATAAAGAGAAATGCTGCTCTACTTACTTTTTTTTTTTCTTTTGGCAATGAGCACTGAGTATGTTAACTAACATCTGATATACAGCTTACTAACTTCTGTAGCATTTCTTGGAGAGGATCCATTTTTCCTCTTTGCATTACTGTCAGGAAACTTACTTCAGATTCTGTATTTTTATAGTTTTATCTTCAGCTGATAATACATGGTGTTCTACTTTTATTCTGAAAAATATAACATTGTCATAGTCAGTAAAATTGGTGAAATTTAATGGATTGTCCTATAATTACATTTTTTTCTATAGTGTGGAATTCAATTGATGGCTTTAATCAAACACACAAGGCAATTATACGCATTTGAAATTACTCTGAAAACAAAGATTATCCTTAACATGAATAATTTATATAAAATATTACACATACACACAAATGCGCTTTGCCAATAGCTCTGTTGCTCTACCTCTCTAAGTTTTTTTTTCTGTTTCTATAAAGCCTATAAAAAATCATTACTATCTAAGAGTGGATTGCAGAACATGTGATGGAGGAAAAAAAGCACAGAGATTCTGCTAGGTTTTTTTCTGATGCTTTAATAGTATTAAAAAATGCAGCAAAAATTTATTTTCTTGAGTTGATGTGAGTGGTAATATTATTTTATGACACCTAAAGTTCATATTAAATTTGTCTTAAGGTGTTAGGGGCATTAATTTCTTGAATCTAAGAACTCAGAAATATTTAAAATTATCACATAATTACCTTATGGGAAAAGTTGTTAATTTTTTCTCTACTTTAGTATTCACAAAACACAGCACTCAATTTAACCTCTCAGCAAAGAAGGCTGGCGCAAAATACATATTTTTTTGTTCATATTAAAAACCCCTCAACACTCTGTGAAAACTGGCCTCTTTCCACAAAGAGGGCCTTATATTCCATAACATTAAACATAGCACAGAAAATTCATATTGTGCCTCTCAGGAAAATTTGGCTAAAGTGTTAAAATAAAAATTTGTGAGGAATTAAAAAAATAAAAAACTTCAAAGGTTTTTATCAAAAATAAAAAGGTTGTTATTAAAAAGAAAGGCTGCCAAGGCTGATATAAAAAGTAAAAATACAGACGTTCTATGCAGTCTTATTTTTTGTCATTCATCTGGTCACTCATCTGTCCATCTGGTCTGAGCTAGCTTTACATCAGGACTTACCTACAACTCGTGCCAGTTGATGCTGGTGGTAGAGTAACATTGGTACAGCAGCTGGGGAAAACAGGACTCAGAAGAAACTCAGTACAGCAGTGGACGTAGGAATCAAAGTCTGAGTCTGCTAAAAATAGAGTAAAGCAGCAGATTAAGCAGTTACCCAAATTCAAAACAAGTCTTAAATTATTTTAAATGCCAAACAAATGAAAGGTGTTCTTTATACATGTGTATCCAATCCCTAGCCTTGGTTTTTTAGTAGCCCATCTAATAATGGTATAAAAAGTAGTCCTGACTTAGTTAGCAAACATGAACATTTCTTTGCAATCTTCAAGTAAAACAGAAGTTGCTTAGCTAAAGAATTACTGCCATTCTCTTTCTCACTTAAATTCTCTTTTTAACTCTTAAATGCTTTAATCTCTTCCTCAGTATTTTTTTATACCCATTTTACCCCTAAAAATCCCGGCAAGCTACAAGATGTTGCTTCAAAGTGTCATCAGATTCTTTCAGCTTTTTTTCCAATTTTCCTATTTCTATGTTTGCTTGTGTTTTTTTTCCTGTTACTGCTGCAAAATGGAATTTCTAAGCTGTTATATTAATTGTCACAAATACTGTTTTGGACAATCGCACTGATAGATGAAAAAAAATTTCTCCAGCTCTGTGGGGTGCTGAATGTACAAACTATCATTGCATTTTTGTGTGGATGTTTTGCCTCCTTTTTTTCCTTCACAAAAGGACTTGTCAGAGATAGGAAGCTGCGCTTCTGGGTCAGCCATGGGGCCTTGCTGCGTCTGTTCCTTACTGCCTTATGACTAACCCTATTACCCACTCCCCTTATCATGGAACAGATGATGAAGTGTTATAGTTGTAACATTTAAATGGAAAGAGACATTGGATGTTTCTTTCCAATGGATGAGAGACAACTACTGAAAGAGGCACACTGTAACTTAAGAACCTAAAATTTAGAACCAAATAAAAACATTTAGCTTGGTGAAGGCAGCCTCAAGCTCACACAAACTCAAACCCTAGAATAATGGAAACAACTTCAGGGAAAAAAGTCCATGTATTCTTCCCTACAGTTTTGTGGTAAACTGCTTCAATAGTTTAGATACTACAAACTTTTCCATTCCATTTCATAATGCAATAGATTCTGAAATTTCCAAGCTCACTTTCTCAGCTTTAGCAGCAACCTTGGGAATGTCAAAATAGAATAAATTCCTCTCTACTTGGATTGTGTGACAGTTAGAGGTGTCAGTCTGTTGGTATAAGCATGTGAGGTCAGCAGCGCTTTCTGCTACGCTACTTATGGCTTCAAGCTAAAGATGATTTCAAAATAAAAATCTCCATAGAAACTGATGATGGACAAGACCTAAGAGAGGACAAAAAGAAATTTTCAACTCAATCTCTTACATGAAGATAAATTTAAGAATTCCCACAAGAATGAATTAAAGAAAAAAGCCTTAAGCTGTAAATGGTTCATTGTATTACTAGCAGTTTTACATCTAAAACTAAAGGAGGATTTTCCTATAAGACTTCCAAAAGAGAAACAATAAAGCCTATTAATCTGTATTCAAGGCTGACAAGTTCAATTCCTAGACAAATATACTGACAGAGACAGGAAATTCTAGGTTAAGTTTCTGGTACAAAAAGGTACAAATCACTTCCTATTTTTCAGCCACTGTTTCATTCTTCGTGTCCCTCTATAAGTATAAATAGAGTAGAAGATTACTTACTAAGATTATTTCTGACTATTCTTTACATGACTTTGTCATATACTACTGGTATTTCAGAAATCTACCCAGTATCTTCCCTTCCAAAGTTTCTATAGAATCCTGTATTCACCAAAAATTTAAAAAAAAACAAAAAATCTACTTACACTTCTTTACTGGTGTATAATCAGGTCTTGGTCCCATGATTACTCTGCTGGATCTTCAGTACAAAATTATCTCTGATGGCTTGCCAGCATTTGTGCTATTTGTGTTGGACAACCTGAAGATGGAATAAAGAGCTCATGTGATGCTGTCTTGGTGCTGCAAGAGGACTGAAAGTACCAGGAAGAGCCTGTTAGTGGAAAAGCAACCCATGAATATTTTTAAACATACTTAAAACAGATAGACCTTTTCATATGGAATCAGCATTCAGAACATGTGGCCTTAGATTTTTTTAACTCAGAACTCTGAAGCTTAGATGTAGATTTAGTATAGCATTGGATAATAGTTTCAGATACCTGGCCTCTGCAGGTAGTAGATGAGAAGTTTTATTTTTAATCTCACAAAAAGCTCTCTGTTCTTAAAACTTCTACTATCTTCAGTTGGCAACAAAATTAGTAGCAGAAGGCTAGGAAATAAGCACTAAAATATCTAAATTTAGCAGGTGGCTAAACTAAAGCCATAGAAGCAAAGAGACAGTAAGACTCAATCTCACAGCCTGGAAAAGGAAATATTTCTGTTGCAGAGACTACTGAAATCCTTGTCTGTATGCTGCCACCTACTTCCACCTTTCCTCTTTCAACAGGCCATTCAGCTGATGATCTATAGTAACTGGAGACTTCACAGGCTAAGTCAGGTTGAAAGGGATCTCAGGAGACCCTTAGACCAAACTTCTACTCAAAGCATTTCAGCTGTGAGATCAGATCAGATTAATTTCTCAGAACTTTAATAATTCTGATCTTAAGTGTGTTAAGAAATAGAGACTACACAAACTTTTCATGCAGCCTTCTTCACTGCTGATTGTTCCCAGGGAGAAAAAGCTTTTCCTTATATACATCTGGAACATACTTCTCCAGGTCACAGAATCACTAAAGTTGGAAGATTTCTCTGGAAATCATCTAATTCAACCTACCTATTCAAGGTAAGGTCAGCTAGAGCAGTTTGTCCATAACCCATGTCCAGCTGGACTTTGAACATCTCCAAGAATGGATGTTCAAATTCCACATTGTCCAAATTCTTTGAACAACCTGCTGCAACGTTTGACCCCCCTCACAATAAAAAAAAAGAAAAGAATTTTTTCCTATGTTTAGATATGATTTCCTGCATTTTAATTTGTATCTATTGTCTCTTGTCCTGTCACTTGGTAGCACAGGAAAAAGTATGTCTTTGTCTTCTCTACTTCCTCCACCAGGTGTTTACATATGCCATCAGGGGTTTATACCTCCTACCTTCTTTCTGCGACTGAACAGTCCCAGCTCTCTCAGTCTCTCTTCACATGTTAGATGCTGGAATCCCTTGATCATCTAAGCTTCTTCATTGTTGAAGGCATTAAACTGGTATGGACCATTTTTATGCCTGTAGGATGCTACCCTTAGAGCCATGACAACTTCCCTTACCTCTTTTTCCCTTTAGAATTGCTCCTCAAGTGATTCCATCTACCAGTTCCCTAAATAACCAGCTTGCCTGTTGCAAAGAATCTGCACTTTGTGACTCTCCTTTTGCCTTCACCATCTTCCAATCTGTTATTTCCTGGTTGCTACAGCCCAGGCTGCCATTAATGGCTACATCCCCAGTCAGCACCAGTTTCCTAGTGAATAGTAGATTCATCTGTGTGCCACCCCAATTGTGCCAATGAGTATTCATACCACTAAGTCATCCTTGTCACCCTCTAGAATTCTCCTTAACTTCTCACATTGTATCATGCTGCCCCTCTGGCTGATATCAGGGAGGCTTAAGTCTTCCAGTGTCTGTGATCCAAAGACTTCCTTGCGCCCGTTAAAGAGGGCTTTTCACACTTTCATCCTGATCCAGTGGGCTGTAACAATCTTTCCCCACACTGTTGCCCTCACTGTCCTCTTCTTAGATCCTGATGCACAAATGCTCGCCAGACCATCATCCATTCCATAAAAGCACTCTAGGCATCTAAGCTCTGCAATGGCCCAGAGGGCATTTCACCCCTCTTCTCCCTGCGTGTTTTAGTGGTGGACTACACAGTGCTATGTTAACAATCCGACTCAATGATTTTAGAGGTCTTTTCTAACCTAAACAATTCTATGATTCTGTGACATCCCCTCCATCTTCATGGGCTCTCCACACGGGACCTGGTAGCAGCACCACCCCTGCAAGCCTACTTTGGGCTCAGACCTCCTATGGGCTGCTCTAGTAAATGCTGAGGTCGCTCTGCTGCAGTCCATCACCACTTTTGTGCCAAATGCAGCAGTTTTTGCCCCCCTCCCCATGCAGGCTGCTAATGCATTGGTTAGGTACTCCTGGGAGCTGGCCTCCGGGCTGGGAAGCAGCACAGGTTTATCCCTAGCACTGGCTGAATGGGGCCTATCACTGCCTCTTCAGAAGTCAGCTGAGGGCAGAAGGTTAAAATATCCTTTGACCGGCAATATCTGATGGACACTACAAGAAACTGCAACTTTGCTAACAGAAGCAAAAGCCTCTAGGAGCTATGTAGCAGCATGAGCAGCTGCAACAGTACACACTAGCAGGACCAGCACACACCCTGAGGCTTCCAGAAGTTCCCAGAAGATGTGGAAGCAGAGTTCATAAACTGCTGTGCAAAACACTGTGTCTGTTAGCAACATCTGTTTGCACCGCTTGTTTACTGAAGAAGCCTACATCAAGGGATAATTAAAAAGTTATCAAAATTATCATCTTTTCATTAAAATAGACAGTGCTACAGAGAATAAATTCTTTGGTGGAAATGCTACATATTTTCAGTGTTTCAAGATCTAAAGGAAATATTTCTTTTATCTTTTACCTCCATGGAATTTTGACTTCTCTTTCAGGTCAAACATTTCTGTGAATAAAATAGTTTATGTTAACGATTTTATTAAATAGGATTATTAGATATTTTCTCATCAATAAAATGTGCAGCAACCTTGTAAAAAATTAACTTACTCATGCTGACCTTTTGACATATCTTAATTGAATCTTTTATTACCATTTCTTTTTTGTGAATATTTTATCAGTAGGACTTGATTTTAGACAAAAGGATATCTTCAAAAACTGCACTTTCCTAAGGAAACCTTCAAACGCTGCACTTTCCTAGTGATTCTATATTAAAGAACACTGATCATCTAACCAAGAGTACATAGCTTGGAGGAAAGGAAGGAAAATACAAATAACATTATCAAAGCCCAGAAATACTTCAGAAAAAATATCACAGAACAACAGTAAGTTTGTCCATATACACAAGTTGATAAATGCATTACAAAATGATAAGTAAGCACATAGAATGTATGAACGCGGTTAGTGGTCCTTTCAGCAGGGGAGTATTATTTTGTAATCAAAATATAGTTTACTATATTTATTAAAAAAACTATTTTAGTTAATCATTTTGGAATGGATGCTAAGAATTGAGGACATTTTCATGCTGAAAGAACTTGTCCAGAGCATGGATAAAAGAGGAAGTACACAAGGGCAAACTTGAAACCAGTGAAAAATGATATTTTAAAGCAAACTAGTTTTGTGTGACTTTGTCATTTTAGAAAGGTAGATTGAACTTTCCAGCAATGGTATTTTCAATCACAGCATACTTCGAGACTTATCTCAGAAAATTTCTGCCTTTTGTATGTCCCCAATCAGGTTAGCTACTGCAAGCTAAAAATCTTAACTATAGCAGGAAGTTTGTTCTCAGATAGCCTGTGCTGAAATAACATTTCTATACATTAAAAATAATCCCAGATGACAAAATATGCATTTTCATCAGGTAATTTACATCATAAAGACTACATCATTTAAGCATTGTTATCCTCTCCAAAGGCTTTCAATTCTACATTCCTAAAATTCTGCTGAAATTACTTTTTCTCCCCTAATGCACATTGCCATTCCTTTTCAGATATTTCACACCAGTAGTGAAGCTTTCAGTATGATTTTGCCAAAAGTATTTCTCACAGAGATTTGGTAAAAGCAGTTAGAGCCAGACCTGTAAAAATGCCAGCCGTCTTTTTCTACAACAAGATTTGTGGTTTTTTTTATTGGTTTGGTTTGGTTTGGTTTGGTTTTTCCTGCATACACTGCCACTACTTTACATACAGCCTTTAACACCAGGCTCTTATATTCATATTTTCTTCCCCATATTCCTTTTATCCTTTGCCAGAAGTGGTAGATGTAAGGTGTTACAGTAAAGCACTCTAAAAATTATTCCCTTTTTTTCTGATTCCACTTCTAAATTGATGCCTTGTTCATTTCACACTAATATAGCTCTTAAGTAATTTGTTCCTTCACAAGACTCAGACAGGGACTTAACCCTTACTTCAGGAGCGTTAACTCTGGCCTGCTGGAAAGCAGCTCTGTAGAGAAGGACCTGGGGGTCCTGGTGAACAACAAGCTGTCCATGAGTCAGCAGTGTGTCCTTGTGGCCAAGAAGGCCAATGATATCCTGGGCTGAATTAGGAAGAGCATTGCCAGCACGTTGAGGGAAATGATCCTACCCCTGTATTCAACCCTAGTGAGGCCACACTTGGAGCGCTATGTCCTGTTCTGGGCTCCTCAGTACAAGAGACACATTGAGCTCCTGGAGCAGGTCCAGTGGAGGGCAACAAAGATGATTAGGGGACTAGAGCATTTCTTTTATGAAGAAAGGCTGAGAGAGTTGTTTAGTTTGGAGAAGAGAATAATGAGAATAATGAGAAAGGATCTTATCAATGTGTATAGATATCTTAAGGGCAGGTGCAAGAGGATGGAGCCAGGCTCTTTTCAATGATGCCCAGCAGCAAGGGATAAACAGTCAAAAAATTAAAGACAGGAAGTTCCATCTGACTGTGATGAAAAACTGCTTTACTTTTCGGGTGACAGAGCACCAGAACAAGCTGTTCAGGGAGGTTTTTGAGTATCCGTCTCTGGACATGTTAAAAAACCTGCCTGGACACAATCCTGTGCAACCTGCTGAACCTGCTTTATTGAGGGGTTGAACTAGATGATCTTCAGAGGACCATTCCAACCGCAACCATTCCATGAAATAATTCAGGTCTTATATAAACCTTATATATTTATGGCACACATGCATTCTAGAGCATATCTCTTGTGAGAAGAGACTGCAGGAGTTGGGCCTGTTTAGTGTGGAGAAGAGAAGACTGAAAGGGATCCCATCAACGCATATAAATATTTCAAAGGTGGGCACCAAGAGGATGGTGCAAGACTCTTTCAGTGGCCCTCATCAACAGGACCAAGAGCAATGGCTATAATCTAAAACCCAAGTAGTTTCACCTCAACATGAGGAAGAACGTCTTTACACTGAAGTTGGAGAGCACTGGAACAGACTGCTCAGGGAGGACGTGGAGTTTCCCTCTCTGGAGACATTCAAAACCCACCTGGACCTGTTCCTGTGTCACCTGCTCTAGGTGACCATGCCTTGGCAGGGGGGTTGACTAGGTAATCTCCAGAGGTCCCTGTCAATCCTAAAAGTTCTCTGATTCTGTGTTATTGACATATTTTAACAATTACAGCATGTAATATTTTTAACAACAGGATATATGGTTAGATGGCTTTGCATACAACTAAATAGATAATTTTGATTTATTCATTGGAACAGCATAAGCAGTATTTTTTCTTCAATTAGTGGAAATGTTTACTACATATGGAAGAGTCATGCTATATTCATGAAAAATGGCTGCAGGAATTGGGCCCCTAACAGTCTCTAAAATATTATCATATTTTAGTATTATAAATCATAATTCAAGTCTATAAAATTCAGTTGCAATATACATGCAAATAAGAGTTGAGACAGACTTTTTAATAACTTGAATCTTCTATGCCACAATTAAGTAAATTAAATAAAAATTTGACAATTGATGTAACATCAGTTGTCTTTTCACACACAAATAATACATTTTTTTTCCTCTCCACCAAGTATGGCACCGATTCCTAAGTCTACAGAGATCATTATGCACTCCAACTCTCAGCCCAACATCTTTATGTTTTTAAAACTTTTGAGACTAAAGAAGAAGTGAGTCCCAATGTACCATTTCTCTTCTGCTTTCATAAACATAGGAGAAATTAAATTCTGTGATTTTCATATACTTTATGTTCAGGCTCTGAGCTAAGATTGAATCAATTAGAGTGATTTTCCTAGTTAGAGATAAATATGTAACAACTCTAATCTCTGTTTAATGACATGAATAACTTATATTTAGTTCTTCTGAAAATACTTGAGAAGGTTATGCTATACATATATGCTCTATTTCAATGGTTCTTTATATATACCTATATTTGAAATACATTTCCATTACTGCTAACAAGTTTCATAGACCCCTTTGTATTTGCAATTTAAACATAAGGCAAGATACAATGTGAGCATATGAAATGACAGCAACATGTACAGAAACAGTAGAATAATAATGACCAGCAAGACAAGCTTTTGATATTTTTTTTCTAGCAGTGCAAGTTACTTCACAGACTTTTGTAGATATCATAGAAATTTTTGATGAGATGGTCTAGTCTACTGTGACAAATTAGGAATAAGGGACATTTTTAAAAGGAGTAAAATAAGCTTTCTAGTAATATTCTAGCTAGCTAAGGTGTTACCTTCTCCCATCAATTTGGCAGCTAAGTTCAATTTGTCAAAAGCTTTACTTTTAGTAACTTGCAGACCTAAGCTTAGAATAGCAAATGCTGGTTGGGGTAGAAACAAATAAGTGTGTATGCATTTATGCTGGGGAGAGTCACTGATGCTTCTCCTGATCAGCAATTTGATGCTGTTTGCCTATCCAAAGGGCACAAGTCTTTTCTAACTGCAGCTTGAGACAAAGTTGTAGTCACTGTAGTTTAACACTTTCAAGGCTCACTTCTGTTTCTATGTAGATTAATCCAAGACCTGAAGACAGTAATATGAGCAGCTACTGGTGATCATGCGTCAGCAAAGCAGTTGTAGATTTAACTTGTAATGATATCCATGCTTAGGTCCTGAATTTTGGTCAGCTAATTTTACATACAGCGTTTTAACATCAGTAACACTGATAATAAGATTATGTCTTAACAAACTTCATATTTCTTTTTTCCCAGAAGTTTAATGTAACCATTAAAATATAAAGAATAATCCTGTGTTTAGAGTCAATCTTTAGCTACAGCTAAATTATTATTTCAATTAGTGTCTTTTATTCATATGCTTGATTTTTTTTAAAATATTGCACACAGGCAATTTGGAGCAAAGTTTAATGAAGTTCATTTTATAAATCCACCTTCATATATACCTTTTATAAAAATCTCTTCTTTATTTGAAGTTAAACCAGGGAAAAAGGGGAAGAAATGTCCATTTTTATTTTTAATTTGCAATGTTAATCCCAAAAGCTTCTGAACTAAAAAAGTAGAGGATAAGTTTGTACTGTAGTTTTTGAAGTTATAAATGGAATAGTAAAAAAAAGATCCATTGCCAAAATTGCTAGTACCAATTTACAGCATAACTTTTTGACCAGAAATTAAATAAAAATGTTAACAAACCATTTTATCTACCAGGTCAGTTTCTGGGAAATTGGAGATTTGCCTAGACATCCTGCAAAAAGACACAAAACCCCAACAACTCTAAACCCACAAAGCACATGAAAGATTTCTCAAGGTGCATATATTTCCAAAAGCCAGGAAAAAAACGTAACAAAAAAACCTTTCTTGTAAATATCAAACAAGAAAACAAAATGCTAAACACATTACAATTAGAAAATAAGAAAACTCTACAGTTGAAGGATTGTAGAATTCAACGTGCATGTTCTCTTAAAGACTGGAGAAAAAAAAATTATTCTCTATATAATCCATGCTTGTTTTAGGAAGTCCATAACTTCCAGTGGGGCACAGCTGGTGGCCCATAGACCAAAACTGGACACAAAGATTTCTATGCCATCTCTTCAGGAAAGGCAGAGCAAATGTTTAAGTTACCCATGGTGTTAAGATCCATTTACTGAGAAATGCCTCTACCTGATTTAAGGTACAGATGGAATGATATGTTATAATATGGATTTTATTTAACAGTAAATGTAAGGTAGGGAGTTAGAAAGAAATTGGAAAGGGGCCATATGGAGGTGGGGGTGGGAAGAGTGGGAGAGAGAAAAAGAGGGAGAGGAAGAGATATCAAGCAGAAGATAGTCACCACCCCATGGATCCGGTGACACCCCTTGGTCTTTCTTTACCCTGGGCTTCTCAGCGGTGGGAGTCCTGGAGTTGTTCTGGGGGTACCACCTTTATATAGTCCAAGTTTCAGGTATCCATGGGGTTGTTGCAGATGTTCCCACAACTTTGGGTGGCATGTGTATGAGCAGTGTTTCCTTTCCCAAAGTCTGTCACAGTGGGAATTTTCATCTGGATGCATTAACCAGGATATGCTAACCAAACCTCAGCTCCACTAAGCCTGGAATTAGCACCTTCCTGTTGCAACTTCATCTCTTCTGTGCTTATCTCAAGTTCCCACTGCGATGGCTTCTTTTATGGCAAGTTCCTTCTGTGACCTTGACAATGTTTGAGATAATTGACAGCAGATCTAAGTCTCTTACACATGGCATTCAGACATTGAAAAGCTGCCTCCTCCATATAGCCTGCTTAGTTCAAGCCCCTGAGCTCCAGCACCTAGCTGAGAAGAGAAGGATTAAAGGCTAACACTTCTCTGCCTTCAGATGGCCCTAATGTCACCCAAGGGAAGGATGGTGGGGTTAGGTGAAGTATTGATACTGGGATGTGGCTTTGCAGAAATTGGACCTCTTAGGTCTATCTACATGTCTTCAGATTTGTTTGTTTGACTGAAAGATTTCTGAAGCTGTAACTTCATCCAGACTGCTGTGCTGTATCTCCATAGCCAAAAATGCTTGAGAGCAAACATGAGTGTTAAGAGCAAGAAGAATTCTTCTGAACTTTCATATCACATCTTCAGAGTTAGGTTTTGAACCAAGGAAAGTAGTCTAAAATCTAACAAGGTGCACGGATTCCCCTTTTACAAATTTATAATTCGTCTTGAATAAAGTATACTCAGAGATGCTAGGCAGGATCTTCAACTTGTTCACCTCAAGATACATAAGGAGAATCACAATATCTCATCCATGGTAAATACCTCTTAGGAGCAGCAAACTCTCAGATGTTACAAAAATTATATCTATTATTTATCTGTATTTTCTGTTTGTCAGAGGAAAAGAACACAGTCTCTCTCCCCCTCCCTTTCTACCTGCTCCTTAAAAAAAAAGTATTTTTTATCATAGAGCGAAACTGTCATATGCACAACTCAGAAGAGGAAACAGCTGAATCTAAACACACACTGAACCTTTAGTAATGTGGGTTGATTGAGAACTGTATTTTCTAGATTTATTGTAACTGCCTTTTAAATTAAAAGTCAGTTTTGAACAACAACAGAAAATGTTTGGGTCAAATAGACTGCTGAAATAAAGGTTCAGACAACACTGCTTTTTCTTAACCCTCTAAATGTTGCTACCCCTATTTCTAGCATTTCTCTTTATCATGATAAGGGCTTTAAATTATATACTTCTAACACCTCCCTAATTTTCTGCTTTTTTTCTTTTTAATTTCCTAAAGCTAAAACTAGTTTTGATCCTATCCGTCTGGCTTATCTCATTATAACTGTCTGATTGGAATTATCTTCCCTATGGCTTTACTAAGCTCATATATTACTTTGCCTTTGAGAATCTTCAATGCAGTATCTTCACCTTCCTTCTTTCTCAGGCTCTTTTTTTTTTTTTTTTTTTTAAATTAGCCTATGAAATGGATTTAGGAATGATTTTTTCTTATCACCTGAGAACTAAAGTTGGCTTTATGATACATCTCACTGAGTTTGTACACAAATGGCATCTTTACAGGCAACAATGAATGTAAATAAACTTCTTAAGCACTCAAATCTCTTGCATACTAAAGCAAACAGAACACAGTGTGTTTGTTTGTTTGTTTTCTAAGTGAATGAAATATCCACAAAATTGACAGCAAATACATGGAGCAGATTTATGTAATTATGGCTTGAATGTCAGACAATAATGTAATCTATAGTATTTAAGTTAGATTAACATTAATGCCAATGCATTTATCGCCTCGTTCCCTTAGGACTTTGTTCAGAAGTTACAGAAGTCAAGAGAAAGAAATTCACTGACGTCAATGAACTTCAAATTAGGTTCAGACTGTTTACTTGTTTTTTCTGCTCTGGTACCTAAGAAAGCATTTTTTTCTTTTTCAAAGCAATAAGATCTTTCCTTCACAGACTCCAGTTCTGCATACTGTCAGCATAAAGACTACGCAGCTGACAACATTTCTCAAACCATGATATTATGCTAATTTCTGATGCAACTGAAAGCAGACTGCATGAACAGAAGGATTTGTGTTGTAAATCATCTGTTTGTTTGCAAAGATACATTTTTTTCAATTGACCAGTGTGTTGAATGGTGGTTTTCCTGCCAATGTTGTGCATCATATATAAGTGGCCCAGATTATAATGAATAAGTGGCAAATTTGAGTAAAGTGTTTGTGACACAAGAATCTGGCCTTTTAAAAATAGTAGCTATCCAGCTTCTGAAAATCATGGTAGGTTTAAAGGTACCTAAAATTAGGTCACCAAAAAACTGCAAAAAAATAAACCAAAAATTAAGTAAAAAATCCAAGAGTTTAGACTAACAGGTTACTATACATTTCTGCAAGAAACACAATGTGTGTCACAAATATTAATTGCCATTCACTATTTACTTTTTCCAGAAATGATGAGCAAAATTCCAACAGCTGAATATAAAGGAGGACACGTATGTGTATTGCCATTAGAAACAGAAACAACCTGGATAGAGTCTTGGAGACACAACTCATATTTTATAGAGCATATTATTGTATTTGGTTGTTTATGAAATGCAGAATGGCATGACAAATGAGGGGTGACACAGCCAGTCAACTTCAAAATAAAACAAAACCCTTCTATTTCTGGATCTGTTACTTTGGTTTACATCTCAACAAAACACATCCATAGGAATGGAATGATAAAATATTCAATGCATTTGAAATGTCAAGGGTTGTGGCAGTTCAACTAGAGTTAAAGCCAGACGGAGAGAAGTTTGGCTTTGCAAGTATAAAACAGATTTTAGTTAGTTCCCCATGCTTAGCTATGGCTTAAAATAGCCTTCCAGAAGTTGAAAACAATTACATACACTTATGAAAACGTATTTCAGGTCACTTGTGTTCACTGGGTGAACTAGCCTTGTTGCTGAAGGTTAGGAATTATTCTTACACATACTCATTTTATAGAATCAGTTTATATACCAACAACATAAGGTAACATTCAAGATGAGAGATATTCAGTTCTTAACTACCTAAGTGGTACATTACAGCAAAAAATATCAAGAACAACCAACTAATTTTGGATGTTTTACATAATGTGATAAATATTGCCTATTATTTTTTTTAATTCTTACAAAACCCATAAGTGAATACTGCCCTCAATATTTTTTTATATAAGTCACTCTAATAATGGCATAAGATGAAAGTTAGTCAACTGAAATTATTACCTCACTATTGTAAAACCAGTTTAGAACTCTAATCACGCTGTAAGAAATCTTAAAAGTACTTCAGGGTAGCTCTACTATACTGCATTTGATCTGTGAATAGAAATCAGTTTTAAGGATTTCTTTCTCCGTTCTCTTGTTTTCTTGTATTCATAAAAGTAAATATAGAACATAACAGAAATGAGTATCAAAGCACAACACTATTCTTCTAATATGAAAATGCTACACTTGAAAACTGCTATTTAATTATTAAAAGTAGTTGAATCTCTTAGAAGCTTGCTCTCTGCCATGCTCCTGTGAAAGCTGTAGGCTATAACACCTCTTTCTCAAAACAGTGACATCCTAGGAAGTGCTTAGCCAAACAGACATACAGTGAGTCAGAAGCATTTTGTAGAGAAGTCTTCAGTTAAGACTGACCATACTGAGAAACTTGAAAAAAGATCTCCCAGTTTTGCAAAGTCTCCAGGCCTTTGTGGAAGATAGGAACCTGTATGCACACCTCTTATGCTCCAAAGCGGGTTTGCTTCTCTGGGTTTCTTTGTTTGTTTGTTTTTGTTTTGAGATTAAGGCCAAACTAACAAGAGATCTCAGGGGAAAGTCACATACAGACCAAAACTTTGGTATCTCTTCAACAGAAATGCAGACCTTGGCAAGAGCAGCCATCTTATCACTCCACTTCCAAAACATGAAAAGTGGTTATAGACAACACAGAGATTCCTCTTCCACAAGAACAGACAGTGACAGGAAAAGAGTCAATGAGCACAAGCTGCCTCAGAGGAAATTCAATTTGTATGTAAGAAAAAAAAAATCTTCACCATGAAAATGATTAAACATTATGATGGGTAGTCCAGAGATGTGATGCAGTCTCCCTTGCTGGAAATATCAAAGACTTGGCTTGACAAGGCCCCAGATAACCTAATCTAAGGTCCTCTGTCACCTATGGAACGTTACACTAGATGATCTCCAGTAGTTCCTTAAACCCCTCTGTGGTGTTACAAGGGGCAACATTTGTAATCATCCAGGTTACCTAAGTTCTTTGTGATGGTGGTTTTTGGTTTTACATTTCAGTAGTAGCTAAACTACCACATCTTCAAGAGTCTTCTAGAATAATTTAGAATACAAAGCTGGTTTAAGGCAGCATCAACTGTACTATTAACATACTGACAATCAGAAGCATTATGGCTCAGTCTTCAAAACTTTACTTGACAATGCCTTACAATCATTACTGCAAGGAAACTCTTATATTTCTTGCATCTAACTTAAAGCTTTCTAACTGCAGTTTAACCCTATTCCCTCTTTTCCAATCAGCTGTGAGCACAATTATTATTTTTCTTAATCAGTTTTGAGTGTATTTTATAATTCCTCCCTCTGACTCATCTTCAAGCTAAGCAACACCTTCATTCTGCCTTTCCTGATGTGTGCTGGCCCTAGATGTTTAAAATAGAAAAGCTCACAATTCTCTCTATGGAGACAGCTATCACAAAAGACTTGGTGCATAGTGCCTTCCTCCCCCCACCTCTTCATTGAAATCTTTGGAAATTAGCACAAAAGTGCTGCTGTAGAAATCTGTCCTAAATATAGTAATTGTTCAATGCAGTGATTGGATTTCTCTGTTAACTCACCTTTTTGTCTTTGATGTCAGAACCTTACAAAGGAATATTATCCTGTAGCAGAATTTGTTATCAGGATATAGTGTGGGGACTCAAAGGTGACTTATTTTATGAAGATTCTCAATCTCACATAAATATGAACATTTTAATAATAGGGAAACAAAGGGAAACTTAAATGAAAGACTAATCAAGTTTTGTTTGTGGCCTTTTAAGTAATACATACACAACTTTTTCTTCTTTTCTATTCTTCTTGTTACTTGTGATTGTGAAAAAGTGGAAAAAAACACACTTCAAGAGCTCACAGTCATTCATATATGTAAACATTATCTAATGTAGTGTTAGCAAGCCCAGGATAGAAATATTGCCATAAAGTACTAAGAGTTGCAAATGAGTTAATGTGCTGTAGAACTGAGCCTGAAATCAGAATCCAAATGCAAATCCTTGTAGGCTATTCATAGCTTTAAGCTCAATAACTATTAAAATTATTTCTAGGTATTTTAGCCTATCACTAATTCTAACCTTGTCTAATTTTTACTGTGCCATGCAGAAAGGTGTAGAAAGTATGACCTAGATTGAATAGTTCAAAGAGAAAGAACACACAAGGGACACACTGATGTTAGCATCCTAATTAGAAAATGAAACAGTTAAGCAGAGATGAAACATTTTCATTCTATAATAGAGAAATTGTTCTAAGCATGTATGGCAATGTCATCAATCACCATCTCTTCCATGGAGAAAAATATTGTCTTATAGTGTTCAAAATGCTGATGTTTTTTCTTTCTCAAGAGCAACATTGGGACATATCTATTAATTTTATTACAGATCAGAAATGGAGGCAGCACAAACCAGACATTTAAATAAGATTAAAAGTCCTAGTTAAACTGACAAGAGACAAGAAAAGCAGTAAAAAATTACAATGAATATTCCTATATGTCAATGTAAAACATAAAAAATAAACTCACACAGCAATTCTTCATTTGTTGTTTTTGTAATATAATAAAAACTGCCTTGTACTATGTAAAAAAAATATTCTTGATTATGAAGGGTTACAAAAAGACTTTAGAAATGAGACAAATATGACAAAAAGCATATTTATTAAAATGGAGAGAGCCACTAGATATTATTTGCATTTTGTTTATCAAACTGGTAACCTCCATATGTTTGACAACTATTAGAAGAACACTTGGAACTTATCTAAGGAAAAATTATCCAGTAGCTCTCCATCTCAGCACATAACACATCGTATCATGCAACAGATATTTTTAGGGTCCATTCCAGCAAACTGATGAATATTTAATGCAAGTTGATACAGGTTTGAATGAGACTTGACAATATTCATGGATAACAGAAAATATTTTCTTCCTAACAGCACAGTAACAATAGGTGAGAGAATAATTTCCTATTGCCAATTGTGACATGGCAAAACATAAAACTATAATTATTACTGAAGCATATGGAAGATTAAGAAGAGTGAGAGCTGCAGATAAAATTAGGGTAATTATTCAGAGCTGACTGGTTTGCATTACATCTGAGATTGTTGCAATGGGTCAAAATCCTAAAGCAACTGCTGCAAAAAGAGAAAAAATAGTAATAAAGAAAATCCAGCATTTTAAAATAAGTGCAAAGGTATAGTAAATACATAAATAAACAAAATTCCTTCCAAGGAGACCACATCATATTCAAGCTATTTGCATAGAATTAGGATACCAGTGTTTATGCTTAATGACTTCCAGAGGGGACAGAGAAAATAGGGGACACAGAGAGGTCTCCAAAGACTTGTTTTCCAAGTCATTCAATCCACTAAGAAACATGGTAACTAGAATGAAAGTCATGTTATATTTTCATTTAATCATTTAAATACATACCTACACTGAGGCATACACATTATCCTTCATGAAGTAATAATTTAAGTGGAGGAAAAACCATAATGTCAAAGAAGCAAATGCAGAGCTGGAGAATATTCAGAGAAAAAAAGCTGACATTTGGCTAGAAAACAAGCAGCACTGAAACTCAGTAACAAATGCCAGCAATGACTGTCAAGGTGTGTAGGGAGGAATCCTTTCTGTAATTAGAAACAAATATTTGCCATATATTCCCCAAGTAGCTCAGCAAAAGATGCTGGCCAGAAGCAAGCTCCCAAAAGCCTCTGATCAGCCATTGATTCACACTATTAAAAAAATAAAAAAGCTTGTTCAAATTGCTCTTCGTGATCAGAGGGTGAAAAGGGTTTAGGAGAAAGGAAAAGGAAAATAAACCAGAGCACAATCAAATGACTTATTGGTCCAGTAGTTGCCTCCCAGTGAAAAGTTCTACTGTTTGCTAGACCTCCAAATACCATACAAATTAAAAAAAAAAAATCCTTAATACCCATTAACATGTTTCCACAATGTCAATATATTCATCAAATCAGTAGACTCTCCCTGAATAGTAAACTTAAATTTTCTTGCTGACTCCCTTCTACTGCTCTTAATGCATGAACAGAGGAATTCCAGCTAATTTCTGAATCTTGCCATCCTGTGATTGTCCAGGAACCGTTGCTTGGAGGTGTGTTAGCAAGTTGCATGGAAAATATTCCTTTCTCACGTCTCGAGAAATCCTTACAGTGCAAAGATATATAGTGAGACTGAAACAGAATTTCATCACCTGACAAAGAAATAAGATCACTCCCAAAACAGTCAGGTCTTTTAAGAAGTTTAGAGACAAGTATAGGAAACTTGGAAGGAAGGATAACAACTGTGGCAGTGGACCTACTATATTCAAGATGGAAAAAGTCCTGTCAGAGATGGACTTGTGGGGAAAACGAACAACACAGCCCAGGTGTTGTAAAAACAGACGTTTTTGATGTTGTTTAAACATGTTTCAAAATGGTTTTTTTGTGAATTCTGCTGGGTCACTGTCTCCTTCCCAGAACCCCTCTGGATAAGTGTTACCTCCAGTGCAGGAATGTCCTGGGCAGATATCAGGAAGTCTTCTCATTGGTCTTTATTTACCCCTTTCTATTGGTTGTTAACTCTTACCTACTATTGGTGACTTCTGTAAACCCTTGGAGACCTCTAATTGGTTATTCTGTAAAACTCCCAGAACCTATTTAAACCTGTACCCCTAACAATCAACTCTCTCTCCATGTGGTCTCTGTGTGGGTCTTGCCAGGCTCCATGGGGACCATGTGGCGGGGGGAGGGAGGGAGAGAGCATTTCCCCTTCCAGGTAATGGGCTGAAATCCCCGGACCTGGAGTCCCCATTTCCAGTTCAACCTCCAGAAACAACCAAAGTAGGTTTCATGAAAAAAATCCTAAACAAACCATAACCATAATTTTGCATCTTCTACTTATCTTCTGCTTAATGAATCACCATTTTTGAACAAAGATTAGAATAATTAATGACCAATCACTATTAAAAACAAATCACTGCTTGTAAGAGCAGTGGGAAAAGAATACAAAAAATATTTTGATTTTTTCTTGTCTTTCTATCCAAAAGTATTTAATTCAGTATTTTACTTTTGAGTTGTATTTCCTAGTTTTGAACTGTCATATAAAGGTTGTTAGTATTGTATACATGCAATTGCATATTATAAGTAAATTTATTATATATGCAGTATTAATATGCCTATTACTCTAGTATTACCCATTCATTTCTTTTAATCCAAGTAAACCATGGTTCACTTTGTGTTATTTTATTGTAAAAGTAAAATATAACCATTAAGAATAATTCCTGCAATACGGGTTTACTACCGGTTCCAGTTAAATTATCATTTGGTAGATGACTAGCCTATTTAAAAATACCATGCCACTAAAGAACTTAAGTCACAAAAGAAAGAATGTTGCCCTTGTTCACACATGAAATTTCACTTGAGACTGATAGACGTTATCTGGAAATAACTAAATGTAGTTTTCAACCCTGCTGTCACTCATCTTTTGCAATCCTGTTTCAGGCATATTAATATTTCTGAAAGTCCTTTTCCTATTTCATAGTATTAGGCCTATAAATACCAGAGAGTTACTTTAGTAATTTCATAGTATCATACATGGAGATTCCTGGATGCTTCCTGAAAAGCTGGTGAGTTACCACAGAAAAAGCAATTCATTTGAATGATCAATTAGTAAGCATTGCATAGTGGTACAGAAGACATTGAATTTGTTTATTGAAATTCAAAAAAAAGTTAGCTGTCTTTCTGACTAAAACAGTCCAGGTACATAACAACAAAACCTAGTTCGAACCCAGAGGTTGCAAAAAAGGAAGGGAAAGAAATATAGTTGTAAAGCACACAGAACAAAATTGCTTTCATCGACAAGATTAACCACTGCATATATTGTTGAAAATTACACTTATTTTAATTACCAAGAATAAATCTATTAAAAGTTTTTATCAAAATATGATGCATTTTTATTATGAAACCTGACTCTTTTCTGAAGTTTATTCTGAAGTCTGATATTAGTCATACTGCATTTAATAATTTTTCCTTCTCTGCTCTGATTGATATCATCTTTGTATACAAAACTGCACTTAATATATCATTACTAATAAGTAAGCCACTACCTGGAATGAACTAAATCTGTAACATTCAACACAACAGAAGGATGTGACATAGATCACACTGCCAGAATATCCATTAAAACTTGTCAGAAAGAACTCTATACAAAGTCAGTAGTGTCTTTTAATTTCCCTGAAAATCCTAATGTCAAGTAGTGACTCCAAAAATCTGTGACAAGTCACATCTTCATCATCCTTTAAATAAATTGCAAATGTGTATTCACAAGGACCTTCTCAGAAGCATTTCCTGGCCACATGTTCAGGAGATGGACTAGTGTTGGGCAGTCATTTTTTGTGTCTGATGATCATTTCAGTGTCAAACACAATGTCGTACTGTAAGAGCGACAGAACACTAGGTTCCAAGTTATTAAAGGACTTTTTTCTTGCTTCCATCTATTGGCATCTGTTTACTCTTTCTTTCCTACTAGACAAAACCAAAATCATCTTCATCACGTTTTCTTGTCCCTTTTTCAGTGCTGTCATGCTCAGAGCATCTGATTTGGATAAGAAAACACAACGTCAAAACACCAAAAGGTACCTAATTTTTCAATTAATGATAAAATAGAACTTTCAGTTCTTTTAACTTCATCAATATAATTAATTTCTACTTACTTACTTTTGAAGTTTCATTCTTTTCTGAAAGAACACCAATAAAGTAACATTTTGACCAAATCTTTATTAAAAACAAAGTAGTAATAATGAGTGCAGAAAATATTATTATATTACAATAATGAAAGATTTTTTTTCCACTGTTCTTTTGCTTGCCTGAATCAATCATTGATTTGATTGTTGTATTTACAAATACAAAATACATACAACTTTTGACCCTGGACATCTAAAAAGCCATCTACTTGTTAGTAGCAATGTAAATGACCCCATAATTTAGAAAGTGGGAAAAACATTTAATAAATGAGGCAGTTGAATCACTAGGGAGTTGGGCAGCTGAATGATTTCTAGCCTTCATTTAACACGGATGAAGCTAGACACAATGTTGAAACTTTAACAATCCCAACTAACATAATGAGAAACAAGACTTCTCATGTTATATTCATGTTATTCTGTTTAATGAAAAACACTCATACATTAGGAAGCAATCTGCCAAACTTGTACTACCCTCATTTTAGGCTTCTTGAGTGAGCTGCAGTAAAGAAACAATTACACACACAATAAGGCCTCTTTTTTCCCCAATTTATTTTACCAAATATTCATATGTGAATACAGCACATACCTAAGAGATCAAAAGGTAAAAAATATAACCTGAAATTATTCATAAGATACAAATAGATTAAAAAATATGAGGAAATTTCTGGATGTTTTTCTAAGCTATAATAAACATCTCAACAATATTTGCCATCAACTATCTGCTGTTACACATAATATTAAATTTTTTTTAACTGAAACTTTTTGGCAAATATTTAAGGAATTTGACCCAAGAGTTCTACTTACTTAATATAATCTAAAGTTGTCACCAATACAGTGAAAAAGGTTCAGTTAAAGATATATTAAATATGTTAGACACTCCTGAAACCAGCACAGAAAAAAGAGCATTTTTTCTGAAGTAGTTTGTCTTCCTTTCCCAAGCCTCTCCGTTCACAGAGCAGCACTCATGTGGTATATGCTGTGCTTTAATAAAAATGAACTATATCCTTATTAACAAAAGGAAGTGAACAAATTTTGCTTTAATAAAGAAGGTCATGCATAAGATTTTTCAACAACTGTTTTGGTAATGACAGTCTTTATAGTCCTTGCAAAACTAAACCATTTTGTGGATTTATTGTTCTGAAGGTCTTGCTGCTCATGAAAATTAAAAGCAATTTCCACTGGTAATAAAATCTACTATAAAAATACATTAGATGTCATTTATGTTTCAAGGTAAGAGCCAACAACCAAGTTCCAGTGCTATCTTACATAAGTTTCTTGTTCCTCCTTTTGTGGCTTGAGATACCATGCAGTTTGAAACAAGAGCCTGAAAAGCAGGAGTATATTTTTAATGTTACCCATCATGGAAAATTCCTGAAATAATAACAACAAAAAAGCCATCACCAAAACCCCAGTCACCGCAATAGTTTAAGAGCATTTTCAGCACCTGAAGGTGACATTTTGTTTTGAGGTGACATTCTCTTTTGAGGTAACATTGGTGGGATTCAGTTGCCTGAACATTAGTACCCAAATGTCTTTTTAGACACCCTAAAGTAATTGAACATATTTGTTAAACTGATGAGCAATATATTTTCAAGAACATCTTTTTTCTTTTTAAACAAAAAAAGGAAACAAGGCTGTGTGAAATTCAATTGCCTGAATGCAGATGTCTAGCATCACTTCAGGATAACCCACACAGCCTTTGGTTCTTCCAGGATGGCACAAGCTGTTTGTCATATCTGCCAGCTCATTCAGATGTCTCAGAAAGTCAATATCTCAGTGATTTTAATATCCATAAAAAAATGTTTTTGAAAAGTCTTTGGAAAAGGTAAAAAAGAACTCTGAAGTATTTGAAATATGAACTAGCCAAATATTAAACCTTACTTGAAATTCATGTCATAAAAAAACCCAAAACCAGTTTGGAGTGTATTAAATGGGCATAGATTTCATATATTCTTTCCTTGCAGTTCTGAATATAAGCTAGACCAAAAATAAGAAAAAAGAAAGCAAAACTTTAGGTTGTGAACTTCCAGTCTTCTAAAACTGAGAGATTTTTTTTCCCTCTACACTGTATATCTCTCTCTAAGCCAATGGAGATTAGCTCAGTTGGTTAGAGCATGGTGTTAACACCAAGACTGTGGGTTTGATCCCCATATGGGCCATTTATTTAACAGCTGGACTCAATGATCCTGATGAGTCCCTTCCAACTCAGAAGAGTCTGTGATTCTGTTTTCTGAGGAAGTCATAATGTTGGTTCTTTCAAGCTGTACTCCTGAAACCAGAGTTTTCTGTTAGTACTTCTTTGCTTCCTTCTTCTTAACTGGTTTTGGTTTGTTTGTGTTTTTTTCCTTTTTTTCATTAACTTAAACAATATCCTTTATAGCACCTGTCCACTTCTTATTGATGCCTACCTGTAGAACCTACACACACCTCATTTACCTCACACCCCATACTTCTACACGCATATTTTTTTCACAACTCTCTCACTGTTTTCATGCAAGTAGAAAAACTGCTGTGAAAATCCTAAATAATTAAGCCTAATAAGCCTAATAATTATGGCACCAAGTGGGATGCAATACAAGATTACAACACAGAAAATCAAAGTAAAGACTGGAGAAAAGCTGATGACACAGATTTGAAAAATGAATACTTAAGACTGACAGAGATTAGGACAGCTTTATCTTTACTGAAGCTTTAATAATTTCACTGTAGTTACGTCAGAGACTCAGCAGTTGTAACACAAAGAACCCACATTTGTTGCTTTTTAAATATTTGGGTTTTTTTAAAGGTGTCATTTTTTAGCCTACTGGGACCATCAGCTCTAAAAGACGAATCCTTACAGGAATTCAAGATTGATCCATGTACACAACACTTCAGCATGAATCATCCCTAAACTGACCATTCACCCTGCTGTCTAGAATTTAGTAGTTGCTTTTTCACCTTTGATGCTATATTTAAGTAGCTAAATAAGTGAAGCAATTTGTCTTTTTATAACTTCATAAAAAACTTCTTTTGTCTCTTTCTGACTTCCTACAATTTGTAAAAGAAAATACTGATATCAAGATTACAAAAATTCAATACAATATTTCAGGAATAACTGAAAGGGAGAAATGTAAATGGGGTGTAAATACAAAGCTTTCTGTTCTCTATTGCAGTCTTCTATTTGGTCTGAGAATGAAAAGGAGGCTTGAAGCCAGTGGAAGCATAGGATTATTCCAAAGCCTTCCTGTAGCAAGTAAAAATAAACAGCTACACCATAACTTCAGAAACAGAACTTGACCATTTCATGGAAAGGTTTATGAGACATGGTTGCAAGACCAATCACCATAGTGTGGACAACCCTACATAAGCCTCAAATATTAAAGCCATTAGAACAGAAAGCAACTATTATCAGTGACTGTACAAAAACTTATGAGTACAATACAAACAGAAATTGTCTACACATCTCTCCTTCTTCCACTTCAAGGAATATGTCCTGATTACATATCCACAGTCTTCCAAATGTATTACAGTAAAAAGTTGTAGGATATACATCATATATACACAGTGGATCTGTCACAAATTGTAATTTTGTTCTTTGCACATAGAGAAGAATCTCCAGAAATGAATATTTTCTAGAATGAAATTATATTACAAAAATATTTAGCTCATTTAAATTCACAGTCACATCCTAACAGTTCAGGCCTGCAGATGTTTAGTTTTGAAATGAAGCCATTTGCCCATATAGTGTAATCAGTTTACATGTGTTGTTATAGTTCAGCCATTGTTCGAGTTGATGTCTGACATAAATGAATCTTTCCCACTCCCAAAATCTAAATTTTCTTTTTTTACTATTCGTATAGCAATACCACCATGACAAGATCATTCTGTGCTCATGCAAACCTTTCCTTTCATGATGCTTTGAGAAGCTTTAACATCATTTGAATTTTCCTCTTTTTATGTGAAGATTGAATATCCAGCTGTTACCTTAATTAAGTCTGCCAAAGGCAAAGATCTGGCTTTACATACCTGCAGAGAGAACTTTCATGGTACTTTAATGACTAGCTATAGATTGAGCAAAGTGACTCAAGAGGCAATGCAAGCAAAAGCTTAGCCCAAATGAGTGCCAGAGCTGTCAATTTCCAAGTAGGAGACTTGTTTGTCACTCATGACAGTGAACCACCACAAATTACTTGCTTTAGCACTGCTGGTTAATCTTTTGCCACCTGACAGATAGAAGTAAATCAGCTGATTTATGTTAATCACTTACAGGAAGTGAGAATATTTAAATCTTGCCACAGTTTTTGCATCTGTGATGACAGTATTAGGAGATACCATAACAACAACCTATTATTTGTGGATAAGGTGTCATCTGAAGTGTGGTAGGGGAGGTAGTGGAGTGACTGACAGAGGATATGGAGAAACTGAAAGGCATCATTCAGCGCTTTTTCAAAAGCTCTCACACTTGAGGAGAAAGCTTCTGATTGTTCCTCTCTTGCATATTTTATGTTTTTACAAAGGTGAACCCAATTTTCAGTGAGATCAAGTTTTTATCATATGTATATATAAGTAATATGCATGCAAGTCTCCTGAAGAGATGTTGGAAAACTTATACCCAGCAGCAGCATCAGTGACTAATAGCTCAATACACCTCTACTAAAAATAAGAAAATAAATTTGGCACTACCATAAAAATCTTGAGGTGAATTCTTTGCAGAAAAATTGAGAATAAGTTTCTCTGTTAAAATAAAGACTAAATAATATTTGAAAGCTTATGAAATATCTATTAAGACCTTTGTCGTGTAGCTCTTACAATCCTAGCTGATGTCACGAACCTTGTACTAACGCCTGGTATCACCTGCCAATATAAGAGTAAAATGCGTTTCAAAGCACAACAAGACCGATTCTTAGTTTGCTTTATGGAATTTTCCCAATTTAATGCAACTGTATAATAATTTGGAGAACAGCTTGGATTTCCATGGTACCTTTTTGTTCTTCTAATGACTGCCCTTTCCACAGGATTAATGCTGCCATAATTGTGGTAAGTTATTTAATGGATATGGGCTTTCAAACACTTTTATTTACTCCAAAATCACTTGTGATATCATGTAATTTAGGATAAAAGGTAATAGGATAATTATTTAAATTTATTCACACTTTAACTCAAAATTTAAGCTTACACAGTTCATGGCAGGACTTCAAAATTTGGTAAGGGGAGAAAGTAACCTCTTCTGGGAAATGCCATTAAGGAGTGTTTAAGAGGCATATTTTTCATTTTAAAAATAGAAAAATAGTTCTATAGCTATAAAACACAGATTGCTACTTAGATTGCAGTCAGGTAAGCACGTGTTACTTTACCATTGATAATTAACTTCACCAACTAGTGCTCATGAAGTATGATACAGTCTTAAACTGCACCATCCCCTTGTATCATCAGGGGCACTCAGTGGCTGGATTAAGATTACATGGACATTAAAAAATTCAAAACTGCTCCTGAACATTTCTAATTTATTTTAATGCACTTATAGTTCATACCTGGCTACCTTTGGAGGTCTTTTTCTGTGCTTCATGGCTTTTAATTTTTTTCCATGGGCTTCAGAAATCCTTGTGCATATCATAGGTAGAATTATCAGGAGTGATAATTAAAAAGATAACATTATTGTATTCTGAATTGCATAAGAAATTATACTAAGAATTGTTAGACTACCCTTCCTGACCCCTTATTTTTTTCTGACAATATTTATAACCACCTTCAAAAAGAGTGTATTGTATTCTGGTTCACAAGTCTAACTTTTCCTTCTATCCACTTCCAGAATCACACTGGGTTAATTATCATTCATGTTCCCAACTGCCAGCACACATTCCACTCGAATGGGTAGAGGGGATTCTGCAGGGTTGTTTAAATAAAATAAGAGGCCACAGAAAAACATGGTGTCAAATATCACTTCCCACGTAACTAACTGTATCTTGGTTGCTCCCCATCAACTTTCTTTCATGTTTTGTTGATATTTTCATTGTACACAAAATGTTGTGTCTTTAAAACATAATACAGCTAATTTAGTTTTACATTGCTGTTTACTCACAGAAACACATATTTTTATAAAAGGTTGTGCTTTGGCTTTCTGCCTACAGAGCTGCTTTGGGGGGGGGGGGGGGGGGGGGGGGGGGGGGGGGGGG
>JAWMRA010000078.1:70204775-70235311 GCA_035584735.1 Pseudotriccus pelzelni
TCGCTTTTTTCCCCCCCCCCCCCCCCGGCATATAGCATATGTAAACAGTAAAAAATCTTACATTCAGATAAATCAGTTAGAATTGAAATACAAAGTTACAAAATATACTTTTTTATGACCTTGTTGACCTTCAAATTGCCAAAAAAACTTACTGCTCTATCTAACCATATATAGCTCATTGTATTTGAATCAACACACAGAAAAAGGTTAAACACAAAATTCCTCAAGCTGTAAAGAGTGCTTCAAAATTTTCTTCTCTAAATTTGAAAAGATTTTATTGGTTAAAAGGTGATATCTTGTGGTTTTTTTCCCTTCAGAAGCCCTGTCTGCATAGTCATATTTTCCCAAGTCGTTGTATGGAACTATTACAGAGATCCATATCATACCTATGCCCCTAAATTCCAGCTCCAGTAATACAGAGAGTTTAACAGGAAAGATGACACAAAGATCCACCAATACCAAGCTTTCAAGTGAGGTCATCATATGGTATTGTGCTGCATTATATTCAGCCTAGAAAGCTGACATTTCAAAGGTATGTAAACACAAATCTCAGTGGAATATCTGATTATTATGATTCATGAGTAATGGGAGAAAAAAAGCTAAACTGAAACACTGGAAGTCTGCCAGACAGAGAACTAGAAAGTGACTGAAGTGAAATAAATAGGTAAATAAACTGAAAATGAAAATATCACCTTATTATCATGAATAATGCCATTATAAAACACAATACAAAGGGTTTCTGTGCGATGGAAGTAAAACCAGCTGAAGTGTTCCATTTTTTCCACTTTATTAATATGGCTATTAGAATGTCTGATAGCTATACATACTAATGTCTATGAATATGGCTTTTGAGTTTTAACCCATTTCTTCTGATATGTATATAACAAATTGTAGCCTTACGCCATTAGAATGTTTATGTCACAGCAAGACCTGGTGGAGACAAACATGTCCTTTCAAATATAATGGAAAAATGGAGGAACTGATAATAGGAAAACTGATAATAGAGGAACTATGACATAATTTCAACTTGATTTTCTCAAAGACACTTTTCTTGACTTGATAAAAGGGAATTAAGTTTCCTAGAAAGTAAAATTCAGTCATAAGTAATTTTTGGTGAGCAGAAGCCTAAAGTTTCAATATTAGCAAACCTAGTAATATATCAAAATTCAAAAGCGATTGAAGCTTAGAAAATACTTTAAAAATCACTACTGATAAATGCAAATACAATATTTTCACTTATAAAAATGAAGCGTAGAGAATCACACGCATTACATTTACTAGACGTAAATATACATACATTTATAAAAATATATATTTACAAATATATAAAATTTACAAACAAGACTTGGAACACAAAGTTAAAATAATGGAGTATGGATCTTTCATGGTCTGCACTGAGTATGAATTTCTACCCATAGGAAAGAAACTTTGAAATAAAGCAGTAAACAATAACTCATGAAACCAGCAAAATTTGTATTTCTGGACATGGGAAATTTAAAGAACACAATAGTATGCACATGAATATACAGCTAATTCATCCAGCAGGTTTTGACAGAAAATATTAATTATTTTGAAAATATATTAAAAATATTTTTAAATCAGTACCACTAAAATTACTGCCATTACAATGAGAAACATCTGATATTCTTGGTTACAGTTTAAACCAAACTACAATCTGATTCTCACAGTATTTGATAAGTGGAAATTCACAGAGTCTGTATTATCTGTTTTTGAAACGAATGGCTTGTCAGCAGATGCATAATTTTAGACTAGCATTGCAGTGAAGAAGGTGAATATATTGCGAAAAATCTTTTAAGTTAGCTCTTTTTCAACATACTGTTTATCATTTCATAAGAAATTAGTTTAAATTCTGTTATAATTGTGATTTTGACTTCCATGTTGAGAAAAGTACGGCAGTTGAGAGGAATGCCACAGAGATCAGTACTGGAACTTATTTTTATAATTTACTAGTTTCATTAAAAGCATATTGAAAGATATGAAGTCAACTTTTTTTTTTTTTTTACAGATTTGAATGAAAAAAACAGAAAGATATCAGACCTAACCTACTCGCATATTTTAGTAGTTTGGAATAGCAAGCAGCTTACCTTCAATGCAATTGCTTTAATATTAAATAAAGACCAGCTGTATACCAGGAGACAGCTAATAAACAGAGCCCAGATAAATACTCCTAGACTGCAGTGTATGAAAACAAGATGAAAAAAAGCCTATGGTATGTGGGAAAATAAGTAAGAGTTGCTATATTATTATGTTTGAATAAACAGTCAGTTAATAAGTAACTGGATAGATAGACTAGAGAAGCATTATTTTTTTCTGTATATGCAAAATCAAATATGACTGCATTAGGAATAAATTTTAATCACAAATAAAAGACCACCAAAAATGGAGGAGACTGATTTGTCTCTATACTGTAGACAAATGTAATATACTTTTTCCAAATTACATTCAGCAACGTACAATTGTTTGAAGACAGTCATAGGAAACCAACACAAGAAAGCTTATTTAATCTCCGTCCTTCATTCCCAAGACTCATACCAATGCCATTTTAAAGCAATATTTCTATAAATTAATTTCTATGAATTCTATGGAATTCTTAGAATATTCTAAGAATTCCAAGGCTTGTGTTTCTAGAATCTCCTTCAGCAATCTATTTTAACACTCTGTTCTTTAATAATATAATGCTTTCTTCATGTTTCATCTAAAGATTCCTGGCTAAAATTTAGTCTCAGTATTTCTTATCCTATTTGTCAAACTCATCATAGAAACTCCTACAATTGTTTGCATTGAAACAGTGCAATATTTGTACTTTTTTGAAAAACTCTTAGAAATGCAATGGGAGGAGAGAAGGAAGGAAGATGGAAGGGCTCTTCCTTAGGATAAATAATTGAAATTTATTCACATCATTCCTTATAAGCTATTTTACTGGATACCTAATTCTATTTTCAGTTCTGCACAAGGCTCCTTAATTATATACCTGTCCTGAGATGCCCGTGGCTGTAAATAGCATGCATGTTTGCATACGAAATAAATACTTCCATGGACCATTTTCGGGCTGTGAAATTCAGTGACTTGCACAGCTAAATTTTTAAAATGGCTGCCATAGTTTGGCCCATCAAATTAACATTTCCCAAAACAATTTTGAAGGGCCCAAAAGGAACAATGCCCAGTAGGTGTTCTGGATCCAATCACTCTTTTTTGAAAGATAGGAAATGGTACAGTGTGATATGAGCCATTCTCTGCCAATTGTTTTTCCTCACAGAGTTCCTCTCCCTCACATATTTTGTTTACACTTAGTCTGACCACTACTGAGGAAAGGAATGGATTACTGCATTTCTTTCAAACAGAAGTATTGTTTTTTGCATATAAAGCAAATTTCAGCATGATGTTATGATTTCATATCAAACTTGTGATCCTTTGTAGCTCTTCTACCTCTTTCTTGACAATGTTATTAAGGAAATGAAAAATTAAAGAAGAGAAAAAAAAAAAAACAAAACCCACAACAACCAACCAATCAACCAAAAAACCCCAAAAACCCCAAACAATAAAATGAAGTGCAGGTTTATCTTGAATTTTAACCCCGACTTTGACATACCTGGTGCTGCCAACCATCTTTCTGTTGCCTTGAACTTAATAAACATACCCTCAATTCCATAATTCTGTACCTTAGCAAAATTCCTCATTACGATTAATAAGATCTAAAACAGATTTTCTCCAGATTTTCACTTGATAAAGCCACTATTTGCATCATTCAAAATAATGTATTTCAAGGAATTTAGAAACTAAAGATGTGTAAAGGTCTACAATAATTTGACTAGTAACTATTTTGGCAAAGAAAAAACCACAAAGAGTGAGTTTCTATTGTTTTTGTGAAACATTAGTGGAACTGAATGAGTTAAATTACTTCTTAGGGTATTGTTCTCACCTCTATCTTTATGCTTCAGATAACCCAGAGATACATGGACAACACAGTTTCCAGTGCTATGATACTGAACACTACATTCAAAGCTGATAAAACAAAAATCTGTAGTATTTTTATGGATGTATTATGTCCTACATTCTTTTGGGACACTGAAACTGGAGAGGTCAGAAAGGATCCACTGTTACATTCACCTAGATAGTGATAAACTGGACACAAAGGCTTTGTCTCCAGAAAGGGCTGCTGAAGGTAAAACATTACAAATTCTAGATCTTCTTTTAGAATTCTTTGGCTTGCCCCCTACATTTCTGGTCTTGTGTAATATATGATCATCGTTATGTTTCTTTACGTGATCCAGAGGCTATAGCTTTATAGGGCTTATTTTCAAACAGATGTTATTAGACTGAAAGCTCTTTGTTCTAATAAAACCCTGGATGAAGAACTTCATTCCCAACAGCTACTGAAAGTTTTTTTGGATTATAGAAGAATTTTGTTAGTGGCTTTTTTTAAGGCCTACTGCTTTGAGCTATGTAATTGTCCAGGTTTTCATATTAAAAGAAGAAATGGTTCAGACAATTGTGATCTTTTGAACCTCAGAATCAGTGTTTTCTTGTGGAATTAAGAAAATGTAATCTGAAACTTGTTAAACACAGCAAAATTAAGAAAAGCATGCTCTTAACACAGATTCTAATGAATAGAATATCATTCTAGTGAGACAGAGCATGATTTAAAAAATAGTGGTTTATATTTTACATTTAAAATTAAAGTTTTCCAGTTAAGCAAGTGAAAAACAGTTCCTTTCAATTTTTAATTTAATTTTTCTCTTAAATACTGCTTACTCAACTAGTTAATTTTGTCCATATTTTTACAATAACTTTATTTACAAGTTTATCTACCCTGTCAATTATAACAGCTTTATTAAATGAACACTGTAAACTCTTCCTACAGTAATGTCCTATGTTTTAATCTCCTTGCAAACTACAACAGAAAGAAAGAAAACAACAAAGACAGAACATTAGAAGTTGCAGAGGCAAGATACTATGACAGTATATATAAAGTCAAATATTTAAAGGAAACAAAAGGAAATTTAAAATATGTATCTTGAAATATTTTGCAATTCCATAAGTAGATTCTTTTGATGGTTCTGTATATTATAGTTTGAAAACCATGCTGAAGTTTTCAATTTGATATGTAAAATAGACACTTTGAGTATTATGTAAGATTCACTTAAAAAATTAAATGTTTTATAATTAGGATAAATACGTAAGCAAAGTGATCATTGACATTAAGATTTCTTCATAAGTTGTGAGTGTTTCCTTTTGCAGGAGCACAACATATTTCTAGATGCCAACTTAGTTTAATTGGATGCTTTTTGATACTACAGAGCAACTGAAGTGTTCCTAAAGTGGTAAGCTGTATCATAAAAGTACAACTGATATGTTTGGGAAGTCGATTCTAGAAAATATACTTTTGTGGAGGAGGGGAGGAGAAGAAAGGAAGGGAGAGGAGGGAAGGGAGGAATATCCTTCAGTGTCACTGTACCAGGGTAACAAAATAATATGAAGTACAGGTGGGCAGTTGTAATTCAGAATGCAAGTCAGCTACCCACAGGAAAACAATCACACTTTTATAAGTTTTCAGAAGTATTTCTAATGAAAAACAACACAATGCAAAAGAGAAAAAAACCCAAACAAACTACAAAATCTATAAAATATCAACCCTTCGTTTATTCTAGATTAATATTTGAAGATATTCACTGTTATACAGAGTTGTGAATACAATTATAATTCACTTCATTTCACAATGAAATGAAAATTATGGTAAACTTTACTAGGAGAAAAAATACTAAACATTCGGAAAACATAGCTTTGGGGCAGAGCGTTACTGTCCCTTGCAAAGGAGAATGTTCAGGCATGCTTATGCATCATTTACTCAAGAGAGTTAAATTTCATTTAATACAGTGGTACAGTAGAGGAAATATAAACTTTGTAGACTCTTAATAGAAGCCATCACTCAGAATATCCCGTTTCTAGATATCCATATTGCATAAATGAATAATCAAACATGCAGATTTTCCAGCCACTTGAAAAGAGCTCCAGGGAGTTCATTTCATGGTCTAGTGGTGTTGCTGCTGCAGAAGGAAGGAAGTACAGTGTCATTTAGTCTGAAGGTCTCTCCACCAGCCCCAATGTCAGCAGAAATCCAGTTCTGGGTTGGTTTTTTTTCCCCCTGAGAGAGATGCAGGTGGAATGGAGGGAATGAGAATGACGATAAAATTGTTCCTTCCAGTCAAGGCAGGCTCAATAACAAGCATTTATCTCCTCACAGTATTTTCTAAAATCTGAAGAGAAATCTTTAAAGTTCCCTCTCAGTTTTATATTCATGGATTCTTCCTCACTAAAATCAATAACCATCATAGATCTGAGAGTATTTATCATTCTTAATTGTTAAAAAGCATGTAAAACACTAAGCTGCCAAAAGGAAAATGTATGTTTCAGTGTTTTTTACACTCTTTGTACTTTTGTTCTCAAAAGAATTATTATCTCATTGAAGGATTCTGTCCCCTAAAGTGATCAGGGTGTTCAGCTGTACAATATAACCTTGAAAGGAACAGCATAGTGTGTGAGGGATAGTGACTGCTTTTAAGCTCCAACAAAGTCAGAGCTCATTATAACAAATTTCTTCAAGAAAAAACCTTATTCTTGAAGGCATAACCCATAGCATAATTGGATAACCAAACAAATTTCAGTATTAGAGAGAAGTTCTCTGAAAATAGTTTGTATAAAATAATAGACAGCCTTACCAGGGAAGTGGTTTGGCGTGACTTCGAATAGAAAACAACTCTTATGTAGAAATGAAACTGTCCTCTTGATTGTGAATAAAAACACACACAAAAAGCATCCAATATGTAAAACTGAATTTTCTTACTCTTTATGTACAGGAGAATGTAAAAGTAGGATGTAAGAAGCAATATTGCACAATACAAACAGGGTCTTACATTGAACCATGGCCAGGATACCTATGAACAAGAAGTTTCTTTCTGTTTGAAAGCCCCTCCTAAATAAGTCTCAGCATTAGAAAAGCAATGAAAGTTGTGGAATTATCCCAATGTTCAATAAATTTAATCAAATTTACCAACAGAACTCCTCAGCTAGACTCTAAAATTAATTGTGTTCATATTTTTCAATTAAAGAAATAAATTTGTCATATCCCCCCCAGTGCAACGCTATTTTGACAGCAACTGCATGGAATTTTACGTAAAAGAGGGCACTCTTGTCTTTGGGCTTAAAAAAAAACACCAAATGGGGACATAGCAGGGTGAGTAAATACAGCTGCATCTCCCAAAGAACAGTGGATGCCCCTTTGCATTAATATTTTCAGCTGAAATATTTTGAAAAGCAATGAATATCACTAAAGGTTGCTGTAAGTTTTAAATGTATCCCAAACATGCAGACCCCCAAATTCACCTGATTCAGAAATAAGACAAGAAATTACATTTTCCACCAAAGAAAGCCAGAAAAAAGATGAGAAATCTGTGACATTATTGTCTGGTTAACGTTAATGTTCCCCAAAAGCTGAGGTCAGAAACTTCTTATTTTTACTGTAAGTTACATCACTACCTAATTGAAAACTGTCCTTGACCACAACAAAATAAACAAATGAAAACCAACAATGACAAAGTGAGAAAGAAGTTAGTGCTTTTGCATGGTTGTTTCCCAGTGTTCCTGAATGCACGAGACACCATCCTACCATCCTATGGTGAAATTCCAAGGGAATCTGGAAAAGCATTTGGCAACACGTTTGTAATTGAATGTTCACACAGATGACTTGGAACTCTTCTCAAAAACTAAACATTTACAAAGACTTGTATTATTCCATCATAAAAATATGCCTAGGTTTGTTGCGTTTCTGACATTAAGCAGTTTTAAAAGCTGAACACTTTTGTACTCTCTAAAGCATTCAATTGCAAACCGCATTAGATTAATCTAAGGTACATATGTAATTTGTTAGGAGTTGTGTAAATTACAGGCCTCAAGAAGCTCATATTTTATATTCCTTCAGCAGGTTTTGTCAAGCACATTATTGGAGAGTCTCTTCTTTCTCCCTGTATAAACTTCTGTTGGATACATGGCGTAATACTCAAGTGTCTCCCTACATATATTCTCTTAAGAAAATAATTCATTTATATTTTCATTATTGTAAAATAATGTTTTGTATTTCTGTGAGCAAACTTGCTTCTATTTGCTCTTATCTCTGAAAAATATATAACTAAAAAAAATATTTTGCATTTTCTCATTTTCATTTAATTTTTAACACTTTCACCAATTTAGGTACATGAAGGCGTCTCCTTAAACTCCTGGAAAGCAAGGAATGGTTGGTGCAGAGAATATCCTTATTTAATGTACTTCACCAGGTTAACAGCTTAAGCACAGGCATATAATTTATACTTATATATCACGTAGGTCTGTATTATATGATAGTAAGACAAATGGTTTGTGTTAAGTCCCAATTACTTTCAGAATCCTGAATCATGTGATTCTCTGTGGTTGCCAAGACTCTAAACATTGTTTCAGGCTTTATCTAAATTTCTGCTCAAAAAAAATGAACTAACTAAAACCTCCAAAACATCAAAGCACGGACGATTTATGAAAATATATAATATATGAATAAGCCATTCATGTTGATTCTTGGAATTAAACAGGGTACATTAGTATTTGCTGCATTTTATATATGTATATATACATATATATATGTGTGTGTGTGTGTGTATGTGTGTTTGTGAGTATAGAAATACGTACATTCTTCCTTCTACATATGCATAGGAGGAATTTCTCTTGAAATCATTCCAAATGGAAGGACTGAAATCAGTAAGCCTAGTTTGGACATATAAAAGTTTTTTCTCAAGCAAATCTGTATATAAAACTAGTTGTATTCTAGTTTGTGAAAACAGTATTTCTGAGAACTGAAGAATGGACAGTGACTAGAAGTAGAAAATAATTTCTGCATGATAGCCTACAAAGAAAGACTTTACAAGATATTCCTCTTTCCATGTAACAGCTAGTAATAGCCTGTCAGATGAGGAAAGACAAAAAAAGGATTTCAAAGAGGTGTCAAAGTTTTATCAAACTTCAATCACTGTTTTAATTTTAGTGTGTATGGATACATTTTTTTCATATACAATATTAAAAGTAAAAATACCCCAGAACACTCCATTTTGCTTCCTTCTCACACCAATACACATTTTCTTGGCCTTTCAACAAATATTCTCTGGTTTTTGCACAACGCCCTTAAGCACTTTATAGATAGATTTTGGCAGCAGTCATGAGTGGTTTTGGTTTTTATTTTAACAAGTGGAATATCTGTGTGCTAGATGAAACTATGGGAACAAAATGTGTCACAGGACTACTTCTATATTTCCTGGTGATCCAAACATCATTTGGATGGAAAAACATAAAAGTTAACTTATAAAAATAAATACAAAGCTTTCCAAAGATGACCTAATTTTATTTTTCCTGCTATTGCTTGAGTTGCCATTTCATTGACAAACATTCCCATGATACAATATGCTATATGGTAAGACTTGTATTGCTATACAATATGACCTTGGCCTGGCAAGAGCGTGGAGCAGATCCTGCTGGAAACTACTAAGACAGATAGAAAACAAGGAGGCAATTAGTGACAGCCAGCATGGCTTCACTAAAGGCAAATCACACCTGACAATTTAATGGTCTTCTATGGCAGGCTTACAACATTGGCGGATAAGGGAAGAGCAACTGATGTCACCTACTTTGACTAGTACAAAGCATTTGACACCATCCCACATAACATCCTTGTCTCTAAACTGGAGAGAGATTTAATGGGATGCAATGGGTGGACTACTCAGTGGATAAGGAGTTATCTGGATACTTGCACTCAGAGTTGTGGTCAACAGCTCACTGCCCAAAGGGAGATCAGTGACAAATTTCATTCCTCAGGGATACGTATTGCCGATAGTGTTAGTAAACACCTTAGTGTCCACAGGGACAGTGGGATCTAGGGCACCCTCAACAAGTTTGCTGACAACATGAAGCTCTATGGTGTGGTCAACATGCTGGAGGAAAGGGATGTCATCCAGAGGGACCTTGACAGGCTTGAGATGTTGGCCCATGCAAACCTATGAGGTTCAATAAGGCCGAGCACAATGTCCTGCACCTGGGTCAGGGCAATCCTGAGCAAAAATACAGTCTAGTGGATGAAGGGATTGAGAAAAGCCTTGAGGAGCAGGTCTTGAGGGTGTTAGTGGACAAGACAGAGCAATGTGCACTTGTAGCTTAGCAAGGCAATCATATCCTGGGCTGCATTAAAAGAAGGTTGAGGGAGGCAATTCTGCCCTCTGAAGTGCCGCATCCATCTCTGGGACCTCCAACATAAGTACATGGACCTGCTGGAGTGAGTCCAGAGGAGGGCCACAAGTGTGATGAGAAGGCTGGAGCACCTCTCTTATGAAGACAAGTTGAGAGAGTTGTGGTTGTTCAGCACAGAGAAGAAAAGACTCTGGGGAGGCTTTATAGCAGCCTCCCAGTATCTGAAGGGGATTTAAAAGAAGGCTGTAGAGGGACTTTTTACAATATAGTGTAGTAGCATGTAATGATAGGACAAGAGGAATGGCTTAAAACTGAAATAGGTAGGTTTAGAATAGATCTTAGGAAGATGTTCTTTTCTTTGAGGGTGGCTGGATGTCCTGAGTGGTTGCGTAAGGAAATAGTGGAAGTCCCATCCCTCTAAATGATCAAGGCCATGTTGGATAAGGCTTTGAGCAACCTGTTCGAGTGAAAGATATCCCTTCCAGTGGCAGGGGGGTTGGAACTCAATGGTCTTCAAAGATCCCATTTAATCCAAACCATTCCATGAGTTTGTAGCAGTGTAAGAAGTAGCAGCATTAGACACTGTTCATATGAGAATAAGCCTATACAATGTATCATCCACACATGCCAAGAAAATTATTCCTCCACTCTCTCATTGAAATTAAAACTACTAATTTACCTGTTGAATTGTTTTGCTTGGAAATTCTCTTTCAAGTGTCACTCTTTTTCAATGGCAACAGATTATTTATTTTTAAAAGGAACAAGTATTTAACTGTTAAAGTTGTTTTGCCACAGTGAAACAAAACAGTCTCAATATATTTGGTCTCACAATTGATAAATAAGCCATCTAAATTCAGAACCCTATAAAACTAAAACAAACCTTCCTTTGGTGCATTTAATTCTAAAATTTACTCACACACAAAATCTCAAAGTTTAAGTGCAAATTATGGAAAACTTTGTTAGGCAAAACATACCAGGAACAAGGTGGAAGGGGGTGAAGTAGAGTAATTGGCTCACAGAAAAATGTGTTATATAATAATTTCAAAAAAAATTTGAGAGGAAGTGCTGGAAAATTTCAAAGGAAATAAAAATTTTCAGTGATTGCTGACAAAGTAGTATTTGTTTAATATCTTCTGATTTCCTCACAATACTTACAGTATTTTTTGTGATGCATTGTAATTTAATATTTTTAATTTAGGTGTGATATTTTTACTCAATTAGTCAAAAAAGAAAAAAAAAAGAAAAAAAAAAAAGAAAAAAAATCTTCGATTCTCCCAACTGTAAACAGCCTAATTTAGTAATTCAGATGTAAGAAGAAATTAAGGAGACAGTGCTTCTAGCTCCTTTGGTGATATTTTATCAGTGTGCATTATGTTACATACATTCTACATATATGGTATCAAGAATACGTGGGAATGCTGAAAAAAATTTTCTTCCTTTTGAATAACAAGACTTGGATTCTTGAAAATCAACATAATAGCAAGAGTTACTTTAGAATCAATATTTTTTTTTTCATAAAATAGCATCTCTCTCTCATTTCAAATGTTCCTCTGGGAACTAAACTGAACTTCATAACCAAGGTGATAGGACGCTTCCCCAAGTCTCAGTAAAGAAGTTTGCCTCATGAATTTCCAAACAAACTAGCATATTGGCTACTCTTAATTTTTTTCCATGCTAAACATATAATTCTATGGGTTTTATTTTCTTTCCTAGCCCTACAATAAAGTAAGTAGTTTTGAAGTTTTCTGAGACAAGGTATGAGAAACAGATATTTCTGGATTAAGTATTGCAACATTGCCTAAAATTGAAGCATAATTACACTATTTCAGATCACAGGCTGTTTTCAGTTTCAGATGAGTGCAATCTATAAAACTGTCCAGCTGTGACCTGAGGGCCTCTCTGCCTCAGGACTGTTGACAGGAGCCAAACCTTCATTAAAAGCAAAGTGTTTGCAGCAACTGAAGAGTTGTTTCTCTGGTGAAACAGACTTGCTGAGCTGAAATTTTGTGCCCACCTCCTGTGAGGCCACCTGGCAGTTCTGCCAGAAGCCTGGGTGTCCTTTCACTCTGTAAGTCAAGTTCCCCAGTACTGCAGTTGCTTAAATATAGGGCTACTGCATCAGCACCAGAGCTGGCAGCAGGAACACAGGGTCCAGACAACGCAGATCGCATCTGGGGCCACTTTCACTGGAAGCTTCCAGCTTTCTGGAAAACTATCTGGGACTTGGAGAAGAAAAAAGTTCTGAACTGGTATTCCCAGAGCTAGCTTCCTACATAATATAGGAACAATAAACTCTCTTTACCTATGATTTCTGTACTAAGATGAGAAGTCTCTTTCAGGGCATTCAGAGATAGATGCTAACAGTGGAATTAAAGCTTCCAAATTGCAGAAAGCTCACTACAGGCTTCCTTGAATTTCCACAGCAGTACCACACATCCTGACAAAAGGCTACATACACTTCAATTTTTTTTAAAAAAATCACATAATTCCTCTGTTAAATGCAAAAATATTGCTGCTTTCCGCTTATTGCCATTTCAAGTGTTGAGTTAACACAGTATTTGGAGCAAGACTTTATCTAAACAAGAACATTAAAAAACAGCTGTATTCCCATATGTTAACTCTAGGCAAGTTGCAGTATCATTCTAGACCAATGATAAAGCTGAATGCATATTTCTACATACACTATAGGTTTTCTGTTGGCATGATGGCCTCCTCAATTAAAGATGTGTTACACTTTGATCATAAGAACTATACATTTTTGAGGAACAAAGTTACCAATTTGCACTGGGTGAAGAGTTATTTAATAACAGTGATTGCTTTCTGATACCCACTTCCTGATGATACCAACTTCTTGACTTTTAGAATGAAACTATTTTTTTTATTAAACCAGAGAGAAACAGGAAAAATAGGCTATAAATGGGAGGCAGAAAGTATTCTATATTCTATTCTAACCTCTTGCTGAGGAATGACACTGTGAGATTTGAACTCATAGTCAGACTTTATAAAATCTAGCCACAGATTTTTAGTAAGACGACATCTGGAAAAAAAAACCAAACTAGAAAACAAAAAGACAACAACAAAAAAACCCAACGATACAGAGATTTTTCTAGAGAAGATATATCAATCCAGTGTGTATGGAAAGAAATCTCCCTGAAATGAAGGTATACAGTTTAATAAAAAATTCCTAACATTTTACATTTCTGGCTAAAAAACATTATTAAAATAACAGAAATGTAAACCCAAACATGACTGCTTTAAAATACATAAACAAGTGACAACTGCACATGGAAAATGAAAAAACAAAAACAAAACCAAAAACCAAAAAAACCCCCAACAGTTCATGTAGTAAAAATATTTATCTTTATTACTTATACAGAATGATATTGGAGCCTGACTAAATTCGTGAGGTAGGAATACCATCATGACCAATTCTGAATCTTTTAGAACTGAGCATGTAACACAGTATATATATGAGTATATATGTTACTGATTGCTGATTGCATAAGGCTTTGCCATCAAAGTCTCTCCGATTCAGTACTAGCAGATTAAGGCATAGCCACTATTCCTTAAAGCTATTTCTCCATGGCACCACAATAATATCCTGCTAAGGCACATGGGCACCAAACAACTTTCATGCAGCTGAGCTCTAGGCATGACGAACTTAGTCTGAATGATGGCACCTGCCTTGGACAGCTTGCCATCTGAATAAGCAAAATTGTACATGTTTTACATTTTGCCTGTTTGCAATACAGAAAGTAAAGACATCTGCACAAATTCATGCGGTAGGTCAACCCTAGGACTATGGTAAGAATCACAGCATCCTAACTCTGACTGTGAAGTTCTAACTATCATGCTACATGAGAAGGATACCTCTCAGCTCTGGCAGGTTTTACGTAAAGCCCTAAGGATTATAGAATGTGGCTGATGACTGTATTAGCATTTGTTGTGTACCAACAGCATGCTAGGAGCAGAAAAACAAAAATTAAGACAATGACTACTATAGAGAGAGGGGAGGGGAGGGAAAAAACTAAACATGGCACATAAAGCAATGAAAATAATTACAGACCTATCATGCTTAGAATCTATGCAGCAACAAAAATAATACAGTTAAATAATAAAGTTGCTTGCGGGCAATTTAAAAGAGATTTAATTATTTTGAATTATCCATCTTGGATGAAAAATCATTTCCAAAACCAGGAGAATTAAACATTCTTTTGACCCTGATATGAACTCTATTTTAAAGATTTTTTTATATATATGTCATTTTTATGTAGCACAGTTGCGTATTAAATTTATAACTTTGCATCAGTCACAAATTATATTACCTGAAACACATTTGTAAATACAATATGAAGCTGTGATGCATTTAATGATAAATACAATAAACTGCAATGAACCATTAATTGTGAGCTATGGTGGATGGTGTTTATAGATTTTACAAAAAAAACATTTGTGCCAGTGTTTGCTTTGTTGTTACCACTGTATTTCTCTTGCTTTACAAATGGAATATTTTTCACCATAACAAGTATGAAATGCAATGGGGATGATATCAAGTTCTTTTCTGCATTTATTTTGATTGTAGGTAGATAAGCTGATACTATTGCACTATATATAAATATTATATATATTATATATAATATATATATTAGTATATATATTAGCATATATGTTATATATTAGTATATATATTTTAAAAAAAGTATGTGTAGGAAGCCATTGCAAGACTGGGATGTAATTCAGCACCATCTAATAGCTGTGTCCTAGGTCTCTGGTTTTAAAACTAGCCTCTATAAATGCACCCTGTAGTAAATACACATATGGCTTTCCATAAGGTCCTGAGGGCAGCTATCATTTGCATTTGTAGCTTCCAGACTCAGGTTACATTTTTCCTTCCTGCAGCTACAACATTCTATGTAGAATCCTAATTCTGTGTCCAACAGTAAGAGTTTCTATTTTCTTACGCAGCAAAAACACTTGGCCTCCCTCTACTGCTCACCTCTGTGCTGGTTTCACTCACAATTCTGGATTCATCAGCAGATCAAAACTGAGTTATCAGTTCACCAGGGTTATCATCCAAGAAAGGAAGAATTTCAGAAGTATTCTCAAGAAAAATTGAAGGAACTAATTTCCCAATAAACAGGATTACCACCTTGAGCAAGTCACCACAGCTACCCTTAGACCTCAAGAGTGACAAAGATCTTTAAAAGTTTTGGTTTTGTAAGGGGAAAAAAATAAAAGAGACTCACAGTAGAAAATAACATGTTAATCTATAAAACCTGTCATTTTTTCTGAATATAATTTTAAGAGTTGTATAAAATATTCTGAGCATCTGCAAGTATTCTTAGATTAAGTTACCTAAACATTTGCTTTGGTTAACTATTAAGAAATGAATGTCTTAATTATTTACTTTAAAAATAAATATTTTAAAATGGATACATCAAGAAAATACTACCAGAGTGGTTTCTTCTCAGAGGTCTGATGAGTAGTAAAACTTTCTCAACCTGCAAAACATGGATGTCTAACAGCCAAGAATTACAAATTTATAAGAAAATAATTTTTCAGAGAAACTTAGTTCTTTCAAAGTTGGGCCACGAGTATAGTAACAGTAGATTTTCATGATGGCTTCTGGCCAGAATATGGAAGATGCAGAGACATGCTGAAAGGCTATAACAAATAATTTTCCAGCTTTTTTTGAAAAATCTTAATTAAAAAAAAAAATCCCCCAATTCTTTCTTACTAGGCATGTAAAGTTAGTTCAGTTCTGATCTTATTAAATATGATTAATATACCTATGTTAAGACTATTGAATCAAGCTACCTTTATTTTAGGAACAGTGAAATATTTTTAAATGCCATATAGAGGACTTTTTAAGTTGCCCCTAAAACTTATTCAATGCAATTATATTATAATATGTTAACACAGTTACAATTAATTATAGTGTCTAGCTCCACACAAGAGGAATCCAAAAAATTTTAAAGACACACGTTCTATCTGCTTGCAATAAATACTCAACCGCTAGACAGTTAAATTGCCTGTCAAATAATCTTATGAAGCTTTGATAGGCACTTCTGTTTTATGATAGCCTTTTTTTCTTTTTACTAGAAATACCTTAGCAGAACATGAAACCACTTTAATAGTTCCTGTCTTCTGCCTTAGAAAAGAGTCTGGCATAAAAATTAAGAGCTCATACGTTCTGCAAGCATTCTGAGAAAAGTTCTGTTTGCTTCTTCATTTGGCTGAAAGACCTAAATATATTTATTTAAAGTTATCTTTAAAAATATGCATAAAAGGCATCCTTAAAATTTCTAAAAACTGTTAAGGATAAAAATTTATTTTCTGCATTCTGTGACTGAAAAGTTGTTAAATTATAACTTAAAGTCCAAAGCTGCTACGTCTAAAAATAAGATTTAAAACACTTTTCCCAGTGACCAGAAGAAACTGTCATGATCCTAACACAGCCTTTAGTCAGACAAAGCAGAAAAAGCAGTATCCTATGAATCTCCAAAAGCAGAAAATGTGAAAGTCTGTGCCTTTTGGCTCTGCCTCATTTAGCTAGATCAAAGCGATACAGGAAAGGGAACCATTAATGGAAAACAAAAGCCTTTTCTAAAACTTGTAATACTTTCAAACAATCTACACAGAAATCTTACTTTTAACTACCTGCAACACTTAAAGATTTGCATTTGAAAGAGTATTACCTGCCAAGGAAGATGGATGAAATTAATACATCCTTCAAAATATTAAGGTATTATTTTCCTATATTGTAGTTGATTCATGATTAATTATTGTCAAAAAAATCAATGTCCCTAATTAGGTATTCTTCAATAATGATTATAATTTCCTGAGATAGGAATGTACTGTTCATATGTAAATGAGTTTCCCAGTTAATGAATAAAGCTAGTCAATCAACCTGCTCTACAAAAGGAAAAATTATGAGTAAAGATTTTTTAGGCTGTCCTTTGTTCCTTAATTGCAGAAAAAAACATGGATAATAATATGCTATTGCCAAATAGTTTCTATTTTATGAACAATTACCTTAGAAAAAAAAAGTAAATAAATGTATCCAGAAGAACACAAATGAAAAATGTTATAAATATTGCTTATAATTAATAACCTATAAGATTTTGCGTGGAATGACTTACCATCATTGTACATTAAAATACTAAAACAGCACAGAATGATCATTACACTGAAACATATACTAACGTTTCCTTGATCATCTCAATGACAAGTAGATAAGGAAGAGATTGCTTGAAAAATGTGCTGGGGGGTGGCTATCTTTCTGTTGAACTTGTAACTGAGCAATAATATGAAAGTCTTGCAATACAGCCCAATTTTCAATTGATGTGTAATTATAATGCCTCTAATAATAAGGGTTAATACCATTTTGCTAAAGCATTTCAAGTACGTTTGCAACTATTTGCATACCAGAAAAATTTGTTCAGAGTTTCAGCAAGTGAATACTTTCTTTGGTAAATGTAATGGCAGCTCTGCATTATTGTCTGTCTCTCTGCAGAGTGGTTTTTGCTTGGTTTCTGGAATCAGAAATGTTATTAAGAAGCAGAAGATTTTTGTGTACTGTACTCAGATTCAAAGAGGTTCTAGATACCCTTGGAGAACAGAAACCAGAATATTTTGCACTTTACAAGACCGAAAACTATAGTCTTCAAATTGGAACATAGTTAATTTCAATCTCTTCCCTTTGTGCCTATGTTACTGTGCTGATAGGAATTCAAAAATAGAGAATGAAAATGAGATCAGAATAGTTCTGATGCCTTATCTAGCATAATATTTCAGCATGTCAAAGGATATATGACCTTCTTGTTCATGATCAAATTTTTAAATGCTGATTTAATAAAAAAAAATCACCTTGTGGCCCCAGAAAGAATACTACATTGTTCATTCAAAAGATTTTCTATTAATAGTCGACTTATCATTACTGCATATGATCACTACACAGAAATTAACAAATGATTCAATTTTTTTCAGATCTAAACAAAGTACCTAAGAGTTGCCTAACAGAAATAGTAAGCCTGACACTCTGAATTAATATCTTATGCATTGATGCATGCTGAATCAATCAAGTGCATCTGGAAAACACTTTACTTTCTGGGGTAAATCATAAGCCATAAAAATATCCTATACCTTCCAAAGGGGTATGCTTTGCAGCCCTTCACACGCCATTTTGTTTACAAGTAATGTCCTCAATGCATCCTGGATGCATCCAGTTTTCATGTACTGTACACCATTTATGCAGAAATCTCATGATTTTTTCAAATACTTCTGAAAAAGAAGAACTTTTGGGGGAAACTCTAAATACAGGTACCTCCAGATTCAGTGCAATATATCAAAACCTAACATGGATTCACCAAGGGCAAATCATGCCTGACTAATCTAGTGGCCATCAACAGAGGGACACACTCATGAGAGCTTTTATCTTTAGACATCACAATACTCTTGCCTAAGTGAAATCAAGGCATGTGTGCACTCAGTGTGAACCCTCCTATTAGAAATCATTTGTTGTATTAGAAATTAGTCATGGAAATTACTCCCTGTTTCCTACAGCAGTGGATATGCCCTTTAGTCTGAATTATAAGTATTAGAACACTTATTTTGGAATTTGTGATAGCATACTGCTAATTAGCAGTACCAGCTACAGTCACACTGTCTTGCATGCACTTCTAGAGAGGGAGGATGAGGCTAATGGTACAACCATTTATGAATCGCAGTGCTCAGCTTTTGTATTCTGGTTACTTATTACTCTCTTTATTTACAGAAATATAATAATATATTTTAAAAAAATGAAGGAAATGAAAAGAAGCTAGCAACGGTATTCATCTGTGATCAGAATTGGATAAGAGTTTATTAGACATGCTAGTTTTAAAACATTTTCAGACACAAATTACACCCAATAATTAAAAATAAGCAAATAATAAATAATTACATAAATCAGGTCTAGTATTGTAAGTGATTAATTCTTCTCTTCTCTACTCTCTGCTCTTTACTCCAAACATTTTCAATGGACTAGTTTTTCACTCAATCCACAAACTGATATTTAGATTTTATTCATATGTCTGCAGGTATCACTTTTATCAAATCAGCCTCTAGAACACACAATTTGTATCAGAGATTTCCCTTTGATTACAACAGAACCTCACACAAATTCCAAAATTAAACTAAGAATGCCCTCCATAGTCAGCACTACAAGGGAAAAATTGATACTTCCTTCAGAATAAAAAGTTTTAGAAATAACATCACGTAACTGGACCACTTGGGTTTTGATCAAAACTGGTTTTTGTCCAAAACTTCATTTTATTTCTCACACCTAATCTTTATTATGTGATAAGTAATTTTACCACATCTAGATGTAGCATTTTGTACTTTTAAACTAAAATGGTAAAAAAAATCCAAATGCTCTAAGCACAGGCAAATTTTCAACAAGTCAGTCTGAAGCATCTTAGCACCCTCATCCTCAATAGGTTTGACATAAAAATATATACTAAGTGTTCTTGAGTACTTATTATTCTTATACAAAGAACAAAACAGAATTATCTGATTCAGAGGCTGGTATGAGATTTAGGGACATTTTTTACACAGAGATACTGAAACTTCATTTCTTCCTTGCAGATAAAGGGATAATTTTTTAATAAATGCATAGTATATCATGGAGGAATTTAGGATTTTTGTTCGCTCTAAGCACCTTTGAAAATACATATACTTTATTACTTCAGGTCATAAACCAGTCAACATCAGAAAGATTAGCAAGGATGATTCTCTCTGTAATGGCTAGCTACGCTGTGCCTGCTGTTCCATTGACACCAATTTTTCTATATGCAACTGAAGGGGAAGATTTTAATTTGTTGGGTTTTTTTCCAGCTCCCCATGGTGGTACATCTCCTCACCGTACCTTTGTTTCACGACAGTGCCACAACACCAGCTTCAATCAAAGCAAAGCGCTGGACAAGTAAAACAGGGTTAGCTGCTGTTGAACTCATGGGGCCAATGATGTGATGCGGTATTCTTCACACCTTGCAGCAGCAAACTGACCATACAGGCATCTTCTACAGGGTTTGGGAGCCAAGACCAAAACACCCTGCACTTGTGACTTAGTGCTCAATTTCCATACAGGCTCTGTTATCATAACATATCACATAGCATGGCCTGTTTTAACTTTTTGCAATCTACTAATGTCCTTATGTTTTCTGCATCAGGATATTATGGCAGCATTGAAGGTCTTAGCAGGTGGAAAAAAAGAATCTCCTTTTTTAGTCAAGTCATGAATTCCTATAAGTGTGACCTAGTATCAAGAGCATGTGTTTTTAAAAACCTAAATTAGAGATGTCCTGTATTACTAGGAAAGTTTCACATACTCATTTTCTGCACAAGCATAAATTTTTCTCTTATTTGAGTAATAAGAGAGAGATGGAAATAACTGACTTTCACTGGAACTAGTATTCTGTTTCTGTAAAAAAAAAATCTTTAAAAAAACTCAAAAACGACAACAAAAAACTCAGAAGAAAAACAGACATAATCTATTTCTTCCATTTGACCTGGTATCCTAAGGATCTTCTCCTATATCTTTCGCTCATTTCTATTCTTACCTGAGCTCTCCACCTGGGTAATTTAAAGATGGAAACTCCCACTTTTTCTCTCTTAACGTTACCAGAATTAGACTTGAAATGGTCTGGATCTAAAACTATGATTCAGACACCATGTTAAATAGATATAACAACCAATCCAACTGTATTTAGAAAGTTATTAGACTGTTTCCTCTGCATTATTAACATATGCACACATAAATTATTTTTTATTTAATAGCCAGCAAAATGAGAAGTTTATAAATCAAGTTTATTACACACTTCTATAGCCTCAAGCTGATGGGCACAAATTAAATTTTATGTTAACTTGCTTGAGTAGTTAGCTCACAATTAAGATCTTGAAGAATTAGGCAGGTGGTAATAGCAATATACGAGAATTTGATCCAAATCTTGGGATTTAACAGCAGCGTGTGAATGAGTTTGTATGCAGCTTATCACCACTGGAAACCAGCTTAATATAATAAAACCAGATCAGGAGGAAAAATGAGTGGGATGCTGGATAAACTAAACATTTTTCTTTTCTTATTTATTCATGTAGTTTCTAATTTACTGCCATTTCAATTGGAAACTATCTGTTTCACGAAACAATTAAAAAACCCTACAAATACTAGGAATACCCTAAACAATACTGCAGATTGTGAGCCCACCTAGACCTAAAGTGACTAAATAAGGAAATATTTGTATAACAGCTGTGATTGCTTTAAAACCCAGCATTAAAATATTCAGATGAATGACTAAAGACAGAAATAGAGAAAAGTTTTTCAGAGAAATTAAACTACTCTAGAATTCAATATGTTTCCTTTTTAAGTTTCCTTTTTAAGTGAAAGCAATGATTTTGGAGATCACACAAGTAAGACAAATGTATTATAGTTCTAAGAAGCATATGAATAATTGATAATAAAGGTACAGTAGAAATGGTCATTTAAAAATATACACAATCCTAGATCTACAGTACGCTCCCATCATTCTTTGTTCTGTATTCTCACAAATATAGTATTAGAAAAAAAGTCCTAAATATAACCTTGTTTTGGAATTTTTACTCTCCAATTGCAGCACAATTGTGGGTCTCTGACTGACATACTGATTTATTCCCAGCAAGGGTCTTATAATTAATGTGACCTTTTGATAAGGTGAGAGATATGGGGTGAGACAAGTGCTCTCAGGAGAGCTATTAGCAACTTCTGAGCAATTGCTAATGTTAGAGAGTTATCTTTTTTTAATACAGTTTGGAAGATAATTGACAAACCATGATAATGAGTATGTATAGGAAAGGAAGGAGAGCATAAAAGAGGTGCAAGAACTGTTAATTACTCAAAAAAGGTGAGATTTCACTACTGGATAAACTGTGCATTTTGGGCTGTGGCTCCAGGAATGCAATTAATAATTCCAACAGAATGTAAGAAAAAAACCACAGGTCTACATGGGCCAGAAAGAAGAAAAAAGAGTAAAAAACTTTATTTATCTTAAGAAGCCTTAACTCTCTTCCTTCACATCACATAACAGGTGGTTTTATTTCTTCTCATCAGATGGTATTTGTACCAAGGGAGTTTTCTCATTTCCCTTCCCATCTGGTTCTGCACACAGTGATATAACATAATACCAAGATGACAAAGATCCACTAATGTTATTTGAAGAAGAGTAACTAACCTTTTATTTCATAATCTGTGATCCGGTAACTCATTCATGACAACAAAACAAGTTTTTACACTACAATCATTTTTGAAACAAAAAGTAAGATTAAATTGACCTATCAGTAATGAAAAATTGCATGAAAATCTGTGACTTTATATTCAGAAGGATTAGGCAATAAAAAGAAACTTGTATATTTAATGTATGCATATATATGTATTAAAAAAACCTGTTTACAGTTAACAGAAGTGTATACATCTAGAATGTAATTTTTCTCATTATAGATAGAGAAAGCAGTGTGTTGAAAATACAAAATGGCAGAAAAGCCTTTAGCAGTAGAAGAAAAATGCAAACAAGAGGAGAGAAGTGTGAGGGGACTCATTGCAAATCTGAATGAAACAGTATATTATGACTATATCTGGGACAAAACTGATCATCTAAAAGAAAACAAAAAACTCCTCATCCTCCATTTTGTATGGATTTCTGAATGTTCAGACTGCTTGTGCACTTATTTTTTCACATTTGCAAGTTACACACTAGGCTCCAAAGCAAATCATTTGACAAAGCTTGTCTTTTTGGCTTAACACATCATCATAAAACTATGATATTGAAGGAAGAGTAGAATTTTCCAACATTTCTCGTTCAACACTAATTTTGCCAGAAATGGTGGGTAACCAGTAGCAAGTGGCAGTAGATGATTATACACCAGAACTCTGTGGGAAAAGATTCTTTTGAGCAGTGAATCTTTATGGAGTTACAAGCTTAACCAAAACAAGGTGCAGTGAGGAAAATGTAATGGCAGATAATTTTTGCATCACTAGACAGAATAAAGTATAAGGTAATTTCAGTACCTGTGAAGAAAGAGTGGTTCATCAGAATCTCTAGTTAATACTTTCATTTTGAAATTATTGGCAGACTGCAATGAATTTCTGTCATTTCAGAAAATTAAAATTGAAGTCATTCTCATAATTTAAATGCAGCTGTACAAAAACTACTGGCATTTCTCTGTAAGGTATCATTTTACTCTTCAATATTTTTGCTAGGTGTTTTAGACCTCATGCATTTGTTTGTTACTAACTCCTTTTGTTTTTACTGAATACTTTTTAAGATGACTGTCATGGTGCAAATACGGAGAGAGAGGCCAAATGGGAAAAGAGACAGGCATTACCATTGTGAAATTATTGATTTCTAAAAAATCTCAACCTGAGCCTTTCACAAGCAAAAACTTTTAATAATCTTGTTCCCAACCCCCGTCATCACCTCTCTTCCCCCACCCAATCTCCTCTTCTTGATCTCTTATTTAGAGAGAGTGAGACTGCAACCATCAACACTAACAGAAACTGGTTGTTACAATTCCAGCCCGGTGAACAGGTAAGGTATTTATCAATTGATTAGGAAGGACTCAGGTTTGCACCCAGATTACTGAGTTAAAGAGATGTAATAACAGGCAATAGCTTGATGAGAACAGCCAAGAAACCTACGTGATCATCTAGTTTTGTGCAAAATCCTAGAGATTACTGAATCTGTGTACCCACCTCAGGCAGATACAGTGGAGCATAACAAAACTCTCCAGTTGCCTTTAAAGCAGGCAGTTAAAATCAATGCTTCCAAATAGCCTTTTCCATTTTGAGCAGAATATGAACGTGGTCATGTGCCATGGCACTTCACTATTCCTTTTACCTGCTGATCAGCATTGCACACAGGAGTGCTGCATCCAAGTGCAGCACCAGAGATGGGATTAGTACATGGTAAAATGCCAAGTTCAGTCACTAATGTGGCACACCAGCAGTTGTGTTAGGCAGATATATCCTTTGCAAGCCAACAGGAATATGAGTTTGTGGCAGGAAAAGAACCCGTGAAACAGAGCTGTGATTTCCTGCATTTTCTGTATCGCACCTCAGTTTCTTTTCTGCCTCCTCATCAATAGCTCTTTTCCATGAGAATTTTTAGGGAATTTGATTTTAATGCAAGTGAAATAAAGATCATCAGTCCTTACTTATCACCATATGCAAGCCTGAATATATTATTTGCTTTGCATCAGTTTTTCAATAGAAAACTATAACATACTTCCAAAGTGGTCCTGGGAACAAGGAGAGGGCTGGGGAAAGGTGTTCTTTTCATATTTTTTCTTTGTTTCTCACTATCCAATTGCATTTTACATATCAATAAATTAAAATTGTTTTCCCCAGGTGAAGTCCTTTCCCCCATGATGGTAAGTGGTAGGAGATCTCCCTGTCTTTGTTTTGACCCACAAGCTTTTCCAGCCTTTTCCCCCTCAGTGAAGATGGGGCAGGTGGGTGAGGGAAGATAGAGCAGCTGGATGGGCATCAGCAGCCAGCTGAAATAAACCCACCCACAGGAATTAACTAAAAATTATATGGAAACACATCCCCTGACTTGTATGAACACGTATTTAAACATCAATATTTTTAGATCTTTTCCTTATTTTTTTTTTTAGCTCGGATACTTGATTGTTACATTTGTTCCTGAGTGGAACATTAACATTTATTGGATGCACTTGCTTTAATATAGATATCTTTCTTGAATGTTTTTTTCCCTTCATTTTTTTCTGGGATAAGCCTCATGCAGGTAACTTTTCCATCTCCCAAAACACCCTTAAGTTCCACCCCGTGCTCTACAAGAGTGCTAAGAAACAGGGGATGGTGAACATCTCTGCTCAGCTCAGCAGGCTGATGTAATGTGCACAGCAGGCAGCTGGAGCCACAAATGGTGAAACAGTTAACAAGAGCTTCAGAGACCTTGATGTATGTGCACCAGATAAAAGTCATCACTCATGGATACTATAAAGGTTCCAAACCACCAAAATATAAATCAATGCATAACAGCAATAAACAATTGCTAATGTATCACCAGTGGCTCCTGAAGCCTTGCATGAAAGAATAAATCACAGAGAAGTTATATTTTTCAACACAAACCTTTATGTAATGTGTAACCAAGTTATTCCTGTTTGCAGTCACATGTCCATGTGCTGCATTAACAAAGGTGGGTTTTTCCCCTCTTCTTTAATGCACTGCATTGCTTTTAACATAAGCTTTTGGAGGGAATGAAGTCTGTGTCACTTTATCATTCTGCATTAAATATATATGTATATGTATGTAGTAAATACATATATGCAGTGTTAGTGAAATAATTTACCTATATGAGGCCTATACAAGTGTCCTGTTTGCAATGTAAACAAATAAAGAAACAAACAGACCAAGAAAAAAAAAAAAGGAAAAAAAATAGGGCAAAGACAGTAAAACAAAGTTTTAAGAGTAACAGTCTGTGTCACTGCTGCTCATTAGTACTGCTGAGAACTGCCATGCCAGCACACAGCACAGCCATTTTGCTGCGGGCATTCATATGCTGCTGCACTGTGTTAATGCTTCAGCCTGCCTGGACCTAGCTGGGGACTGTTTGGGCTGTGCTCTGCTGCACAGTGCAGACATACCCTCAGGGTCTAGTGCTGCTTATTCACATTTCCTAATAAGTGCTAGCCTACTAATAACAACTCTAGCACTTGTTACAGAGCAAGCAGTGCACATCCATTCTGCAATATGCTTCCTCACATCTTACCCCATGGCATTCTTAGGTGTATCAAAATCTAGTCAGAGGAGAATAACAGAACATACTGGAAAATAAGGATTTTTTCTCAACTTTTTCTTTCTTCTGCCTCAATTGTTTATAAGCAAAAATTGCATTGCATTGTATTTGGGTGAGTACTTTCACCAACAAAAACATCCCACTGAATACTGAACAAAATTAAAATATGTGAAAACAAAACAGAGCAGGTTAAAAAGCCAAAAGAAATCATCTTCTGACCCTTAACTCAATTCATGTTTCTTGAATCCACAGCAATTATGTTATCATGCTGACACCATTGTCATTAGTAGTAATGAGAAAACTGCTCTATTTAAAGATCATGAGACGTGTACTGCAAATGTATGAGAATAAGAGTCCTAAGGGATTAATGATTTTAGTTCCTAATATGCAACACGATTAAAAGGTACTCACTCTAGCAATGGGAGACTTATCCTTTTCAAAAAAAGGCAAGAAAGAAAACAGAAAAAGCAAATTAAAAGTATTCAGCCACAGACATAAGGCATTAAAGCTTTTACGGAAAAGACCACAGACTTCTGTCATGGATGGTATAATACAAATGTGAGGAAAGTGGGACATGGAAAGAGAGATTAGAGTTCTATTCCTCCCCATCCCACCAAGAATATCAACATCTCCTTAAAAAGTATACACTTACACTTAAAAGGCACTGCACAGCAGTAGCAGTATTAAACTTCAAGACTAAGAGAAGAAAAATGCAGAATAAAGAGCAAATAGGAGAATGGCATTTGATACTTGTTTGTCACTTCCAGAATACTTCCAAATAATAAAGTAATGAGGAAAGCATTATGTTCCCAGAATTGTAGGAGACATAACTGAAAGTTTTTTTACAGATACCTTTTTCCATTCATAATTAATAACATACTAATTTCTATGTTTGAAAAGCCAGCAGCAGCCTGTTTTATTTTACTATTGCAAAATCAGAAAAGGGGGAAAAAGGGGCAGAGATAATAGAAGAACGTCACAGGTTTTAAATGTCTAAGAGAGCAGAAAGAAAAAAAAATGACAGAACTGATGGGGGGGGTGGAAACCAACAAAAAAAGGATAAATTCTAGACCTACTTACATTTAAGGGATATAGCTCTGTTATGAGCACCTGAGCAGCCTGTCCCATATCTGTAAAACACTCTGTATAGAGCTTCAGACACTAGAACATTAGGAAATTTCCCGTGGAAGATCTCTACCTCACAGACCATAAAGACCCCTGGAAGGAAAATGTAGGATTTGAAAGGAGAAGATAGAAAGGGGGAGGATGTTTGAATCTTTTGCTTTGTAGGTAGGGAACATTCAAAGTCTCCTGACATATCTACAGGCATGAGTCTTTCACACTAGCAGCAAGAGGAAAATCTTAAAATGTTGCTCATTTGCAGCAAAACTTATCGAGGGCTCATTTTGAAGCCTTTCAAAGTATGTGCTCCAACAGACTTCACATTTCAGACATTAAAGCTCTGCCTTGCAATCATGTACTTGAAAAGGCTGTCAGCAGGTAGGTATATTGCTCTCCCTCCCACCCCTTTCTGCTCCAATGAACTTATAAATACATCATCAAGAAACAAGTTCAACGATGTCAGGTTGAGTCTGATATCTTGAATAGGGTGGAGAAGATGTCTTAGTGTCTTTCAAAGAGAGATGGCATTGCTCCTGCCAGATCTTATCAACTCGTGGCTTCTAGCAGGTTGTGCAAAGTCCAAAGTTTAAGTGGTTAATAAAACAAAATTTACTCCGAAACACAGTCACAGGAAAACTCCACTTTCTCACAACCCCTTAAACACTTTCCTGACAAGCCTAGAAAGACACTATGACATATTCTCCTTAGTACTCAGGATAACCAGCTTCATCTGCTGCTGGTGAGAACTGGAGCTAGAAAGGGACTTTACCGTCGGGAAATGGAGCATATATAGGCAGGAATGCATTCTACCTCACAGTGTCTCTAGCAGCCTCTAGTGTCACTTAGACATTTTTAACAAGCAGTTTTCAGGAGACAGACTTAATAGGTCAGGCTTAATAATGTGACACATAATTAGGAACAGTTAAGGTTATATTACAGTATTCCTCTTCATAGGATTCTTATGACCCTCTAATTACATTCTCGCTTGAATGACTTTTAAGAAAAATAATTTCTGTATTCTACTGCATACCTATATAGTACTGTGTTCTGACTCATTAAAAAGTATTGTGTTAGCTCTTGGCACAGGACCGTGCAATTCTCCCCGCTTTAAAAAGAGAGGACTATGAATGAGGACTTGGCTAAAAAGGATCTAGAGGCAGCAGCAGGCTGCAGTCCAAATATTTGGAAATTCTAGGGTTACAGTGATTGTTAAGGAATTAATTTACAATCCAGGACCAGAAAGAAAATTGCATAAAGCAGCTTGTCATACTTGCATCCACCCATGATGTTGAAGAAGAAACAGCGAAGAATACATGCAGAGACACCAGAGCTAGCAGCTTACCAGATAGCCAGCTGAAGCTTATCCAGCCTGGCTGCAACACATGGCACTGGGACCACATTAATATGGCTTTGGATCAAAACCACCCAATCTATTGCACTATGTGGACATGCCGCCTCTGATCTCTGCTATTTTGAAGTGACTTCTAACCTTGTTATAAATGCTATGTTGGATTAGTCACTGAAACACACAGTAACAAAAGTATTCTAGTCCCTACAGCAGAACACAACACACTTGGTTTCAGCAAACTCCGTCTGGTTTTGGCTTCTTTCTCGAAACACTTGTTCTGTGCCCTTTGAAACTCTGTTCCTCCCTGGTATCTATGGAACTCTCTAGGCAATCCAGGAGGCTCCAGGAATGCATTGAGGTTAACTTCATAAGCCTAGTAATAAACAGCCCTAACAGAGGGGATGTGATACCAAACCTGATGGTCACCAACACAAGTGACCTAGCTGGTGACTAAAACGTCTGTCTCTTCTTTCTCGTAAGCCTCCTTTAAATACTAAAAGGCTGCAATAAATTTTCCCTGGAGCCTTCACTGCTCCAAGTGAACAACCTTAAGTCTCCTTAAACTGTCTTCATGAGAGAGGTGCTACAGCCCTATGAGAAAGAAGGGACAGACTTTTTAGCTGGGCCTGTTGTGATAGGAGTAGAGGCAATGGTTTTACACTAAACAAGATAGACTCACACTAGATATAAAAAAGATTTTTTTAATTATTATTATTATGATAGTGGTTAAACACCGGAACAGGTTGCCTAGAGAGGTTGTGGGTGCCCGATCCCTAGAAATGTTCAAAGTTAGTTGGACTAAGCTCTGAGCAACCTGACCTAGTTGATGATGTCCATCCTCAGTGCAGGGGAGGTTGGAGCAGATGACCTTCAGAGGTCCTTTCCAGCTTAAACTATTCTATGATTCTGTGATGCTAATCAAGTTGCAGAATTAGAGTTCATCACTGTGACTCTTCCCACCTCTTACCTGCATCTCCTTAGGCTAAAATGTAGTTTCTGCCCAGATGGTCTCAGCTGCTCCCAGGGGACTGAGCAGTCTCTCCTTCCCAGCAAGGTTTCAGCTGAGCCAGACACTCCTTTTTTTAAAGGAAGAGGAGTTCTCTGAGAACAAATAGACAAGTATCAACCATCACACAGTGATATATGAAATATTGTAGATATTATTCATATCAGAGATGGTCTCTTCAGGGTCCCAAAGGAAAAATGCCTGAAAAGCTTTACTGACAGATTACTAAAAAAAAAAAGTTGGGAAAAGGAGTAGTAAGTATCAAACAGAAAGAGGGAGAAAAAGAATAATCTAACACCTCACCTTATCCCCACGACCTCAGAGCCTGGCAAGATTATGAAGCAGATCATCTTGAGTCCAATCACACAACACCTACAGGATGGACAAGGGATCAGACCCATCCAGCACGGGTTTAGGAAGGGCAGGTCCTGTCTGACTAACCTGATATCCTTTTATGATCAGATGACTCGCCTGGTAGATAAGGGGAAGGCTGTGGATGTGTCTATCTGGACTTCAGCAAAGCCTTTGACACTGTCTGGCACAGTATTCTCCTGGAAAAGCTGCAGCCCATGGCTTGGACAGGGGCACTCTGTGCTGGGTGAATGGGTGGGCCCAGAGAGTGCTGGTGAACGGGGCTGCATCCAGTTGGTGGCCGGTCACCAGTGGTGTTCTCCAGGGAATCAGTGTCGGGCCCTGATAAGTCCTGTTTAATATTTTTATTGATGATCTGGATGAGGAGATTTGCTAATGGTACATTCAATTTGTAGATGACACCAAGATGGAAGGGGAAGTGTTGATCTGCTAGAAGTCAGGAGGACTCTTCAGAGTGACCTTGACAATCTGGAGAGCTGGGCTGATTCCAACGAGATGAAGTTCAAGGCCAAGTGCCGGGTCCTGCACTTTGGCCACAACAACCCCCTGCAGCGCTCCAGGCTGGGCACAGAGTGGCTGG
>JAWMRA010000078.1:70236735-70312339 GCA_035584735.1 Pseudotriccus pelzelni
TGGAGAAGAGAAGGCTCAGGGGAGACCTCATCACTCTCTACAGCTACCTGAGAGGAGGTTGTAGCCAGGTGGGGGTCAGTCTCTTCTCCCAGGCAATCAACAGTAGGACAAGAGGGCATGGGCTTAAGCTGTACCAGGAGAGGTTTCGGCTGGATATTAGGAAGAAATTTTTTACAGAGAGAGTAATCAAACATTGGAATGGTCTGCCCAGAGAGGTGGTGGATTCACTGTCCCTGGAGGTTTTTAAGAGATTCTGTGATTCTATGAAAGGGTGACAATGACTTTAAAAGTATAGATTGGAAGAATAACAGCATTGTACTAAAAAACCCCACTAATTCCTCTGAGAACTAAGTGCTCAGATATTGCCTGTTCATTTTATTTTTTAATATGTGATTTTTTACCTTTACATGTACTCTCTCCCTCATAAGATCTTTCCTTAAAGCCCTTTCTCAGTCCCCCTTCAAATTTCTCAATGAAAACCTTTCTTGATATAAAGGTTATAATGACCTTAGCAATAGTAATGGCCTTAGCAATAGTTAAATAGGTGGTGGATGGCTCCAGATGATCATAGGGACAAATAATCTCATTTTCTTCCCCTTGTGCTTGACTGTATCTGACTTTCAAAGGCCACAGGTTCTCATGGCAAGCATGACCTTTTACATAGTTTGCAGACTCTTTAGCACAGTGGGACTGTACTCTCCAGGCAAAGGTAGACAAGTTTGCAATGCAAACAGGTGATAACCATGATCCCAGTACCAAGCACTGATATGTGGAGCCTCTTTGGCTTCAGTTACATCTACTTAGGCTGCAGAAGGTAAGTTAAATCAGCTGGGTGTCAACCATCACATATTATCATCCCACCCTCTGTAAACACTGCTAGAGGTAAGCACTAAACCTCTGTAGAAATACATAGGGATTTGTTTATTTTTTGAGACTAATTGTCTTACTAGATCCAATGAGATAATCAATAAACACATCTCATAAGATTCTTTTTTTCCCACTTAGGATTGAAAATGACTGGATTAGTATGACTAATTCTGGTAAGATTTACCTTACTGACAGTATTAAGCACCAAAGACTTAGCTGGAAATATCAATTTAGCAATCTGATAACATTTATAACTTTGTACCAGACATTAAAATGGTACTGTTTGAAGCAATTATTGCCACCCGAGGAACTGGCTCCTGTTGCTGTATTTTGGGTTTTTCCCACAGTGTAAATAGCTGAATAAAATGATGACGAGAGTTAAAACCAGGCTCAGTATGATCTAAGGAGGGGACAGGGGGATAGGCTTCTTAGTTTAAATTAAATGAAAAAATGAAATTGGCTGTTACTCTTTTAAGCTCTGTAGTGAATTTGGGGACATAGCAATCCCAAGCAATAAAGATTATCAGAAGGAATGCAAATGAAAACAGTATCACGTCATTAGATCTTTAGGTATTAAGTTAAAGTAATTAGTCTTCAACTCCTAGTAACTATAATATCACCATACAGCTTTGCTACAATGGTTTAATTAAACCAAATACCCACTAGATTTGAAGTCTTAATAAAGATCAAAAAGATCAAGGCCACAAATAAAAATCTCTAAGAAAATAATAAAACACAGTGGACAGTGGTTCAGGTCTAAAAGGAGGGTGCAGGAGAAGTGAGTGACCAATTTTCTGCATCTGTAACCTATGAAACACATTAAAATAACCATGTTTGAAGATATTAACTCACTTTATGACTTTCCCTTACCTCTAGATTCCACAAGAATGATCCCCTCACATTATTTAGCACATGAAGAAATTTTTAATTAGAACAAAGCAAAACAAAAACCCACAAGAAGCAAGAGAAGTGAAAGAATGAAATTACAGCCCTTGTTGCAGTACATTCCTTGCTCATTGTGATGAACTGCTTGGCCAACTGCATGGTTTTGTAAACATCACAGTTCTTTCACTAGCTTTGCCAGGAAGAGATAAAAACAATCTTTCAAATAAAATTTTCATCCCAAGCTAGCCAGGGTGAAAGATAATTTTAAATTTCTTAGACTGAGACAGTAAAAAAAGCAGGCAACTATGGAAGTGGCACAAGTTGGAATTGGGAAACTTGCAGTAAGTGAATTGTTCAAAAGAGGCACAGGCCATTATCTTTTACAGTCTGTTTTGTTTGTTCTTTTAATAGCAATTGGGTATAAAGCCCACTCACAAGCTCCCATATGTTCGGCCAGAGCAGAGAAATATTCTGCACAATGATCTATTTCTGAAAATGAGACTTTTATTCTCTACCAAATTTTTACACATTATCCAACTGTTATAACCCCGTGCAGATACCTCAAGTGATACTTCAGACACAGTCATACAGAACTACATATATGAGCATAGAGAGTAATATTCATGAACATATAAATGCCAAAAAGTCTAAATGTGACTTGAAATTAATTCCCAGGCAGCACACAAAGGGAATTTTCTCCATGCGGTCAGGTTTCTTTTTATTACTACTATCGGGAATTTGCAGCTTATACTTGTAGCTTGTGGAAACCAAATTAAAATGATAAATTGAAATTATCTATTTCAATACGTTAAAAATATTGACATGTGCTACAAATATACCCATTCAACCTCCTACTGTTTTTAATACTATATTCTTAAATAGATATGTATACTTTATACAAACCAGTGTTACAATATAATTTCATATGTCACTGTAACACTCCAGCCCCAGAAATCTACAACCGCATGGGCTCAGCTAGTTTTACCTTAAAATATATATTTAGGGTTCTGTAGTACCTCAAGATAATGTTAAGAGAATAAGCAGTGGACTTGTTCCCAAGAGGTGCTTTTATTAGGGGGGCAAATAAATAAACTTGGTAAAAGTTCAAAAGGACACCACACAAGCTAGACAAAATGTCCCACCACAATACTAGCCCAGCACATACTAATCCACAACAGCTAAGTCAGAATCCAATCCCTCTACAGCACTTCAGTCAAAATCCAATCCCTCCAGCTCCAAGCCACCCAAACATTGAGAAAGGAACAAAGAAGGAGAAGCAGAAGGAGTAAGAAGAGAGAAGAAGAGAGAGAGACAGAACATATATCTACCACTGAAACTTCGTAGAAGACCAGCTCTCACATGTCTGTATGTCAGGGCCGCAACACGAGTCAAACACATGCCTATGGTTTTATCTGCTCTGGTCCCTATGACCACTCTCCAGGCGGGGGTTTCTGACCCACCAGCCACTCACTCTGGGGTTCCAAGCCAGGGTGAGGGGCAGTGTCCTCACTGTCCCTGCCAATCTGAGCCTGGCTTAGGGGCTCCAGGAGGTGTGGTGTGTTACAGTTTTCCCAGGCTATTTGTGACTGACAGCTACTCTGGGCCTTTTCCCCATGTGGACTCCAGGGGCCTGAAATGAGGTATACAACACCATCCCACCTCCATGAGGTTCAACCCATCCTTTCCCCCTCCACACACACACACACGCACATGTGAACACCCCACAAGGTGGTTCTGACCTAATAATTACTGATCTGGTGTCTAATAGTCACCAGACTACATACATATACCTTCCTTAACATTTTATTTCATTCATTTTTTCAGTACATTGTTTTGAGTGACTTTGGTTGGGTTTTCTGTGGGTTTTGTTCATTTGTTTAGTTTGTTTTGTTGGTTGGTTTGGCTGGTTTTTTGGGAATGGGGTGAGGTGTGTCTTTTTTGTATATAGTAGTATTATTTCTTTAGAAACATTACATATTCTGGCAGACTCTGTAATGCTACCTTTTTGAAACCATAAATATTCAGGTAGAGATTAGCTGCATTTATACAAGAGAACTGTGTGTTGCACATTCTTGTGTTGTCTTGTAAGAGAAGGAGTACAAAGATAGAAGTGAAAAGGTTATAAACTTTTTGAATTAATTACTATATAGGGAAGGACAGAAAATGTACTTGACTACCCAGATTCCTTTTACTATTTGGACTTGGGACATTTACATTAAATTTTTCATAAAGACTACACTGCTAGCTAGGCATGAACCTAGTTAGAAAAGTGTATCCTCAATATGTATCAATTTAAAAAGAAATCTCTTTTTTTTGGAAAAAATTTCAAAAGCATTTTGTCCAGTCTATACATGGGATACTACTATCAGGAAAATCAATGGATGCTTTTGTTGCATTAAGATTACGATCAATAATTCCTTAAGTTTTAAACTAATGACATTCACAGTTGCATACTTTATTATAAAAAGTAACCTTTTTTCGAAAACAAGAAATACAAATGGTCAGTGTCCCTCTGGTGTTGTTATCTGGAAATCTTTTTTTTATTCTTTTTAAATATGCTGCCCTTTTGCCTCACCTTTTAAGCCCCTTTTTGTCCACCTTTGCCTAAATATCTCCTTTAAAAAAGACAGTTCGAGGAAAGGAACATATTAACATCAGTTATACAGAAAACACATTCAAATCAGACTCTTCCTAGTATTCCGTGAGAGTCTTCATTACTATTAGTTGCTTCCCATATAGCAGTTGAAAAAGATATTTAAATAATTATCTCCCCAACTGACAAGAAGTTTCCTCTTGCTTTTCTTTTATGAAATTTAAGCTAAAAATGAATACTTTTCATTTTTTATCCAGAACTTTAAGTAACAAGGATAAGAAGCTAGGCGCAATTCATTATGTTTAACTAGTAAGAGAAGTCAGTACTACATGTAGACTACAGTTCTGAATGCTGATGAATACTTCATCAAAAGAATTATGACTTAGCAAGATGATGAAGGCAATATATCAATTATCAAAAAAATCTGTATTCTAATCTGGTGCTTTGCATTATTTAACATTTTGTGACACAAAATATATCTTAACTCCCTTTTCTATTCTGTGGCTATTAATTCCCTGATGTAGAACACAAATGCCAATGACATCACAAAACACTACTGAGAATAAGAATTAAATGAAAATCAATGTTTCAGTTGGCTGAAAAACTAACCTCTTTGGCTTGCTGAACAGAAAGACTGAAAATACGATCCACAGTTCTCCATCTTTTATTTTTCCCAGTTGTTTCAGATGAAGCTCTGATAAACTGAAAAAGAAAAGTGGAGGGAAAAAAAAGCATACAAACTGGTTTCAATTTTACTGAAATAGATTAAAACATCTCTAGGTCAAGCATCACTCACATTAACACTACTGACAAGCTACTTTTGCGGAAACTAACTTTGCATGCATAATTAATCATTCAAACCTTTTCTTTTCTTCTTTTCTGAGTGCTATTTGGATGCTAAATGGAGGAATTTATTCATGTGTCCTGGTTAACATCTGGGGAATTACTATAAAACCGCAATTATATTGACCAGCTAAAAATCTTACCAATCTTCATGACTATCACTGATTTTGGCATGCCTGATATATCAAAATCAGAGAAGGGGAATTAACAAATCTTTTTTGAGGTGCACATGACCTATCTCAAAACTCTTCAGAAGCTTCCCTGTAACATCCCTAAATGTAGATGACCTTCTTTGTTTGTACATAAGCGTTCTATTTTAGTTTGCTTGTTAAAATGGTGTATAGATTCTCTACACCTACATATGAGCATGTCCTTCCCTTAAATTAAGAAAAAAAATTCTCATGAAATATCTGCAAAGTCTTTGAGACACAAGTAACTAAGGTACTTTGAGATAGTCTAGTGGCTTGAATTGAAGTGTACACTTACATAGGAATACCCATGACTGTCAAATATGATGTCAGTGCAAGTGACACTAATTTTAAATTTATTAAAATTATTCCTCTTCTGATTTCCTCTATCACTTTGTGTCCAGGGACAAATAGTAATAGGAAATGGGCTCCAGAAATACACACTGCAAACTGAAATATTTAGATTCATAGGAGGTTAGACTAACATGAAACAGCCTTCTGTAAGCATATAAGATCAAACTGTACTGTGTTACCTCTGAAAGTAGCCTGTGGGGTAAATGAAGGCTTTAATTAAAAAGCCAGTTTACTATATATGTGAACAAGTTAAACTCTACTAGATGGCAGCAAATGTAGATGTTGTGGTATCAGTTTAAACTTTCAGATGAAAAAATATGATATTGAAATCCTGTTTTTTTTTTTAATTTGTTTTCTAGGACTGCCTGAGGCATTACTTTGATGCTATGTATAATTTATACAGTACTGTAGACAAGCACATAAAATAGTTGCTTTAGATCCCCAAATACTGCCAAAGTCATACCCAACACTGTCTCCATGTCTCCACTGCTGCTTTATCTCCTTTATGCGAGACTGAGACGCATATAAACTAATGTGAGAAAGAAGCTGGTGTGTCAAATCCAACTGCAAATTACAAGAAGGTTCTCTTCTGCCTGAAAACATGTGAGCACACTTGGAGGGCTTCCCAAACCATGAAGTACAGGTTCTAGCAGTTAAGGTTAATGAATATTTTCTTCTTACTTCTGATAACAGTTCTTAATCTTGATATTTTATTAACACGTATTTGAGATGATTGTACATTGGTTTCTTTTTTCTCTTTTTAATAAATGTACACACATAGATGTGCAATATAAAAACCTATTTCTTCCTAAAAAAGACAATTTCTTATATATTAGTGACTAGTATCATTGGCAATAATTTTTTTAATAATAACCTCATGACAGGAATTAGTTTTGATATTGTTGCAAAGAAGTTCACAAGCAACCTCACATTAGTTTCACTGTTAAACATTAGAGTGCTAAACTGTTACTATTATTATTCTTTTAAAAAAAACAGGATTTTGTCGGTAAAGAGTACACTTCTTGAAAAACTACTAAACAACCTAGTATTTTTCTTAGTAATTCATATAACTGAGATACTCATATTTCCAGAGCATTTACTTTAGATTTGAACTTGGAATTTTATATATATTTGGGTATGTGTGTATTTTGCTTCCTGCTTCCTCAACTGCAACCCTGATTCCCCTAAGGTGAACAGTGAAAAATTAGTAATTTAAACACGTAAATATGTCTGAAGTCAGACAATAGAGTATTTACATAATTTGAAACAACAAATACAATGAGATAGAAAGTACATGTATTTTAGATTTCCTCTGAGTAAGGATCATTTTCATTATATTTTTCAATTTTTTCTTTCAGTTATTTTCAGTTTGTCATCACAATAAAACACTTCTTAAGGAAGTGCATTAGGTGCATGAAATGGAAATATAAAAACTTCAGGGCACAATTCTCTTCTTAATAAATATGGCTGCATTGCAAACATGGTGTGGAATGTTTTTGCAGCCTGGAGTATTTCAATTTTGATCAGTCATGTCCTGGATAAAAATTTAAGCTTACTGATTTCAGCCTAACCTTTGAGGAGAGCAGGCATTTTCAGTGACAGTTGCCATCCTGGAGAAGTCGGAGAATTTAATGTTTCTTTCTTTCTCTCTCTCTCTGTTTCAAATCCATCCCTTGCTTGTAGAGCACTGAACTCTTGCACTGTAGAGACGTTGATGAAACTCAGACTAACAAATACTCTCTGTAAAATTGGCATGCACTTTTATTAGCTGGGTTTTTTCTTGTTCGCAACTGCCTTTCCAGCCCCAGGTGTAATAACTCTAGGAATACAGAATCCCTGTGAATTCCCTGGCCGGAAAAGTGTGGTATTTGGCAGATGATGAGAAATCTACTAGAATCCATATGGATTTATTCAATTAAAACCAATACCATGAGATTCTTACTAAGGTCTGTGAGGAAAAGAGAATTCTTTCTGGTACAAGCAACAAAGTTCTTTAGGTTTAAAAACCTTAATTTGTTCAATACATTGTAAAAAGATTAATACCTTTCCTGCAGTTCAGCTGTTTTATGCTTTTAAGTGAACTGCAGAAAAAGCAACACCTGCTTTTTAATTATTTGCAGATCAGGAGACCTTGTCTGTTCAGATACTGGGAAAACTTTGACAAATTCTAATTCATATCTTACATGATAAAACAAAAACGTAACTTGGCACTGCAACCTCCTTTCTAGGTGCTTTAATTTGAAAGAAACACATAGGTTTAATAATTCACTCCGTGGATTTAACCCCATGGATTTAATTTTTGCAAAGAACCCTAAAGTGAAAAAGCCTTTTAAAATCTTCTGATATAGCTCAAACTCCAGGGAATGAGAAATGTGTTGATGTTCATACAGGTCAGCAGTGAATGGCCTTTATTAGAACTAAGATCAAGAATTTCATCTTAGCTTTGAAGTACAGGTATAATAATACAGAAAATTTGAGCTATATCAAAACTATTATCTAATACTGCCCAGAAGTAATCTGAGTTCCCACATCCCTATGCGTGCTTCCCCTGTATCCATAACTCTAGTTGTACTCATTTCAGGAACATCCTCTGTTAAGAGAATATTGAGAAGCTTTATTCAATCAACAAAGTAAACATCAACAGTGTTGTTAGGAATTTGAACATTACCTCTTTATTAGCTAAGGAAATGAGACCCACAGCATTTGACTGACATTCACAATGTCACCTGCAGCTGAGGACAAGTCTTTGTTCCCACATTTTTTACCTCCTTAAAATATCAAATCGTTCACTCCTAGTGAAAATGTGAGAGAACTCTATGTAGACAACCACGGCAGCATTGCCATTTTTAGGTGGTCAGTGAAACCACACTGCATAATCAAATCTTCCTGATAAGACCCCAGCTACTTTCATTACTACTGTTCTTTTTCTTTTTCCCTCCAAAAAAACACCTCAGTTCTTCTGTTTCCACTATGTCTAAATGCTTTCACATACAGCTCATTTGCTCCCACTAGAAAGATAACCACAAGTGCCTTATGTTTGTTACTGGATAACGTCCTGTCTGGTTCTGACAGACATCCATGCACAAACTGGAAGTTCTTCTGCTAGTTTCTGGCCCCAAAGTTGCTTCAGGAAATAAAGAAAGGAAGAGTGGGTTGAGAGTGGCTGAGAATATACCACCTACATGTGTTCTAGTAAGAGAGAAATATAACAAGTATTTTCCCCGGCTTCCAGAAACTCTGCCTTTCCAGCAGATCTGCACTCAAAGTCCCCTCAGAAGGTAGATGGAGTGGGTTTTCTTAACTTCTTAATAAGGAAAAAGCCAAACAAATGTGAGTTTACCTCAAATATCACATGGAATAAGAATGACAAAATAAACTCTTGTATTGCAAACAGTATGAAACAAGAGCCCAACGTGGACTATTAGCATCTATTCACATGGAAATAATAGTGTGGACTGATGCCTCAATATTTTTACCAGGTGCCTCTCATCTTTCTGTATTGATACCGTGAGTTAATCCTCCTGCTACTCTTCCAATAGCAACAATATTGACTTCCTGGATAAAAAGTCATACATAATTTATATCATTTTCTCAGGTAATTGTATAGGCAGGAAAATCTGTAAGCTAACTCATCAGAAGGAGCTCTCTTTTTTGTTATGTCATCAATTCTGCACAGTACACGTACAGTTTGGAGAGTGGAACTAGGTGTATGAAAGAAGACGAGCCTTACACAGCTCCTTTTCCTCTGTGTTGGACTGCTTTGTGCTTTGCTATTTGAATTGACTTGTAAACCCAGTCATTAAATAGGGTCAGGTTTATGGAAAAGGAGGAGGAGCAGAAATAAAAAGAGAGTAGACACCAAATCACTTCTCCTCTGCCTCTAGCATTGTATGAGGTTGTGTGTGCATCTGCAGCAACCCTACTGCATCTCTCCTGCATGTCTGTTACTGTCCTTTACTTCTGTTTTGTTGTGAGCTGCCTGTGAGATAGAGTACTCAGAGTTTAAAGAGCAATGGAGGGTAGGTGGGTAAGCAGAAAATAAGATTCTTTGAAATAACTTCAAATAAATTTATTAAGAAATGTCACAGGCGTACAAAGATCCCTGAAAGATCTGTGTTTTCCAAGTGTACTTGCCCATGATTTTGTCTACATCGTTTAGTCAGATATCTCATAGATCTCTACTAAGGTTTAGTTAAGGGGTAAGCAATTTTTTTCCAATACAAGAGGTGGTTTTAAAGCAAAGGAAGAGTTACACAATTTCTTCACTTGAAGACTCACGGGGAAAGGAAAAGGAACTTAAAGACAAACAAGGGACAGAGTATGGTATTACAAAGAAAAGAGAACATTTTGATGGATAAAATAACCATCTTATTGAACAGTATGGAGAACAATACGGCGTAAAAAATTTCAGAAATAAGTAAACATTTTTCACTCTTAGGAAAAGCTAAACTAGTAAATACACAATAATTGGTGGGGAAAAAAGTAAATCATGATGTGATGAATGATCAGGTTTTATCTCATATTTTTCTTTTATGATGTAAAATTAACTCTTATTAAAAACTGGAAAACAAAGGAAATTTCTTTTGCAGTCAAATATCAATATCATTCTACAGCTACAGAGAAAGTGTTTTGCTCTTTAACTCCAGATCCTATACTTATCATATTTTACTACTATTTTATAAAACTATACATTTTTTAAATTACAGTAGATTTTCTGTTTAAATTTTGATATTGAATTAAACCTAGTTACATGCTGTTAATATTGGTTTCAATCAGCAGGCTACAGCTCAGACCCCTAAATGGTCTGAATATTACTATGAAAAATTAGTTAACAAGTCTATCATAATTTCATAATTTATTTTAATTCATTATTATGTTATATTATAGCATTCTCATATTCTAATTTTTTTTTTTTTCCTAAGACAGCCAACAGACTCTGCGCTAAACTCAATGGAAATTTGACACCTAGGTTTTTTTACTCTTTTGGACAAAAATTATCTGAGATAACTGTATACATTTCCATAACTTTTGTCAGCCAGTTTTAAATTACCAGTACCTTTAGCACTTAGATCAGTGGGTGATTACAGAAGGATCAGGAAGACAGCACTGCAGGTGATTTCCTGGATCATTACTTCCACAGTTCCATTATTATTGGCAGAGCTACTCAACAAATAAAACTGATTATCACACATACATTACACACATAGATAGAAATGAGGGAAAAAAAAAAAAAGTCCTGAAGTTAGACTTACAAATATGAAGGTTAATATTCTCTAATGCATCCTGCCTACTGAGGTCCACAGGACTTTTTCATCTTCTGCAGAAGGATCAAGATCATATTCTAAACTATATGATGGCAAAACACACTCTTGCCATACAAAAAAACATTTGCAAAATTTTAGTTATTCTTTTTAATAAAGTTTCAATACCCCTTTGACGGTTTCTATGAGGAAAGTAAAAGAATGTAAATATTACTGTATATTTTGAGCCTAGAAAAATTAGGCAATGAGTTTACGTTAGCATACATGTTGCTAATGTGATGTACCCATCTACAGGATTAAATTTTATCTTTAGAACTAATCTTTTACTGAATCACAGAAAGTTTAAGAACACCCATTACAGTGGAATTTGATATTTGAAGTAATGACATCCCTAGTCCATTTACCTTTTTTAAAACAGTTAGCTTGAGAGCTATCTGCAGAAAATAAGTTTACATTCCCTTTGTGACTTCTCTGTCCTACCTATGAATTTAAAAAGAAAGTTTATCTTTTTAATTTTATTCTCAGAAATAGGTCACAGTGACTTCTAGAAGGCTTAACATTAAGAAATCACTTTTCCTTTAGGAGATACAAATCTTAATGAAGAGAGCCAAAAATGTCTTACTTTTTAGAATAGGTTTATTACTGATTTATCAGTTCATTATCCTCCTAATTTCCCCATTTATAAATCTGATTAACTCTTGGACTATCCTCATGTCACTGTCTATGCGATATTACATTAAATCCTCTGATGACTTACTAAGATCGTTTCCCTGACTTTCCTGAACTCTATAGATATTTTACATGCCCTGAGGAAAAAAAAAAAAAAACACCAAACCACAATAGTATAGATTCAAGGCAAAAGATCTCTAAAGCTATTTAGGACAATTAGACCTAAAATCTTCAGAAAATCACTTTAAATAACAACAATCATGATATATTCTTAAGATGCTAATATATTGAGCCTAAACCTCCCTCCTCACTATGTTGGTATTAACAGCTATTTAAAGGTAAGTGTTATCAAAAGGTGTCAAATGCTATTTGTGCTTTTAATTTCACATCCTCTTTAGTATTTCAGGAATGGAAGAAGTGAAAGAGGAAAAGAGATAAGGATAAATATTCTCCAAAGCCAATGATATTCCCTCGCTGCCCACCATTTTATAACACTATTTGTTAAAACAAAGTGCCTTTTTCTAAGAGAAGACAAAAGGGTAGAAGGCCTTGATGATTCAATAAAAATACATTTAAAGAAATTCTTTTTAAGAATTCTTTATCATAAACAAGAACACACATTACAATGTACTTTGCACACTTCAGAATTACCTCTAGATTTTCAACCAAAGAACTTAGGCTGCTGCATTAAGCCTAAACAGCATAAGAAATCAGTCTTCTCAATTTATTTAGTTTCACTTCGGGGATGGTAAAGTGCTTTGCTAGCTTTTCCATTTTTGCCAGTCTGAATAATTAATTGTTTTAATGCCATTTACATTTTCTGATGAAAAGCAATACTTAAAATCTCATAAATAATAAGCATGCATAATTTGTGCTTCAATTACTGAATTTATAATATCTCTGAATGCTATTCAGTGCATCACTAATGTACTTTTGGCCAATAATTTCTAAATAGATGGCTTTCTAATTTATAATTTCCCCCCCTGGAAGTACATATCTCAAACTTTTCTTCATCTTATGGCTGGAAATAAAAAACAAATTCTTCAACGTACTGATCTCATATATTTATATTTCAAGATACAGAATTAGTCTACATTTTAAAAATGAGATTATAGTCACATTTTTCCATTTCATTATTCCAGAGAAATTATTAAATATAAGTTAAATTTCTCTTGCTTTCATTTGTTAGAATGGAAATTAGAATCAGAAGTTAAAATTTGCTCATATGTACTACAAATACAATAGTGGTAGTTCTTAATGCTTTCTAGTCAAAGATCACACCTCACATCTTTAGTCTGTGGCTCTGTACCACTTAGATAATTATTGGAAGCAAAACCATAAAATCTTTTTTAGGGATCCTGCAACAGCCTTATGCCCTGACATGCTGTCATGGTTTAACCCCAGCCAGCAGCCAAGCCCCATGCAGCCACTCATTCACTCTCCCACCAGTAGGATCAGGGGGGGGAGAATTGGAAGAGTAAAAGCTAGGAAACTCATGGTTTGAGATAAAGACAGTTTAATAGGAAAAGCAAAAGCTTCATCCACAAGCAAAGGAAAACAAAGAATTATTTCACTGCTTCCCATGGGCAGGCAGGTGTTCAGTCGAACCCAGGAGAGCAGGGCCCCATCACACATAACAGTGACAAGGGAAGACAAATGCCATCACACTCCAAACATCCCACCTGTCCTCCTTTCCCCCACTTTATATACTGAGGATGATGTCATATGATGTGAAACTGGTCAGTTTGGGTCACCTGTCCTGGCTGCGTCCTCTCCCAACCTCCCATTCACCCCCAGTCTCCTTGCCAGTGTGGCAGCACAAAAAGCAGAAAAGGCCTTGGCTCTGTGTAAGCTCTGCTCAGCAATAAACACAACATCTCTATACTATCAACCCTATGGTCAGCATAAAACCAAAACACAGCCTTATACTAGCCACAGTGAAGAAAACTAACTCTACCCCAGCCCAAACTAGCACACATTACAAAGGCTGAGAATCAATATTTTTTGGACCAAAATACTTAAACTGGGAGTTTAATAATGGTTACAGTGGAAGCTCTATTAGCTGTTATTGGCAAAACTAATTGCTTAAATATCCTATTGTCATCTCATTCTGACTCCAGTAAGTTCAGCCTGCCTTCTTATTTTTTCATGGTTTAAAAGTAGCTGGTTTAAGCAGGGTAGACAAAGGGACATCTAATCAAGGTAGCTCTAAGTCCATTTTGTCTGTTTATAAATTCATTAGGACTGATTCAGTAAATCTGGAGAAGCAATAGCTTTGGGTAATTAAAGTTGTCTTGTACTTATACTGAGGGAGTCACAATTAATAATGGCAGACACTATAGCTACTTGACCCTTCTTAGGGATACTCTCAGATGGAAATATAATAAGATCACATGGGATCTCTACTATTAGAGTGCCTGAGAGAAACAACCTCTGAACACCCTCCATTTTTGCCCTCAGAACAAATCTTAGTGAACTTAGACTCTTCTCTCTTTTCTTTTTTTTTAAATAATTATTAAATGGTATTAGTGAGAAACCGTGAATATTTATTAGGAATCAGTGAGGAGTCTGTGGAGATCACGAACAGGTAGATGAACATTTATAGTGAAAGTACCATCCAATAATTTTAACTGAAGGCCTTTGGCAACTCATGCTTAATTGCTCTGGTCTGTTCGAATCTTCAGTGAACAGTGTTTCCAAGTAATTCTCTCAATTTAAAAAAAGTGTAATTGCCAACAAAGCCATATGCAACCTGCACAGTGAATGGTTCAGTGATTAGTGACTAGAATTTTACTTAGGCAACGATACCTAGTAGAAGCTCAAGCTATCAAAACAATTCTGATTATGCTGCTTAGTACAAAGATCAGACTTAGGCTGAGGGAATTAATTTGACTTCCGTGAGACAGAGACTATTAGCAGTTCTTTTTCTAATGTAACTTACTATTTTCAGATATTCAGTTTGTATTGTAGTTATTTATTAATAGTAGGATAAAGGTAGCTTCATTTTAAAAAACAGAACCAACTATTAAAAACAAGTCCCCAAACCAATCTACATATCATGTTTGTAATATATTAATACAAGCTAACCTTCAAAGTAAACCATATTTTATGACTTTTAAACTTAAGGGACCTGCATCCTATTTATGCAAACTACCTTATTTTTCAGTCAATAAAACAAACAAAGAACACCCCCCCCAAAAAAAAAACAACTTTAAAAAATGCTTTGTGTGTTCTCATCTCATCAATATCTCATAGATGTCAACAGCATAACTTTCACTCATATGAGATATCACAATTGTGTAAGTCTGAGAAGTTTACTGTTTTTTCCTTGACTTTCTCTCCATTTAAAATATCAACAACATTGAGAAGCCTCATAAAAGAAGTTTTAAAATTATATGTTTTGCAATGTACCACAACCTTAGCCTTACACATTCAACTGGAAAATATTAACCTCAAGAACAACAATAATAACAAATCATATACTTGGATGTCTCATCATTTCAAGTTTCAATGGGTTATGTGAAAGAACCTGTTTTCCTCAACGGTAATATAAGTCATCCATACAAAGAGAAAAAATTGATATTTCTAAAATAATCAAGGATACCTAGACAAACTTTTCATCCCCATGCATTACCTCATTACCCTGTGAATATTCAATAACATAGCTGAACATAAAATTCATACAACTATATAAACATGACATATTGGAAAAATGAAAGACTACGAGAATAATTTTATTTACCTATAACTAAATATCTGTTTTGACATTTAATTTCCATAGATGCCTGGAGCAAATTATAGCTGTGGAAGGCAAGTGACTACACACACACTTGGTACAGAAACTTCACAGATTTTTGTCTCTCGTGGAGATACAAATACACCGCCACACATCTGATACCTCGCCCACTAAAGTTAATGCGACTTTTTAGTGATCCAGAATCAACTGAGTCCATAAACAGAAACTGCATTATCTTAAAGAAGATACCTAATAATAACAAATATGTACTTGCCAAACAATAGAAAATAGTGCTTGAACTAATGCTGACTTGAGTTAAACACTCATCCTTTAAAGCACAGCAGTGTTAGGAGACAGCATACATTTTGGCTGTGTGAGCACATATACATGTGTTTTATGAGAAGGCTGCAACTGGTGCAAAGAGCATTCTTTGAGCCACACAAGAAATTGTATCATTCCAGAACATGCCTTCCTCCACACAGCTGATTTAACCACAATCATCACAGTGACAGAGCCAAGTTCGCATGATCTTATTCTTCAGCTTCTGAGCAGGTGTGAGCGAGAACAATCGCAGCCTCTCTGCCTGAATATAGCTGCCATGCAGAGCTATATGAGAAACAGCTGACAGCTATTTCACCCTTCTGCAGTAATACAGCTGTTTAAAACCAAGCAGGAATCAAAGCCTGCTGATAATGTGCTCAGAAGTACTAGGCACACCTGTTGCCATGTTAGGGAAGATGTTGAACACACTGGAAAGGAGCTATTCTCCCTTAAGGCTTTTAATTATAGTTGGTGTTAATTATGAGTACAGTTTGTAGTAAATACATTTCTATTTCAGTATAAAGTTACAACATCAGACAAACAATGTTTCCTATTTGGACGCACCTCAGTTCTGGTACAGACAGACTGACTGCTTGAGAGGAAAATAAATGGATAAGGGAATTAAGCACAAGAAGTAAACCACAGATCAACAAATCATATTTATGCAACTGTCAAATCACTCCACTTCTACCAGACAGTTCAGTCTTCCTTAAGGAAAACTTTTCTTGGTATCTCAAGGTCTCTGCACTTGCAAAATGTGGTTTTAAAAATACCAGATACCTTGCACAAGTGGGGATGTGAATGTTCAGAGTAAGGTCCAACCCAGTGAGTGATATATTTACATGCACAGTTGTCCAAGTGAAACCAAATACAATTCAATGCCTCTGTAACAGCAAAATAATTGCCTAATAGTAAAATTAAAGTAAATAAAGTAATTAGCTACTTACCCTATTCCATATTGCATTAGATAACTGAGGAGAGTGGATATTTTTTACATTACCGCACAGCCCAGTGTGGAATGGATGGTTTTGCCCCATGCCAGACACAGACCACTCCAGCCGGCTTCATCAGCCTCACTTCAAGGCAAGGCCAAGCCCCTCAAACACAGGAGAGGAAGGTTAATGTGCTTATAAAGCTCTCAAAGAATAATGGAAAAAGAAGCTGACTCTATGTCAACACAAAGGGAACAGAGTGGCCTTTGTTTTAGACAACAGCTATTCAGTTACACAGATTGTCTAGAGGTGTCAATGCCTCCCTGCGTTAGTCAGACAGGTGCAGGGGGAATGAACACTGCTTCAGTCCAACACAGAGTACAAAATCCAGGCAACCAGCAAAATAATTTTGATGAGGGAAAATGCCTTGAGCTTCTTTCAACCTATGTGTTCCCTCCTGGCAGGTGACGATGCCCAGCTGTGGCAGTGAATGTATGACAGAGATCAGCAGAGACAAATTCATTGGTATGTGTTTGAAGTGCGTATTGCTATTGCTGTATTTTAATAAGTTTAACTTCCAAGTATTGTGTTTTCAGTATATTTTGCATCACTGCAGAAATCTTGTGTAACATAAACTGTCTTCAAATAAGTGTATTCAGTATTAAATATTGTATTCTCCACAAGTGGAGTATCCAAAAGAACCCAGTCAGAGCATTTGACAGTCTCACCATCCCACTCTATTTTAACTGCCAGTAAAATAAATTACTTTTTCCCCAGGTTGAGTGTGTTTTGCCCATAACATTAACCAGTAAGTGACGTCCCTGTTTTTATTTCAACCTGTGAGTTCTTCCATTTTATTTTCTCTCCCTGTCCTGTTGAGGAGAGCAACTGAGTGGGCATCTGGTCAGCCAAAGTCAACTCACCACAGGGACCTCCACTGAAAAAGACAAGTAACCAGCTACACTTTAGACCTGATTATTTCAATTTCAAAATAATAACATCACTTTCTAGCTACAAATAGAACAATATGACTTGCAAACTAACTGTGAAATAAACCATTCAGCAAGCAGATACAGAACAGAGTGTTCTTTTCTACTGTTGGTGGAAGTCTGATTATGTGACCTTGTTGTTGCTCTTGAAAACGTTCCACTGTAACAGAGTTCCACTGCTTTGTACTTCGAATCATACAAAGGAAAATGTAAATGAGACTGTAAGAAGACTCTGTACCAAATCAAGAAATGAAGAGAGTTAAAAGTGAAATATCACCACACTTCTTCCTTGCTCAGGACCTAGGGATATTGTATCTGACTACTCAAGATGGGATTATAAATCATGCTGCAGAGATTAACTAACCCTCCCGAATCACTCATTGCTTTAGAGCATTTGTCTTCCTATGAATAAGATTCCATAAGTAACAAGACTTACTGGGATATACATATATTAAGTGAAAAATGTTTTAATGCATAGGTTAAGGAGAATGTTCAGCCTAACACATAGTGACATTAATGCTACAAAATCCATATCAGTCTAGCTTACATCTAAAATTCTATTACTACATTATTGATTAATCAGCACTTGAACTTTAAATTTGGTTGAGAATGATCTGAATGATTCAAGTACTTTATCAATTTATTCTAGAATACCTTGCTTGTCAAAATGAAGGTATTGGAAGGTATTCCTTACTTAAGCAGTAAAATTCTCTTTTGTGTAACTGCCTGTAAAAGTAGAGAAGAAGGAAAGAAAAGTGAAATCAGCATGATGAAAACAAGAAAGGGCCAAAAAGTGTTGCCAAAACAAGCAAGCATTTAAGAGCTGAGCAATTTGGCATTATCAATCATGACTGGTGAGACTGAGGTGATTTAATAATAATAGTCCAGGCTCTAATGGACATACAATCACAAATAAACAAGAATCTCTAACTGAAAACCAAAGCCAGTCAACTTAGTCTACTACCAATGAAGAACTGAAGAATAATGGATTTCACAAGGATTTTGGACCCATCTACAGCATCACAGCAAGATGTGAGTCAATGTTTCAATGGGTTAGAAATAAGAAAGCAGCCGCAGTCCCAAGCAACAGAACACAATTTGATGATTTGTGCCCCAGTTATCTCTATAGTACCTCTCAAACCTGCACAGAGTTAAAACTTAAAATTTCTCTCACTTCTTGTATTTAATTCTTTTCCTTTTAGCTGAAATCAGTTTGTACTGAACAAAAAATATCATCTAATGTTAAGACCAGGAAATGTGAAAGAAGGGAACTAACAGAAAAACTGAAACTAAACATAAATGTGGTTCACTCCAGTTCTAACAAGATGCCTTCTATTAAAAAAAAAATAAAACATTTCTAGTTTAGATATTACATCAAAAGTCTTTTCTCACCAAAAAAAACCAACAACGAACAAACAAAAAACCCACAAAAACCCAAAAACCCTTTTGTCTTTTACAGCTTTTTTGAGGTACAACATACATCACAAGTGAAACCCTTCTTGTGAGTTAAGACTCTTCTCTCTTGTGGTGAGACATTTCTTCAGTAGGCTGCATCTGATGCCTTGTACAATCAGGAATGTTAGGAACTTCCTCCCAAAACAAAAGTTTACTATCTAGTTTAAAAAACAGTGATCAAACAAGATGTGTATCTCCTGTAGTCAAATGTAATTGAGGCCCGAATTGCTATAATTGATCCTAGACCTGGTTAATTTTAAGTTAATTGGCTCTTCTGGACAAAATCATAACATTCTTAAAATCTTGGCGATACTTAATCACTGTTCAGTGTTGGGACTCAGAGTCTGCAAACCATCTCTTAGCTTTTTATTGTCTATGAGGAAGCAATCAGCTTATAAAACATGTCATAACATTAGTTCAATGACAAAAGCAAATTTTGCTATGGAGAACAAAAACACAAGTGTCTTCCACATGCACTGCTGCATAACCAACATTTTAAGTAATGGACCAGAGTGAATACTTTTCCTGCTCAGAATCACAAATTCAGAACTAGTCTCCAAAAAAGGAGACATTTCTATACAGTGGGATTGTAAGCAAGTCTAAACCTTTATATTATATATTTCTTTAATGCATTTTATATTATACATTCCTTTAATGCATATATTGTGTACTCCTATAATACACTTTGGTTCATAAAGGATGCAAGCTGGTAACAACTCTTGTCAGCAGTTGGTACTGATGAGAACAAGGCTAAACAGAGGTATCTTTCTGTGGAGGCTGCTGGCCTGTGGAAATGCATGGACTTCAGTTATTGACACCTGTGCTGATATTTTGTCTCTTGGTATGATTTTTATAAAGTATTTATTTAAGCAAATTTACACAGCTTGGAGGTAATTATTTGCTATGAAATTAAGACTTTCCAGTTCTTCCATCTTCCCTTCGTACTTGCCAGCTCTTCCCATTAACCTCCTCCTACCTTTCAGAGCACTGTTAATTCACATTAAAGTCAACCCTGAGTTTATATTACACAATGCTTTTGTTCAGTACAATTAGAGGAAATATATATAAATAAATGCTGTGTCTAGGATTTTGCTTGTTCTTGACATTGAATACTGTCTAATTGAAGGAGACATAATATTATCTGCAGAAAGTTCTGTTGAAATGTTTTGAAATTATAATTATTTCAGTCCCCTGATGAGTTAAAGTGTAAATGCCAAGTATTTTACAGAAAAAGTTGTTTTTACATTGCTCTATGGTTGTTAGCTAACTAATCACAGGGCAGAAGAACAGTGATTAACAGATACTATATTTAATAAAATGCCAAGTTCATAACGTTCCTATAATTAAGAACTCTAAAGCTCATTTCCATTAGTTTGAAATGATACTGAAACACTATTAATAATAATTTCAGCCGAAGAAACAAACAAAAAAGACTATGAGTCTTTCCTTAAGGCTCTTCAGCATCACAGAGGACAGAGTAAATCCATCTGCATCAGCAAAACAAGAATATCGCAATCTTTTTTCTAAACTAATCTTAGAGAGTGAACAAAGACGAAAAAGGGTACTATTAAGACCTTGGTTATGGGGAGCCTCTCCTCCCAGAAAAACCCAACAAAACCCTTGTAGTCCTGGACCTGGTTTAGTAGTAGACCCACTGAAAAATTCTGAACAGGATGAATAGCAAAAAGATAAGTTTTTAGGGAGGTTGAAATACTTGAACATAGGAAACCAAGTATTTAGCTGGGACACTTCAAAATGCAAAAAGTATGAAACATATTAGTAGACAAATAAATCTGAAAATAATGATTTTGGACATCTCAAAATTAAACAGTAGTAAATTTTCATCTGTAAGAGAAATAAAAGAATGAATTACTAATAATCGAATCGATGAAGGTCAAAATTGTGTAAATAGCTACATAAACATAGAAATTTAGTCCAGGATTGCAAACAGTAGTAATTCTCTTTAAGAGTCCATTTTAAATTAAGATACAGTTGTGCTTTTGGACAAAGTTCTACCTTGCAAAGCAACTTCAGACCAACAGCAAGCACAAACACTTTATCTTTTCACAATATAATGTGTTTTATGAAAACAGGAAGCGTTACTTTTCAGGAATGCTGTTGTTTCAGTAGTTAAAACATTGTTTTGGGGAAGGTAATAGATTTTAGCCAATAAATACTACAACAGATACTTTATCAATTATGACTACAAAAATGCTGACCATTCTATAAAAGCTTGTCTTGTTGTGAAATATTATTGAGGAAAATGAGGTATAAAGGGAGAAGATTTGAAACTTATAGAAACTGGAGGTGTATTTGGTAACTTATCTGTATATTATTTAGTCTTTTATAAGTTCATCTTGGATTAGAGTTCAGCAACAACTTAGGTTAAAAATCGAAATTAAAAAAAAAGATAGACAAGGTCAAAATGAGCAATAAATACAACCTTTTCAGTTTCTGTTATTTCTGACTCACATTTAAGAGAAGAACTCCTACTCTGTAGAAATAAACTCCACTATACAGAGCCAACACGATCATTACATTTTTGCTGTGTTCCCAGCAAAAAATTACCAATTACATTAAGTACTGTGAAAACATCACAAAGGAACAGACCCAAAGTGAGACAGATGAAAATCTCTCAGCAGTATTCCTAAGAAAAATGTTAAAACTTATAATATTCATATTTCAGTGAATTCATCCTTACAAATACAGCTTCATTAATCAGTGTTATTCCAATTCTGTAATGCATAATGTACAAAAGACAAGTTGGAGAATATATCTTATATGTGTATTAACTGTTTTACTGGAATACATGTAAATAGTTTCTGATACTAATGGGATAGATCATCAAACACGGTGTCTACTTTCTATTCTTGTTCCACCTATTTGTTTCTATTTCTAATGCTTCTGTTACATTAAACTCTGGATTCCATTTCCCAAGCTCTTTACAATATCTGGCTCGGGTAACCAAGGTACACACACCTAATAGACAGTTAGACGCAGTCAGTAGATGGACAGAGATTTTACTGTAAGTTAACCAGTAAACAGTTTCTGTTTATTTCTTTGTCTTTTTCACCAGAGGTTAAAAAAAACAAAACAAAACAAAAAAACCCCAACAAAACAAAAAAAATCACATTTATTTTAAAAAAAATATTTTCTAGACTCAGCAAAAAAACGTTTCTGAGGGTCTTTGGTGTCCAGAGCTCAACAATGAAACATTTCCACTACATTTTTATGTATTACTAAATAAAAAAGTCCCAATTGTACATTCCCTATTCAAATATGTCTTTAGATTCTGGGTCCCACCCCTACCTTTTAGAGCATTAAAGTTTTGAAGTTTCGTTCACATCTTTCCTTCAACGGTTATATGCAGAGGCAGCAAGGAAAGTGGTGAACTAGTTTTTAGTAAAGAAATCACAAGCATTTATACATCTTAATTTTTTCTATTATTATGTGGGTATTGTCAGACCATGCTGTATGTTTCCAGGTTATAACTCTTCATTTCACAGTAAGATACTTCATTTTTTTCTAAGGTAATTCTACTGTTTAATTTATTGTAGTTGGCCAAGATTTCACAGCTGGCCAACGCAGTTTCTATTGTCTTTTCTAAGTTCCTTGTTCAGAGATTGTTATCTAGTCAGGCTAAAAGCAACCAAAGAATTCAGGTTTTTTTCAGCTTTTATTAATTCAACAAGAATTGCCTTTCCTTACATACAGATTTTTTTTGCAGCTTATTTGGCTTGCCTGTGAGTTCTGCTATGGGATTTGGAAGGTATCTATATTGCTTTAAATTCATTTAGTAAACCCCAGGAGCGCTTCAGAGGCAAAGCTTCTTAGTAAAGGATTGCAGACTTATTGATGAGAAAAAGTTCAGCTAAAACTTTCACATCACCTACAGTTCAATGCAATTCAGTTACTCAGAGAAGTTAAACCCATTTATTTGACTTAATATTTATCAATTCATTTAAGTCATACTACACACTATGCAGTGAAGACTTTATATCAACACATAGGAGTGTATAAAGTACTTTTCGGATTGCCAGAACAAAATAAGCTAAACAAGGCAATTAAAGGAGACACACACACACACACACACATATATATATATATATACACACAATGTTTTAATGTGAGAATTTATTGTGCTGTTTAATCAATAGTTTAGAAACTAATATCCACAGTTGTTTATATAGGAAACATCATTTTAGCAGAAGACCTAATGCATTCAAAACAATCTAAAAGATGAGACATTTTTTCCACAATCAGCTGAACAGAAAATAATTAAGATACACAACATCAGTATGAAAACCAACTATCTCTCTGTTGGGGTAAAAAACCTCATAATTCACTAACAGTATGAAATACAATGTTCTCCAGCAAAACATGCAACATGGCAATTGTCTAATTAAAGAGAACACATAGATCAATTTTTTTTAATATTTTCATTGCTATGTAGCTCATCAAACAGCACATCACGTAGGTAGATGAAAACAGTCATTAAATATCCTTAATATATATATATAACTTGAGATTTGAGTAAGTTACTCAAGATTTCATAGATTATGAGATGAACATACAAAAAGGTGTTATCATATTATATTCCTCTTTGTGCTTAAAAAAGTCTCTCAAAGTGCTGTCTTCCACCTTTTAGTTCCTATGCATACTACAGAAAAATATTTTGGTATTTCAAGATGCCTAATCCCATATAGATAATTATGACAGAGAAGTAAATTAAATTCCAATTTTCTAGAGGAAGGCCAGCAAACTAAAATACCCTCTCTCTCTTAGTTACAGTGAAAGACAATACATCTTAAAAGTCATCTAGCCCAAACCCACAATGTTAATGAAAGTGATATAAAAAATATAATAAGAAAACGTCCTTCATGCATAATTTGAAAACTGAAGCAATGAGTAAAAATCATTCATGGAAAAGGGTAGGAAAAATAAAAATGAAACCAAAAAAACCAACCAACCAAATAAATAAAAAAAAAAAAAAAAAAACAGAACAAAAATTTCAGGGTCAGTTAATGGTTAAAACTCTTGAATTTCTGGCAAAGGCCTACTTTTTACCCTGAGCTTTCCATACCTCTGGATATGCCCCATTACTTCAAAGGCCAATGTTTTAATCATAATAACAGAAACAGACACCTTGTCTCCAAGACTAGAGCTCCGATTTGATCTCGGAGTTCAGGCTCAGTTTGCCTTCTGCCTCACACACAGAGCACTGATATTGTGAACCTGAAAATGCAGCTCTGCATTCTCAGTGAAATGAGCAGCTTTTTTATTGAATCCTGAACTCTGAAAGTCCATGAAACATGCACTTTATATAGATCTTAAAACATGCACAGTACATGGATCTTAAAATGTTTTATGGACATTCATTCTTTACTCCAGATACAGCCAATACCCCCAGAATTTTGTAAGAAGAACAAAGCGTGTGACAGAAATATCATTAAAAAAACTGAGATCTAAACTTGGAGAAAGATCTGCACTTTTTAATCAAATAAATTATTTTTTAAACATAACGTGATGAAATACATATGTAGAGGGGTCTATTCTTAACCCCAGCAAGGGATATTTTGATAAGAGGATGTAACTGAATTTCCTTAAAATTACTGAGGGACTTCGGGACCTGCTGAAATTATCTCTCTTGTTTAATTTTCCATTTGGACATGAAGAGCTGAATATGAATCTTCATAGCATTGGGGAACTTACTGATGGAAGAAAAAGCCCTTAAGTGATGGCTTCCCTATGGAAAGCTATTCTACAGCCTAATGTATCTTCCTGTCAGAACATTTTTCATGATATTTAGTGTAGACTTTTCTGTTCCCAATTCCATCATATTATTAATATATATCTTAATGTACAACATTAAAACCACTTCTAGCCTTCTTGACATTTACATAATTATATTCTTATGGACGCCCTTTTGATTCAAAGTGAAGGTGTTCCTATTTCACTGATAAAAATTTCCTTCATTCAGTCTCTTCAGTATTTTTCTCTTCCATTCTCTTCCCCATTAATAATAAACTATGTCCCAGCACAGTCCTTTTGTCTCATTCAATTTCTTCTAATTTTTGTTGCAAGAAATAGAGGTGCCACTTCCCTTACAGGTGACGGAACTTTTAAACCATCCCTCCATTTCATAAAGCAAAGATGTAGTTTTGTGGATGAAACCTCTGCATAGGAACAGTCTTTGCATTAGATACCCATGCTACAAGGCTATGGGTGCAGCAGTCCCTCTTGTGACACAATCTTCTCCTTCACCAGATATTAGTGGAAGTTGACAGCCACAAGTATTATTATGCAGGTGATCTACGTGGTGAGAAATTCTCCTCCTGACAATTTTTCAGCTTTCATTCTCTGATTTTTTGAACTTTTTTTTCTCTTACTTTGTGTCATCTCAAAACAAAAAAAAAACCCAAACCCCTCATAACCAGCAAAAAAGCAAGAAAAAGCAACAAAAACAGCAGTAGAGTTCTGCATGTGGAAGTGTTTTATGATATATGCTCCACCTTCTGGCATTCTAGTTCCTTAACAAAGGTTTACTTTGGTTATTCACCTTAACTTCCTTGCATGCACTGCACCAAAGAAATGCAGTGAAATTTTCTAATCAAATTGTGATTTAGATATGGAGTACAGCAAAAAAAAAAAAAAAAAAATCAAACTTCCCATAATGGAAACAGAAAGCAAGTATGACATCATGCAAATTCGAATGCAGCCCTGAAGTCCTTACCTACCTCAGAGACAAGAATCTATGATTTTCTTTTGAAGGGCATATCAGAAAGTGAGATACAAAGAATTTATACAAAGGTGGGTTGTTAAATGTCAATGAGAAATTCCAGTCACTTATGTCACATATATCTATCACACAAATTTGTATTAGTTTCCCAATTTATTCCTAAAGTCTTTGACTTTATTCCCCATTTATTCATTCAGATGAACTTGTTCAAATAACAACTCTTTCATGCAGACTTAAGAGTATTTAAAAGTTATTCCTTAGATAGTCTTACTATTACAACCTGATTATAATAATAAATGTAGGGTATTTATTTACAGTTTGAAATAATTTATGCCAAAAAAAAGCTTCTCTATGACTAATGCTGAACCCTGCTAGCTAGTTTGGTAATTTTCTGAAAGCATGTACAGAGACATAAAAGACAAATCTAACAAAATAATCATCTTTGCTCATGTCCTCACAAATGAATTAAACATGGACTACTCACTTAGCTTTGGAGCACATTCAAAGACTGTAAAAAGAGCCAGTAGGAAAAAAAAACAAAGAAACAAAAAAGGAAAAAAAAAAAAGAATCAGATTAGGAGGGCAAAGATAAAACAGGAAAATGATTGTGACAAAAATTATAAGGACCTATGGAATCATCAAGCATATGAATTAAATCTCATGGCTGGAAATGTTCTATTACCAGATGCTGGAAACAATTGAAGGGTCTGTACTTGATGCAGTCTTCAAATTCTTTTGACAAATGAAAGTAGAGAAAATGAGTCAAAATACATAAACAATAAAGTTACTAAAATGTGAGTTCAAATTAAACTAAGAGAGGAGAGATTTAGATTAGGTGCTAGGAAGAAATTCTTCATTCAGAGGGTAGAGAAGCATTGAAACAGGTTGTCCAGAGAAACTACAGATGCCCATCCCTGCGAATGTTCAAAGCTAGGTTGGATAGGGCTTTGAACATCCTGATCTAGTGGGTGGCATTCCACCCAATGCTATGAAATGATTAGATGATTTGTCATTATAAATATTTGAAAGAGATAAAAGTAAAAATAGCACATGCAGGAATTTGAAGTTCCTCTGATAGTGGTCAGAGAGCTTTTCTTAAACTACACACTGACACTGCTAGGGCCCTGTTCATTGCCTATAGGACTAAATTCACATCAAAACAAACAAATTAACTAGCACAAGCATAAAATAAATGAGCAACAGTGGGCTCAGTACCATTATTGGATGATATAAGGCTGCATCCAGGGATGGCAGTAACTCCTCAACGAGAAGCCAGACCATTACTACTACAGATGTTTCAAATATACCTACACGATGTAGTGTAATTGGTACAATTTTACTTCAAACTTTACTCTGTTGTTTGTTTCTTTTAAAATTGTTATATAAGTTTAAATGTTAGGATTTATTCATATTAAAAAAGAAGAGAGTGTCTTGTGTGTATGAAACATAAATCACACCATAAAAAACTAATAACAGAAATTTTATGTAGTATTTGGTTTTATAGTAAGTGTATATTTTAGATAACAGATTTTTCTGTAACTACTTGTTTTGTTAAATAGAGATATAGCTTTTATACCCTTTTGCATGAACACATTTAACAAGCATTTAATTCTTCACTTATTACCATCAGTAAGAAATAACCACTCCATAAATACATATAACTCAAGTACAAAATAGGCTTAGGACATCAATTAAACACTTAATTATCATATGTATTCTATTATTAAATTAAAGTCAGTGAAAAAAGTTCTAATTATGTTAAACAGGAAAAAAAAGCAGTAGAATGGACACTAAGCAGTATTTTTTTAATAAATATATATCAATAAATCAGTAATGGAACAGATTTCCCCTTGTGCATGGCTCTGGGATGGAAAGGAAACTCAGACCTGGACAGCTATATGGAGCTGGGTGCTGAATTGTTCACTGGAGCTACGCTGGGCTGAAGGCAAGAACCAGGGCACCTCGTCTGGTACTCTTGTAGTCCTTGTGTTTTCATGCAATACAAACGCTTTGCTCAGGGCAGAGCAGGTGGAAGCAGACACAGAAGCAAGCTTGCAGAGAGCCCAGAGCATGAGTTGGCTCATCTCATTTTGAGCAGCTGTAGCTGTGGATGCTCTGAACAGCAGCAGTAGCAGGAGGGCCAGCTTTGTGTAATCAGAGGGCTTTGGCAGTTTTGATCTCTGAGCTAATTCCAACACACCAATGAAATGTCACTTCAGGATGAAAAAGAGTGTGTAAGGAATTTAATAGCTGAGGGGGGTGGGGAGGGGTGAAATATTGCAACTTTATTTAGGTCCCACCATAGATTTAGGAAGAAAAGCAAACTAAGCTTTTATGAATATTTAGATGAATGCAAATGATTTTGATTTATTTTCCTTTCTCTTTGAAAATCATTATTTATCTAAAAAAAGTGATTTTCATGAATTTCACAGTAGCGGAGATCCCAAAATGAAAAAAAAAAAAAGACAACAACCAAACAAAAAAACCCCCACAAAACAAAACAAAAAACCAACCAATCAACAACAACAAAAAAAAACATGTGAGGAAGAGAAGTTGTGTGCACAAAGAGAGAAAAAGAAAAAAAACAAATTTCCCCCTCCTTATTTTTTAAACAGATTTTTAAACCTTTTCAATGAATAGGGCATTAGTACAAAGGAACTGTGAGCATTATGTGTAGCTGTGTGAGTAAAAGAACTATTTCTCAGAAGTCACTTGTTTATATCTCCCTCTACATGATTAAATACTACAGCAAAAATGAAAGCCACAATTGGGATGCTCAAATTTGCATATTTTATGGGATGGAGAAGTGGAATAATTATTGCAACGCTAGCTTTGAACAAAGACAACCTGGATCCAATTTCCTAATTGACTTCAGGTGTCCTATTTAATCTTAGGCAAATCAAAGCTAGAATTTTAAAGGTATTCAACTAATGATTTGAGTAACTTAAAAAAACTTTTACCAGTCTCTCTGGAAAGAGATTCAGGTCATCTGATTTTAGGCCTTTAATTTAAAGATGTGAGGTTCCTAATCTACGAATTTATGTAGTCACTGGAAAGAGGCAGGCTCCCAACAGCAGAGGTTGTGACTAAACAAGGCATCTAAATTAAATCCCACAAAAGAAAGGAATATCTGATGCATATAACACAGGGTTAGGTATTTTTGTGCCAGAACCTTTCTTTAATCATGCGTTTCTTTCCTCATTTTTTTTTTTGTGGTTTCCCCATCAGATGATTATATCTTTCCCTTATTTACCTTGCTGTAGTTTCTTGGGATTTAATCATACACTGTTTATACAGCTCTTTAAAAGAAGCCAAACTCAATAAAACATTCAGTGAAAAGTGATGGAAATGGTCAAGAATCTGAGAAAAAAAAAATTGAAAAATGCAAGGATTGGTTATGCTAAAGGATGAAAGGTCTGACTTCATAAATGTAGATGGAATAAAGAACGAAAAAGTATTTAGAACAAATGCTTGCATTCCCTCTGCCTAAGACAAAGAAATGTTCAACTATGTGAAAAGATGACAAATGGTTTGCTGATAGAAACATATCTTTCTCGTATTGTGATTAAATTGAAGAACACATTCTGAATGAAACTTATTTTAAAAAGCTACCATAAGCACAGCAGTTATGAATCTGCTACTTCAGGGTTTTAGAAAGTTTCCAGCTATGCAGGTATGAGCATATGTTACTAATTGTAATGTTACTGCAGTTTTTGATGCTGTCTATCCTTTTTACAGCAGTATATGAGCTTATGGACACCCTAGCCTGGACTAGCTGTGACCAACAGATATTGTTCAATGATCCCTTTTTATTTTATTACAGGCTAACAGCGCAAGCATGGTCATATCTAGCAGCTGGTCACTTATTTATTTGTCTGAGGACATTTTAATCTGTACCTATATCTTTAGAAACCAAATTATGTTCAAACTCAGTCAGTAAAATATCCCTCTGTCTTTTCTGTAAAGTTCATTTACCTTTTTCCTGTCAAAGACACCAGGGTGAACTGCATGATTTTTGAAGCCAAAATGGTACAACATGTCTTAGATGGTAAATGTTATGGATGTGAGTTTTGAAATGTTCAACACTGGCCCTAAGCTTAATTCCAGTCTGACTGAGATTAACATGAGGTCTGAAAAGGTAAATCAGAATATAGTTATGTCCTACAGCTTTTTGCTTCATGCATACTCCTTCAAAGACAAGGGTACCAGCCAATAAGATGAGAGACAGACACTACTGGGAATCTAGTTATTAAGAAAACAGGGATGAAAGGTGTCATCAGGAACCACACGGAGGATTAGTTGTTTGCTGTGTGGAATAACAAAGTTCAAAAAGTATTCAGTCACTCAGTTCCTAGCACTTAAAAAGAGAAACTACACAAAAAACATAACTCAAAAATAAATTTTAAAAATGAGTATTTAATTCTGTAAAATGCTTTCAGATGACCTAAAGATCATTTAAAGACATAATGAGTAGACACAGATATTGACTCCTTCTTCTTCTTTACCTCTTCCTTTCCCTTCTTCCCCTTTTTCAATTCCCCAGGGGAAAAAAAAAAAAAAAAAAAGTTGAGTAAGACACAATATATCAGAAATATATTCAAGGAAATGTAGGAAAGGAAAGCCAGTTAACAACATAATCTCTAACAATTTAAATTAATATCACAATGAGATAGGTCAAAGGGATAAGGAGCATGTTACTAGTTTTTATGCTTTTTATGCCTTTAATATGCCTTTAATAATTTCCCTTATTGGAACCTGTAGAACAGAAGGCCAGGACAGGTAACGAATAATCAGGTGGCAGAAGGATCCAGCAGTGTGACTGCAGAGAAGCTTTTGGTGTTCTTAGTAGTGGTAAGACAGTTCTCAGCCAAACCTGCATAGGAATCCACTGTCAGAGAAAAAGCTCAGAGATTTCAAAACTGAAACCAATAAAAAACATAAAGCAAAACAATAAATTGAATAACAATTGATCAACAGGATCAAACAGTTCTGCAGAATTTTGATGTTCATATTTGGTCATAACACCTGATTAAGTATCAATTCCTACGTGGAAAGCAAACTTGGTGTCAGAGGAATGAAAGATGGCAAATATCACATTGGTATTTAAGCATAATTTCAGAGGTGAACCTCTCATGTACAGGTGTGAAAAACTAATTTCCACACCAATCTATCTGACAGGAGTTATACCCTAAGTAACAACAGAGTTCTATCGTACTAGCGGTAGGCAGTGTAGGAATATGTTACTTCACAGTGTATTTCTTTCAGTGTTCCAACAAGCATTTTCATCAGGGTTGTGGAGCTGATATAACATGTTTGGTCTTCTGAAAGATTTTGATAAGATACCTAACCAAGAAAAATAAAGCAGTTGAAGTGTTGTAAGATATAAAAGGAAGTCAACTTCTAGACTAATACGGATTTAAAGACAGAAAGCAAAGAACTGGAATAAATAGGCAATTTTGACAATGAAAAGAGATTATAAAGTGTGTTAATATACTTCCATGTATTTCTTGTGAAAACCACCAAGATAAAGACTATCAAAAAGGGATTAGGTGAAGACACAAAACAGATTAAAAAAAAAATTGAGAATAATAGTTCACATGAAATGCATAGCTCAGAAATCACCTTCTGACAAACTACTGTTCGTCAGAAATATGCAGTCCTTGCATTAACTCTTTCTCTGTGGTTTTCCTTGGCATTTCCAGCTGACATTCATGAAGATGAGCTACTTGAATGGACTTTGACTTGTAGTAGAGTTGCACTTAAATTTGACAAGCTGTGTATGGGAAACAAGAATAAAACCACAAATCTAATATCTAAAACTTTGTACTTACACTTGGTTAATTAAAGAGCGAGAGGCGCTTTCACTTCCACATGTAACATTAATAAATTCCTCAGATGTACGATCTCTTGATGTGAGCTTTAAAAACTATATTAAAAGCATGAAGTTAGCTGGCTTATCCAACTACAAAAAGGGATTCCTTAATTCATGTATACTGTGAAATATCACTGTTAACAAACAATATCATATGACACATGCACTGTATTTTTAATGTGTGAAACCTATCAAAGTGCAAAGAATTTATGTGCCAAAGAAAAAGTAAATATAATTAATTTTAAATCTAGTGTGATCTTAATAACTTTAAAATGTTATATCAGGCCAAAAGTCCATTTCCTTTGATTTTTAAGGAAAAATTTAAAACATTTAATCAAAAGAGATTGCTGGTATACTCAGATTTGAACAATAGCTAGGTATTTGCTGAATAGAGATGGAGTGGAGAACAGGTTATAATCAGCTTGTGAGTTTATAGCCACAGCTATAAAGTTATTAGTATCACATCCTACATAGCTGAGCCAGCTATCCTACTCTAATACTCTAATACTCTAATGCAAATGCAGCTATATCTGTGTAAAGTACTCATATACATGAACAGCATTTTACTGGTATATTGTATCAGAAACACACTACTGATCCAAAGATATTCTATACACTTAAAGTTGTTTCAGGAAAGTGAAAAAGTAACACTTGTACTTCAGCCTCTGAACCCAATCAAGAACAATAATGACAAAACAGTAACTCTGTCCAGTGCAACTTTACCCATACACCTTCCAATGGAACAGAAATCATGCCTTTTGACATCCTGACTTACCGAAATCACTAGCATAGACTTTTTCTGCTGTTGACACCAGAATGGAAACAAATTTCCCAGGGTAAGTAGATTTATATAGATATAAATTAATCATACTATGACTGTATCTGTTCAATCTCTTCAATAAAAACAAAATCAACAGCCACAGATTCTTTAGCTAGTTCCAGGCTCACTGAGAAGTCAACAGGTGATCTAAAAAAACTTTTTGCAGCATATCAAGTAAACATCTGTGCTTATCTGTCAATAATCCCTTAAATCCATCTGGCATAAGTGGAAGACTTTCTAGATGCCTTTTAAATACACATATTAAGATTAAATTGTTCTGAAGTGGTCTGTATACAGTCTGTCAATGAAATAAATATGCTCATTCTTCATCACTGCGGTTTTTAGGAGTTGTGGACCCTGAACTGATTCCCCAGTGCCTCAGTTTATGCCATCAGTCTCCACTAGTTTATTGAATACACCTTTGAAATCCAATTTAATTTGATTTTTTCCTCTAGGTGAAGACAGATATAGATTTTTCTACCATCTGTACCACAGATGTTTCAAATGACTAAATGTTAGGGAAAATATTAGGAGGTGCAAGATATTTAGTTTTCCTTGGTATGTTGCAAAGGAGCCATATCACAGGGATGAACTACTATGAGTATGAGTAATATAAGAAAAAGAGGATTCACTGTCTCCTGTTACTTTTAAATAACAATATTTGCTGATGTCTTCATTTCTTGGGCAATGTTCACTCTGAGAGACCTTAATTCCAAGGTGAAGATAAATGCAAGGTTTTTAATCTAAAAAAACCTCCCCCTTGGCAGTATAAAAATGATTGCATCTTAACTGGAGACAGTAATCCTAACTTTGAAATTAAAATAATAACTTTCAAATTATAGTTAAAAAAAATCCATAATATCCTTATTTCTTTTAGATAATACTTACAGAATACCAAGTTTAAAAAGCTCAAACCAAACCAGAAAAAATCTTGAAGAGATCGCAACTACATAGCATAACCTAGTTTGCACATTCTTAACTATGTTAGAAGCTGTAATGAAATCTCAGCCATTAAAAATATTCTGAAAAAACATTCTGAACAGTACCTAATAGGTCGCTTGAGGATGCTGACCATGCAGGGATCCGTGGTGGGGAAGAACTGACACTGGCATTAAAATATCTTTATTCTGCTGCTCAAGGTGGGAGAGACAAGCACTGTGGGATAAGAGAAACATCTCATTAAAGTGTTAAAATTTCCTTGAACCCTGTTTTTTGGCTGCAATTCAAGGATTTCTGACTCACAGTTTTGTTTGCTTTTTTTTTCCCCCCCAAAACATTAGTGTTTATTACATTTATGCCTTTTCATTCTATCTGCCAGAATAGCCTGGGGAGAAGGTAGCTATAATTGCTTTGAAAAAGTATGCACAGTACGAGATACTTTGGAAGTTGATTTTTTTAATGATTCTTGTACAATTTTCAGATAATTATTAAACTATTTTTGTCAAGTACAATAGGGTTCCAAGAGAAGCCAAAAGAAGTAGATTCTGGAGTTTGTTTTAAAGGGCTTCTCATGTAACTTTTAAGACTCAATGTGACTCTTAAAAACCACTGCTTATTCCTACCCTGCCCATGTTTGATAAGAAATGACTTTACACAATATATTGGATTCTTTACCCAGATTTCACTCCATGTTTTATGTCATGGAAACCCAGAGACAAATGAGTGTTTCCAACACATTTTAAAATTATTCCCATATTTCTTTCTTCAAGTCATTAGTTGGATAAAGGTATGCACCATCTATCCCATTTATCACTTCTGCTTAAATTGATAGGACAGACAAAAACTCCTGATTGAATGTAGTACCTTTAAATATGGAGAATTGTGCAGTCATGCAGTCAATATGTTTTTCATCTGACTCCAGGCCATCTCACAGATCGCAGTAAACGTAAGTAAAAAACCCTCTATGCTATCAGAACTTAAACTAAGCTTTAACGACTTGGAGGTTTTGGGTTTTATTCTCTCTTTCTAGGTAGGTCTTCAAAATCAGTTCAGCTGATTATAGAAGTACAGTTTTATTATAAGAGTATTGGCAGTTTAGCTTAACTATTTCTACATCAAAATGAAACATGAAATGAAAACTCTGAACCAGGACAAGACACATTTTTATTATGGCACCTAAATTCCACAAAGAAAAGCTTCTCCCATAATCCTCCTGTTTTTAAAGGGGCTTTGAAGAATATCTGCCAGGGCAGCAATTGTTGATGCACTCATTGGCATTCTGGAAAGCAAAACAGCCGTCTTTTGCTGATGGAAAAAGCATCTCTGTGGATTCTTTCCAGTCTAGGCCACCTGATAAATTTCACATTTTATATACTCTATGAAGAATGACATTCATATGAATGATAACTTTACTGTTTGATAGTCTAATCCTTCCAAATACAGTCACACACTTCAGCAATCCCCCCAAGGAACAAATTGAAGAATAAAAGACATCACTTGAACAAGAATGCAATGTGACAAATATAGCCATCATTTGTCAGCGCTCTCTACATCATAATAAGAGATTTCTCAAGACGCTGTTGTGCCATGTTATTAACCTCACATGCTTGCCACTCTCTGGAAACCTTAGGTTTCACTCCTGAGTGGAATTACCCCAGTACCACAATCTGCTCTACTGACTACACAGGCAATATTTTTTTACTCCAACAGAGTCAGAGAAAAAAAAAAAAGTTTCATCTTTGCCATTTTATTTATACAACCAAGGAAAAGTGTTCACTGTGAAGACCTTATTGCCCAAGCAGCATGTAATTCAAAACTGATTGCCTTAAAAACTTAGTTTATTTCCATATAAACCAGGATATGCCTTCCTAGAACAGTGACTTACTGTTAAGTAAGTTGGGCTAAATACCTCCAGAGGACATGGAAGCTTTGCCTGTGCTACTTTACTCTGGCAGATGGAGCTTTTAAATATTTATTAAGCATTTGCTATACCCTTGCTGTGATGAAAGAAATCCAAAGTATTTCTATAAATGAGCTACTCACCTAAGACTGGGGGGAAAAAAGAAGGTTAAATATCTCAGAAACAGATAGTTATTCATCCAAGATTAAAGACCTAAGTTTATGTGACACACACACACAGAAGGCAAAAAAAGAAAAAAAAGCAGTGCCCCATAACATGACAATAGCTTACAAGCTCTGTTTTTTTTGCACTTTGCATTTGTGATCAGATAATTACACATCTCTAAAACTTTTAAGTGTTTTATGTTGACAGAATTGATGCTATAGTTTTAATTTAAAGGATATGCTAAAATGATATGCCCTTGGCCTTCAAAAAGTATTTAACTTCTGGGGCTGATTAAGTTAACCTCTGATTCTACAAAAAGAATATTTAATGTTTGACATGAAAAAGAGAAAAACCTTTGTTAACGTTTTTTAATATGTTCACATTTAACAAAGAAAAGAGCGTGACTAAAATATTATTATAGAATAAATATGAGTAGTTGCTAATCCCTAGATGGCTCTTATATATAGTTAGCTGGTTACCACAAGGGCAGGCAGAGTACCCTGCAGAACAGTTTCTCTTTCCACAGCAGAGTTCAGCATATAACAAAGTTATAACCCAACAAAGGTAAATACAGATAGACCCTCAGGCTTAACATACTTACTGGAGAAGAAAATATTTAAATTAAAGAGGGATAGATTGGTTAGCAGGTGGCTAACCAGCATGATCCTAAACATAACCACAGACTTTTTTTTTCTTAATTTCCATCTCAATTGTAGTTTTAAATACTTTGGAAGTCAAACAAGATGAAGTGATTTTATATTTCATGAGATGACTATATTTAGTTGATCATTGTGTGTCCACAAAGCACCAGGACGTGATCTAGAAATGCTGTTAGGTATATTTCCACAGAAAATCTCAAAATTAAAGTGGTGATTCTCTGAATCCTTAGGGGCCTAATTTACAGTTGCAGATCCAGGCTGACTTGGCAGAGACTTCTCTTTCATTACTGTAGCAGAAATATATGTAGAAACAGCTGTGGAAGAGCAAAAATCAAATTGAAAAGTTTGCAATGAATGTATTTGCACACATAGGCACACACAGGCTTGTACATAAATCATTACTGCCATCATAATGAGCACTTCTATTAAAAAAATGATTGACATAAAAACCAGGCCTTCATATGTATCAATCAATTTTGACCTTTAACTTAGAGCTCACTGAGAAAGTAAAAATTCTGTTCGGTGAAGTATTTTGTAGTTTTGAAATATAATTTCATTACCCACAGAATGAACATAATGAAGCATTTAGAGAAATGCTAACATATTTGATATATTTTTAAGAACATAATATTAAAAGCATGAGTAATTTCATAAGTTTTATATGCATGTTTTTGCCCTAGATAGACAGATAATCAGAGAAGTGAATCATTAGAGTGTTGTCTGTTATTGCATTGGCATCAGACCCAAAGAATAAAAAACGTAGCTTCTCTATCCTGGAATATGTAACTTGTAATAGCTACATTTTATCTGGAGGTAAAAATACACCTTTGAGAAAAATTAGAATAAAAATAGATATGGTTGTAGATGAATCCAACATGGGTTACTTTCTGATCTATTAGCTAGAGAATGCTGAATCAAATTTTTCTCAGCGTCGGACAGCAATTTTGGATTTAATCACAGCAAGGCTTTACATGGGATATACGGCCCTATCAGTTAACTCTTCTGGGATTGTTGAAAATTGGATAAACTAGCATTAGTACTAAAACTCCTTTATTAAACCACTTGTTTCTAAGGCCTAGTAGAAACTCAAGATTCAGTTAAAATGTGTCTTGAGCACATGGTCACACAAGTTTACAACAAATAAAAAATTTTTGAAATTTTAAAATAGCATATAATAAATATATATAATATATTATAATAATATATATAATAAAGCATATATGAAAATGTTTTCCATAACTTGAACAGCATTTTCTGACTCCTTTAAATTAATTTAGCACACACAACATTAAAAATTCTGTATCACAGCTTGTCAACCTGCAGGCAGAAATTTTACAACAAGATGCTGATAGGAACTCCATTTATTAAAAGGTATCCTATCATTACTTTCTAAAGGACTGGTAAACAGAGCAAGACAAAGAACAAACCACAAGTAAATGTCTGTTTGAATGAGCAAATGGATACTTTAATACAAACAAGTTCCAGGTAAAGTAGAATTCAAAGCTTTCTGGAGTGACATTCATTATCAAATTGGAAACCATTAAAAAGTTGTTTGTCCTGGGTTTGTTCTAGGCTTTTCCTTCAAGCATAACAAGTTCAGCCGTGATTTCCTATCCAGGAAAGTGTGGGAATCCGCATTTTCATTCATTCTCTGCTGTTGCTTTGAGGCAACACAGACAAAATTAGGTATCTCTAAAAAGTTCCTGAAGAATAGGCAGAACTTACTGTCGAGTGTTTTTTTCAGTTAACGTGTATTTTTACATAAACAGTGAGGTGGTAGTCAAACATATAGCCTACTTTCACTTCTATCAGCTGCACAAGGTCTCTGTCCCTAAAGGAAGGTCTCAGCTAGGAGAGAGGGCACCTGGAACCTGCAGCTATGGAATGTTAATGGTAAAACGTTACTTGGCAAATTAGATATTTCAAAGTCTTGTAGATTCATGGAATCTGTAATAAAAAACAAAATTGAATGCCTTTTTATAATCTATACCAAAATGCACTCAAATGAGACTGGAAATTTTAGTGATCAGTTATGGACTGCATTTTGACAGCAAAAAGATCTCTTAATCTGTGTGTTTCTGAGATGCTTTCACCATATTAAATTTTACATACCTGGACTTTTTAACCTTTAGGGACTGAAAGCTAGATAAGATTAAAATTACCATTGATGTTACAACTATGTTTCATAGCAAATGTGTCTAAAAAGTTGCAAAATAAGTAAGTAAATAAATTCCATTAAAATGTTACTTTTTTTTTTGTTTTTTAATATGACCTGGAAACCATAAGAATATGAAAAGTCTCAAAAATGCCAAAAGTTAGGACATGGTTTAATTATTTGGACTTAGTCCAAAGATGCATGAGCCTAATAATCTGAATAATAAAATATCTTTGAAACTGAGTTTTGAATGTGACACAAAACTAAAAATTCATACAAAACCCTCCCCATACTCCTCTTATTCCTCTGTTTGAAATGGCAAGAGACAGCTGTTCGGAATCTACTCTTTATGAGGTAAACACAGTATGTTGGCATCGGCACCAAAACAAATAGGAATATTACTAATGTGAAGAGAGAACAACCTCTGTTCTATAATGTGCCTTACTAACACACTATGAACTCATGCCAAGATGTCCAGTTTCTTTTAATTTCAGTGGGGATGAGGCACAGTGTGAAAGTCTGAGGTACAAATGCGAAAGCACTACCATCTGGCCTGTAAAAATATTGAAAGTATTTTTGACCTTCAAAAGTGAATGTAGTAACACTTGTGAAAGGAAGAAACAGTTTTGAAAGGGTTTATGGATATTCTGAGGACTTTCACAATTAATTAATACTTTTTAAAAGCTAAATTAAATTTACATTATAAATAAAAGTACTAGTTAAAAAATAATCTTGAATGATGGAATAAAATTGATGTTACAGATCTCATAATACATAACTACTAGTGTCAATTCATATCAATGACATGCATTTATTCCTATAAACTTTACAATTAAAAATATTTTTTTTTCCGACAAATAACTTTCTAAGAGGGGACATGCATGTATTTCTGTGTCTAAATGGCTCCCATGTAAAAAAAAGAGTTCGTGCCCTGATGCCTCAGAATATCTGTAGAGGCAACACACAATGTTGTCTAAATCTTTCTATTCTAAATTGTCCATAGACACATTCCACTTTTTACAACATTAAAAAATTATGTTAAAATAATAATCTGTCAAATATATCTTATCTCATTCAAAGTCATCAGCCTATATACATTTTTAATGTTAAATTTGAAACTGCTATTTCGACAAATTCATACTGTTCTTTGCTCACGCCTTAAGCTTTGACATTCTTGACTAGACAGGCTAGCAAAGTTTATCTTTCTTTACCTCTCCTTTTAGTCCTGCTTGCAAACCTGGTGGTGGACTCTTTGTTGGTGTTCACATCTACCTTTGCTGTCCCAGCTGAATCTTACTTCATTCTGAAAGTTCTGAGGAAATTCTGTAATTTCTGACTTTTGCTCTCCAGGCTTCACGATAGGTCAGAATTGAACCCTTTTCTAATAGTCCATTTCAAAATATTTAAACCAGCTTGTAATTTGGCTATCTTTTTCTAAAGAAATAGAAGTTTCAATTTCTAAAAAATTTTCTAGATTTTTTTCTAAAAAACTTTATAGAAAAAATATTGACTGTATAGACATGCTTCTTTCTTGATTTCATTGAAGATTGGCAGAAAACAGGTTGTCTTCACTTGTTCTAACTTCTATAACTTTCCACACAGCTTCCTCGCAAATCCAAAAATAAGTTTGTTAATTTGTCATCTATCTGATTCTTGTCTTTCATCATTCCTTAATGTATTTTATGATTATTATTAATGAAGACATTAGATATTGTTTGCCTTGTTTACATTTTCCTTGCAATCAAAATCTGTCTTTTGCCCAGGCAAAAAATTGAGCAAAATTTTTTTTAAAACAAAAACTTGAGCTTGTGCTTAAGAGTGTGAATTACTTCAAGGCATCTCATCTGCCTAAGACTTTAAAATCAGTCAAGAGAATAACTGCAGGAAGGAATTCACCCACCAGAGTTCCCAATCTGGCAGCACACAGATCTCTTCATTGACTACAGAAAGACCTAGGGTGACTCGTCTATCTTGAATTCCTCAGTTCACCAAGACGAATCTGTGCCTGTATTATATGTATGCTCCCTGCCTCCTATATAATATTTAAAAAGTAATGATAGAATCTTTCACTGGGTTTCCTAATGTAGTTCACAGAGTTAGATTGTAAGCCAAGTCTCTATAGGTCCTATCTAGTTTTTACATGACTATCAAAAAGTATTGTTTGAGTTCATAATCTAGTCTCAGCTGCATTGCTTGCTATCTTGCTCAGCCAACCTAGAATCAGATAAATGCATAAACAACTTCCTCACATGCATGACAGGGTCATGGCCCACACATTGCAGAAACCCATCCATGTGTTTAGGCCAGCCTGTGCCCTCCTACTTGGCACTTAATGCTGTTAAAAATCACAAGGTGAACTCGAAAGTCAAAGGCAGGAAAAAAATCAAAAAGACAGACTTGGCTGTTTCTTCCCACAACTAAAATTGCCTTTCTGCCTGACATGTGGAAGATGAAACTAATGACATTAGCCCTGTCACTTTGACAGGCAGCACACAGGCAATTATATGCGCAGAAAGCCAAGCAGACTACCAGAACCAAACCTGTTAGAATAAAACGTCATCCTCATCACAAATACTGTCTCCTTAATTCACGCTGAGTGCCTAATGGCCACACCTAGTTACAAATTACCTGTATGGTCCAATGAAGACAATTAAATTGCTATGTAGTATCAATGCTGCAGAATGTTAAGTCTTTGGGAAACTACAGAGGTGTATTAAATAACCTAGCATCTTATTCATAAAATATCTAACTGCATTCTTTCTGTTTATTGTTTTGTTTCTGTTCCTTTCAACTATTTATTTTTCTTTAAATTATGAACTTTGAATTAATAATGGTAACACAGGACCTAAGGAAAAAAAGACATGAGTATATTCACGGTCATATTTTAATTGAATAAGATGGACTTGAATGCTAATTACTCTGTAGTAAATACAAAACAAGTACACCAATCACAACACCTGAGATGAGTTTTAACATCAAAAGTGGCAGTAACAACTCAGTCATGAGAGAACTATTGAATAGGAGCATTAGCAGTTTTGAAAGAAAGCGTGGGAAGAGAGTTGTTCATGTCATGGTTTAACCCCAGCTGGCAACTAAGCACCACACGGTTGTTTACTCACTCCCCCTCCCCAGGAGAGAACCAGAACAGTAAAAGTGAGAAAACTCACAGGCAGAGATAAATACAGTTTAATAGGGAAAGCAAAAGCCAAGTACACAAAGGGAAACGAGGAATTCATTCAACCCTTCCCATTGGCAGGAATGTGTTCAGCCATCCCCAGAAAAGCAGAGCTCCTTCACACATAACAGTGCTTCAGGAAGACAAATGCCATCATTAGAAATGTCTCTCCCTTCTTCTTGCTTGACTTTGTATGCTAAGCATGACACCATATGATCTGGAGGATCCCTTTGGTCAGATGGGTCAGCTGTCCCTGCTGTGTCCTCTCCCAGCTCTTTGTTTATCCCCAGTTTCCCTGTTGGAGGGGTCAGGTTAGGAGCAGAAAAGGCCTTGACACCATGTAAGCACTTCTCAGCAGTTAAGAAAACAATCTTGTGTAATCAACACTATTTTGGCACAAATCCAAAACATAGTCCCATACTAGGGGAAGTGCTGGATTCTGCATCTGGGATGGGGCAACTCTGGATGTTTGTACAGACTAGGCAATGAGATACTTCGGGAAAGGGACCTGGAGGTCCTAGTCAAAAGCAAGTTGAATATGAGTCAGCAGTGCCCTGGCAGCCAGGAGGACCTGAGGGGCATCAGGCAAAGCATTGCCAGCTGGTCGAGAGAGGAGATTGTCCAGCTCTGCTCTGCTCTGCTCTGCTATGGCTTTATCTTGAATAGTGTGTACAGTTTTGGTCACTGCAATGTAAGAAAGACATTAAGGTATTAGAGAGTGTCCAAAGGAGGGAAATCAAGATCGTGAAAGGCCTTGAGGGGAACCCATATGAAGAGCTGCTGAGGTCACTTTGTTCAGCCTAGAGGAGAGGACACTGAGGGGAGTCCTCGTTGCAGTCTACAGCTTCCTCATGAGGGGAAGAGGAGATGCAGAAACTAATTTCTCCTCTGTGGTGACCAGTGACAAGACCCAAGGGAACTGCCTGAAGTTGTGTCAGGGGAGGTTTAGGCTATTAGAATGAGGTTCATCCCCCAGAGAGTGTTTGGGCACTGGAACAGACTCCCCAGAGAACTGGTCACAGCACCAAGCGTGACAGATTTCAAGAAGCATGTGGGTGATACTAGCAGGCTTGTGGTGTAATGGTCCTGTGCAGGGCTAAGAGTTGGATTCGATGATTCTTGTGGGTCCTTTCCAACTCAGCATGTTCTGTGATTCTGTGAAAATAGAATCTATCGCAGACAAAACCAGCACAAACCCAATACCTTGGTGATAAGACAGAAAGCAATACGGAAACCTACTATAAAATTTTGTTTAAGAACAATGGTAATTGTTCAGAGCATTATCTATTTAGCTGAAAGATTGAGCTTGTTAATGAATATAGTTGAAAAAAATGCTACATGCATCTCTTCTCTGCTTTTCATTATATTAACTTTTGTATGACACTTCTTTCTGGAAACACACAAACCTTCCAAGGACCTGGAAGGCTGATAACTATCTCTGGATAGCATACACATTTGCTTAGGTCCCAATAATGTGTGACCCCTGTGCAATAGCGGGATAATGCAGCTGTTTAAACAACAGACCATATGTATTTGTTGAGCTCTGCCTAAGCTAAAGAAACTACCATATAAGTGAAAATTACTCAGATATACCTGCTCTGTGTCATGGACCCAGCAAAGTTTACATATTACCTAATCTCTTGATCTATAAATGTAGTTTAATTATATTGTGACACTGATTGCTAGAAGAGTATGTTCCAAAATCCCTTCTAGATTTGCATGTTGTGCTGCTGCTAGCTATCTATGGCATCACATTTTCACTTATGGAGTCAGAGGAAAAAGTCCCTTTTGGTTTTAATACTTTGTATTTTTTACTTTGTAGAATTCTAGTAGTGAAACATTTATAAGGGTAAGCTTTCAAAATCTTATAAATATGGTCAGTCCGTCTAAGTTTAATATAATTCATAATAAGAAGTGCCACAAATCCATCTCAGTTTTTCACAGAAGCAACTCTAATAAGAGGAAACTTCAATCAATTGGCAATAGGGGAAAAAGCATTCAAGGCACAAGTTTAGTTCTCAAAGCTCTTCCATAATACAGGACAGCTATCTCATTCTTCTGCCATATGGGCATCCCTTTTGAAATGGGCAATCAATCCAGTACATGCTGTTCAAAGGAGATTTGACAAGGGCATTTGGTACCGAGGTCACGATGCCCTTCACGCTCTACAGCTAGTCTGACTCACAAACTCTGCCTTCTTCATTCACAACCACTGACTAGAACACTGAGTTCAGAAAAGCCCAATCACCTAATAACAAAAATATCTCCAATGTTTCTAAGGGTATAGTGCTTTTTATTTTGTAATTAGTAAATTATGGTACCAAGACCATAAAGAAGGATGTGTTTCACCTTGCACTACACATATATTAATAGCCTCTCCCAAAGACATTACAGTGAGATGGAAAGCTATAGCTGGATTTGGAAAAACTACATGGAAAATTAGTTTATTTCTATGTTAGCTATTTTTGGGTGGCAGAGAAGAGAAAGAAGTGTACTTTAATCTTCAGTATTAGAAACAGGTCCCAGAGGTTTTTATTGGCCAAGCGTTAATCCCTTCATGAAACAGAAGAATTAAAAGCAAAATTATTATATACATGACAAATCTGAAAATATGGAACTACGTCCAAATACAGATTTCATCTTAAGTATTCAAGTTCATTGTCCTGTGTGTGTTTATTATGTGCACATTTGAAAATTATGCAACCTGTCTCCCACAGAACGCTTTATGTAATGCAGTGACTAAATGACTTTATCTTTGGCAACAGAATAAGCTTCAACAGCCTTCAGAAAACATATCATACACGGTTTGTAACTCTCCACAAAAACTCAGTGCACATACATTGATGGAAATTTTGGTGTGCATATGAAACAGCCACACTGCTGCATAAAATAACTAATTGATAAATAATAATAATAAAAATAACATTGAATTGAACTTTTTTAAACTATGCCTACGAGTCTGCAAGATTTTTACCTTAAAAAGAGAAACGTCAACACTGCAAATTCATAGAAAGGCTGTCTATATTTCTGATAACAGTACCTTTAATATGAAAAAGCCAAGCGATGCCTTGCAAATTTAAGAACACCTCTTGACCAATTAACATTGAAAAAAATTGATAAGAAAGGAGCTAGAAGCCACCTTCAAAATTCATGTGAGCACACAAATAGCTTAATATTGTCTTGACAATATTAAGCAATACTCCTGACTTCTGTGATTATGGCTTATTTGAGGTAAGATTACTAAGAGCTGGATTCTTTAGATTTAGTTTACTTGATAGCTTCTTCTAGTATTTTTAGCTAGCATTCTGAATATTTATGTACACATGAATGTTTCATTGACATGTATTAATAAAGATCGCTGCTTTATCTTAGGTTTCCAATAACAAGTTATATATGTGATATATACATAATTTTTAATATATTTTAACAATCATCATTATACATGAAGCTCTCCCATTCTAGAAATAGTCTGAGAAGAGAAGGGAATAAAGAATGAGGGTGTAAGTTTATAATTCAAACGTTTGAGGAAGCTAACGTAGTTTTAAACTTAATGCTTTTAGCAAGGACTGACATTCTGTTATGTTTTATCATAGTCATTGTGAAGAGGACTAGGATTTACTTCTTGAAAAATAATGCACATCATGCAAAGAGAGTTTCATGAAGCTATTGATTCCTGACAGTTTCTTATACTACAGCAAACATACAAGAAAAAAGCATACATTATATTATGCTATATAATGCTATATAGAACCAGATGACAAAATATCCACTGTATTCACTACAAGGATATTCAAACATGCAAATAAGACTTGATTGTATGGCTTAAACTACCCAAGTTGCAATTCATCTTTCCTACTCATAAAAGTTACTAATCATTCCTTTAAATTAAATATTTAAATGTTCTTCATAATTGAAAAGCAATGACACCATCACTGGATTTCACCTAAATAAAGTATTAGTTGAGAAGGCAAAAAGTTAGCTCTAGTGCAGTATATCTTTTGCTGCCAAATCACAGAAGACTCATCCTAAAACATTCCCTAAAAGTAGTTCTTCAGCTTTTTATCTAAATCTGTTAATGTTTGCATGAGCATTTAAAACTCACACATCAGGTATATTTGGGGTCTTCCACACCTTTATTTTCACAGGGACCTATCTTTTGGTTTCTGATCCCACATCTGCAAGGACATGTTCATTACAGGTTGGAACAAGAGTAGGACACAGGCACCATGCTCATATAAATCACATTTCAGAAATTTTCAATTTGGTGTGCCAACAAGAATGTTCAAATTCAGTAATTTGCTTTCAAAAACGTTGGCCAAGAGGGAAAGGGAAGCAATGGAAATAATTCTTAATGGAGACAATACTTTGGAAAAAATAATTCTTAATGGGGACAAAGCAAAAAATGGATGAAAAGGAAAAAAGATTAGACAGACTTAAAATTTGTATTTTTCTCCCTCAGTTCCTACAACTATTTTAACAAAACAAAACACCAACAAACAAAACGTTAAAACATATCACTTCCAGTTTCTCTCTGAGTACAAAAGAATTCTTAAATATTTCTACTGGTCCCTTCACTCTCATTGACATTCACCTTCTCAGTTATCTAAAGGATTCTTCCATTTTCAACACTCATTCCAGTATCTATCCTTTCCAAGCATTCCCCAACCTCCCCTTATCCTGGCAAAAAAAATCACACTACTTCTCCTAACTTATTTCAAGTTTAGGTTTTTTTCTTCAATGAGGACCAAATATTTATATTCTTCTTAGTATGTTTTGTGCTCTTAGATTCTTCTATGGCAATCAATATCCTCTTGATTAGCACAACTCACCTTTCACATATTTCTGTTAATACTAGTGCCAAGTGACACAGGCATATATGTGACCGCAGAAAAACTAATTCCTCTATTAAAAGTGTGGCTGGAAGCACAAAACCTGAAAAGAGGTAAAAACCATGTCTGTTAGTGCTATATTGTCTGACTGATTCTCATTACTGGATAAGGCATGCCATTTATAATATGCTGTATGTGAAGCAGTTAGGTCCTTTGAGATGGAAAATGCTATAAAAATGACAAATATTATTTCCATTAAAAATTAATATTATTGGAAACACTGCAAAGCTAAATGAATAAAACTTTCCTAAAGCCAGGTGACTCCATTTATTACCAAGCTTAAATGAATCTAATTTAAGTAAAAGTATCTTAGAAACTCAAAGCTAACTTTACCTAAGCAAACCTTAAGCCTCATAAAAGATGACCGGAATTAGGTCTGTAAAATCAAACTCTAGAACTGAACATGATGCACATGTGATAACTGACATTTGTATTAATTCAGAATGAAGTTGATCCAAAACATAGCCCCATACCAGCTACTACTGAGAAAATAAACTCTACCCAAGCCAAAACCAGAACAGTAAAGTAAAAGGTTAAGCTCAAAGTTTAATAATATGACTCAGATCATATTATTATTATTAACTCAGCTGTTAATGACCCAAGTAATCACTTCACAGTTTAGGATGGATACCAGTTTAACAAAAGCAGCTTCATTTCATCCCAGTAGATGTCTCTGTGTATACCAATGCAAATTTTAGTGCAAAAGGAGATTCTAAATACATATCCATATGATTTTTTCACAATTTAAATGAAAGCTTGAAATTGCTGATCAAGATCTGATGAGTAGTAAAACATGGAAACATAACACACTAATCCATCGAATTCTCTGAGTCATGACCATTTTCTCCCAAATTTGAAAAAATACTAATATTGTGAACAAAATATTATACCTTAAAGAGCAAAGAGAAAGATTTTTAGGGGAAGAGGTTTTAGCCCATGTACAGCATTAAATAAACAGATGGAAGGCCAAGTTATGCTGCTGTAAAAATGCTTTGATGAAAAGTAATTTTTTTTAATATATAAATCAAGATCATTGACGCTTATTTCAACTTCTGGACCAATCATGACTTTTCTGTATAAATTCATAATGAAAAATTCACCCTTACAAACAATACACAATATTCTCTTCACTTTGAGGGACAATGTATTCATTCTTATATTTATTTGACAATACTGTAGCTAAGATGCATTTTCTTCTCACTAACTTGTTCACAGTTTTCCTCTGCTGGCAGACAGCCTGTATTTCTCAAGGTTCCTTGTTTCTGCACGTGAGGGCTTAAAAGAAATCTGCATTTGACCTGAGGAATACACAGTGGCTTATACCTTCCAAAACGAATAAGATCTCCAAATTCAGAGATAGTTGCTTGACTTTGCCAGCTAAACAGGTTTCTGTTCAGGGTATTAGTCTTGTCCCTTAGGGCAGAGATAATAATCAGTCATTCAGACAACTAACCTATTTCCTCAGGTTACTTCCTTTCCTGCTTTTTGTCAGGTCATCTTAGAGGTATTTTTTGTAACAAATACTATTATTTTTTTTTCAGACCAAGCCTAAAATTTTATCAGCTGTGGTGATGTGCCTTGAAGTACGGAAGGTCTTCTAACAGTAGCCCAGTCACTTTATCATGAACATATGATTATCAAATCAATGCCTATGTGGGAATTTTTACTGTGTGGGAAAAAAGGGTCTTAATTCCAGGATGCAGTATCTGTAAATTTTTTTTTAAATTTTATTAGAGCCTACAAAATAGAGGTGCCACAGTCATGCCCAGACACAACCATGTTTCCCTTTAGAAATTTATTTAAATTATTATAAATCTTTTTGTAGTTAGTGATGCTAATTCACCTGTCTTTTGTCCCAAGAGAATATATTTGGGAGTTTTAAACAGGGGCATGTGACATTTAGGAAGACAGATTGAAAGAATATCAGATCTTGTGTAAGGTTTGTCTCTCATGGCTTGTTCAGTACCTAATAACTGGTTAATGCAGAAACTGAGCAGTCAGTACTGGACAATAGAAAAGCAACAATTTATCTAACTTTCTAAAATGCTAAACAGGTTTAAATACTGCTAATTACTTCATCTCTCTTCTGATTAACCAATTAATAAAAATATTTAGAACAATTAATTTTACATTGTTACATCCTTGTACACAGAGAATTATTCCACAATGACCAGCTGTATTCCATAATGACTACTACAAAATGAAAATAGTTCACTGAATTGTTAAAAAATATAGTGCATAGTCATAGCTCCTCTAATATTCCTACAGCAGTAAATTATACTCAGACATGCAACTATTGATACAAAGTAATGTAAGTATCCACGTGATCTCTGGTTTTTATGACTGACCAAAATCTTTGACAGTGTCTAAATATCATTCAGTGAACGGATATGAGGTAAGAAACCATTTCTCCTAAACACAAAACTTTCAATAAAACTCCCTCTGGATCCTGCTGTTTTACCCAATGATTTTTCTTTAATTATGTTGGCCTCAGTAGAGTTCCAGTTTTTCAGATAGCTAGCTCAGTTAGTATGAACTATTAGCAATTTCTTTGAGGGAAAGGGGGGAGCTGAATAATCAGTATTTAGAATTCTCATATTATTTCATAATTAGAAAACAACCTGTTAAAGGTGTTTCATTACAACCATCACCTTAATTACTTTAATTAAAAAAAAATTAAATAGTAGTGGTTCAGGACAAACCATTAAAAAACTGAACAGCTTGGGTTTTACCAAATTATCTACCCTGTTCCATGATGCTTTAGCTGACACTTTACATCTTGCCATGCATAATCTGTGAGATTTCCCCACAGGCTTGAAACCTTCAAGGATTCTGTGACAGCAAAAGCAATCAGCAGTGAATCACAGTTGAGTTGGCACCTTCCAACACCCTGGAAGTGTGACAAGTCCATAAGTTCCCCAAGTTGCCTTGGAAAGCTGCCAGTGACATGATTGCTACTTATTGTCAAGAGATTCATAACGAAGCTCCAATCCTTCTACAAGTTTGGAGAGCCAACAGGGAGTTGAAAATCACTCTGCATGATCTTTCATAACCTCAATAATACTGTTTTGACTGACCTAATTAAGTCATTGTACAGTGATACTGTACAGCTGATGCAGAAAAATACTATCACAACATGAACATTTTTGTAGCAGTTTCCTTTAAAAAAAAGTGATAGCGTTTTCATGGAGAAAGAAAAACAGCCATTAGAGGTATCTGTGTCTTCCTCTGAAAAGCTCAACATAAAAAGAAATCAAACCTTGATTTTTAAATACACTTTTTGCTTCAGTATTTTTGCAAGTAAACACACTTTATTCTACCTTGGCAGTTGCACAACTTCTTGGAAATTCTTCTGGCTTTAAAATACTTTTCCATTCTAGACAGATGCTAAGAGCTGAATTGTAATAATTCCCTAGGATCTCAAGTTTTTCCGATGTTCTACTTTTCGTTTAGCATTTTTCAGCAGGACAAAAATAAAAAAGTAAAATCTGAAGATGAAAGTTCCAGGGTCCTAAAGAAACTTCAACAGACAAGTCATGTTCAGTTGAGGTACCAGATGACTGAGAGTCACTAACAGACATACAAGAGAATAGAAAACACTGTTGCAGACGTTTTTTCTTGTGAACTAAATATTTGAAGTTGTTTAACAGAAAGTATGCTGCAATTATTGGTTATCAGATAACTGACAGAAATTCTTCAATATTTAAAGTCAGAGTTCAAATGGATCTTCCAACAAAATGAAAACAAAGAAAAAAATTTGAACAGTTATTTGGAGGGGAGGAGGTGGGAAGAGGGTTTGGGTGTGTTTTTTTGGTTAGTTGTTGGTATTTTGTTTTGGTTTTTTGTTTGTTTGTACTTGGGATATTTTTTTCATAGCCAAATTTAAAACAATGAAGTCTGGTCTGTTTTAACTTCTGCTTCAGTTTCAACACAATGCAGTATTCTTTACTTACTGAAATACTGACAATCTCTTTAATATAGGTCAAAAAAAAGTATATGAAGCCTCACCATATAATTTACTTTTTTTTAGATTAACAATTATATTGAAACTCTTCAAATACATTTGTGTCTGAAATTGTAAAAGACTTATAGACAATGATTTTTTTGTGATTTAATTTTCCTAGAATGCCTATTTGCCCTTGTTTCCCTGTGCAAACCATAGAAGTAAACTACTGCATTATCTAAGGGATTTAAAATATTCAAGATATGTTGAAGAAAAATATTACCTATGACAGTATTTGATAGATTATGTCCAACTTTAGCAACTTTAAAAAAAGCTCAGTCAATTAAAAAAGATTTTTCTATAAAAATACTTTAGAGAATCTCCTTTAGGGTGCTGTTTGAACTTTTTTAATACTAGAGGAAGACACAGAAAATGAAACCAAATAATCCTCTACAAATCCTTGTCATTTTACAGTTCTGTTCACCTAGCAGACTCAACATTCTTTCTAAAGCATATGAAGGAAAACCTTGATATCAAATAAGTGAACAACTGAATTCTAAGACTTTTTTGACAATGCTCAGTTAGTACTAGCTTATTATTGCAAATCACTTTCAGCAGCAGAAGAAGGACCACCAAATCATCTGAATACTGCAAATGTGTTAAAGAGTAAGCTGAGCTGTTCTAATTGGGAAATATAAGAAATTGCCCAAATATATCCTTTATTGATATTGATTTACTTTTTAAAAAGTGTAATAGAGTGCTACATTAGTACCTTCTTTTGTGCCCATCTAAGCTTCTGTTGACTTCATAAAGTTATCACAAGGCTTCTAAAAGTAGAAATACCTTGTTTATTTCATAGTAAAATGATATCTTTATCTAGAAACCTTATTTTAAAACAGAAAAGTGAATAAGTCACAGGACTATAACCACCTGATCCTTCTTTTACTTTTAGTCAGGGACATCTGAATATCATTGCTATGATAATTTTCATCATCTTGCATATGAAATAGGAAGTATTTCAGACATCTGGGCTTGAGTAGTACAAGGGATAGCTTTACCTTATCATTATAATATAAAGGGGTAATAACACCTTAAATTAGCAATTACTAAAAAATTGTGCTTAATCTGTCATATGAATCATTTGTTCCTGTTCCACAGAGGTCGGAACCCAGACAAGAAATCCTTGACTAGTGGAAGTCAAATGGAATCCTGCCATTGACTTCACATCCATAAGAGAATGGAGATAGTTACTGGGAGGAAAGTCCAGGAGTGGTTATGTGTAAACATCAAAATAGTAAGAAGTCCCATGAATCTGTTTTGTATTTTGAAAAAAATTGTCATAATTTTCAAAGTTCAATAATTTTGAGTTTTACCGATGGTTAGAAAAAGATAATTGTCTAAAAAGCTTGAACTCCTGTATGTCAAGCAGAACTGAGCATCTGAACTGGCAAAATCTGAAATTCCCAATCTCTGCCGTGATATTGCAATACTATATCTTATTGTTACTAGTGTCAGAATTCACCTTTGTCACATACTCAGAAATGCACTGCTAACTTCATTAAAGCAGTTGGAAACAATATTCATTTCCACGTCCTTTCTGGAAATAAAATATATCTCCTTATTGAAAATTAATAACTTAGATTTTGCATGCTTTATGATATATTTATAAAGCCTGGAGGTTTTTAAGCTTAAGTCAAGTTGCCTTACATTGGCTTGACTGCATCAGGGGAAAGAACATGCTTAGAATTAGAGCCAAACTACATTTCAGGGAGCAAGTAAACATAGCTAATCTTGTCATGTAGATCTCATTATCAAGAAAGCAAGAGAGTTAACAGTCCAGAATGGACTGAAAAAATCCTTTTAAATAAATTCCACTGGATGATCACAGCCAGAACATAGGTATATTTTTAAATGTGTTAATATTTGCAAAATTGCTTTGTAATAACGCTATATATTTACCCTAACTGATTAATAAATGTTAGAACTTTCTGTATCTTTCCAAACTGGGAAAATGTAAGAGAGAACTCACAACAGTATGATTTTAAGTATTATATTGAAGGTTAGCCCAAGAACTGAATAAAACCCATAATGATTAGATATTTACACAAATACTTTTTCCATTTGTTTTATGTGTCCTGTATACCAGTAGATCTACTTAAATACCAATGGATCTACCCCTGGTAGATTCAGGAAGGAATGTTGCAGCTCTTCATTGTAAAGTTAGTTCTTATAAGTTCAGAGAGGTGAATAGTTTAGATATAAGTAGAAAAAATACTTCAGAGATAAGTAGAAGATAGAAACATCATATAATTTTAATTAAATGAGCAGAATTCAGCCTGAAACAAATTGCAGGGTCAAAGAAGTCTTAATTAGGTAAGTTTCAAAAGAGCTTTTACATATTTCCCTTTATCTTTCTATTTTAAAGTCTCTTGTATTATTCTTCAGTAAACTGAAGAAAAAATTAATATTCTTGTGTCTTTAACATATATAATTTATACAAGCATATCTCCAAAATTATCAAAAGCTAAACGTACTAATGGACTACAAATGGTTTTCCAGTAGAAGTTGTCCCGTCTTTTCCTGTTAATCTTCTGGTACTAACAATAGAACAATGTTTGAAAGGTATTAACCAATACATCAATATCTCAGAGACACTGCAATGCTGTTTTTAACTACATTATCTTCTATGAATGCACCTGGATCATATAAGCAGTTCAGGGAGAGATAAAGATTTATTTTAAAGCTTACATATGTTCACAATGCCTTTTTTTACCAGTACCTGCTTTTGAAAACTTCGACGAAAATTAATCTTGAGGGTTTCATTGAATTGAAAATTCAATTATTGAGACATGAACACAATGTAAAGTCCACAAATCTTTTCAATATATGTGATTTCTAGTAAAACAGAAAGATGTTCAACAAGACCTTCTTAATGATAGGCTGATTTTTCAGTCTTTCTTTACTTTTCCAATATTAAACAGAAAATAATGCATGAAAATTCATCTATTGTATGCACTGGCTCACAAAATTAAAATCAGATTATATCACTCTGACAATAACTAATGTGAGGCACGAAAAATTTATAAAATAGAATAAATATTGTATGTGTATTTCTATACACTTGAGATTAAGCCAACATACCACAAGATGGCAGATAAAGGCAGCTGAAGTGGCAACGTACAGAAAAAAATATAAGTTTGTCAGCTGGAAAAAACAACTGCTTTTGCAGTTTCTTTCTGAAGTTTGTATTATAGGAAATAAGTTTCAGAAGGTAACTTACAAAAAACAGACAGTCATGTTCCCTTCTTAACGTTCATGAATAATGAACATTAGGCCCTGGAACTACAGTGCCTCAGATTCAACATTTAAATACAGACAGGATATTTAATTAAGTATGTTCTTGAAATCAGGAGGAATTTTCTCTATTCATCTTCCTGGCTATAATTCCAGAAAAGATAGTGATCTCTCTGCCACCATCAAGCCTTGTAATGTACTGGGCACAGGTTATGAAAGGCTGGGATTCCACTTATTTGATGAAAATTTGAAACTCTTACTTCATATTCCACAGAAGTATGCTCAGCCACTGAGCTATGATTATGTGAAAGCAATGCAGCTTTTCTGATTTCCACTAATTAACTTATTTCGCTCTGCATAAAGTATATATTAAGCTAGAGTTTGAGCATGATAGCCTGTGGTTTCACTGAGTGTATAAAAAGTGGGAACAGAGAGACAAGGGGTTCTAGTTATTAATTCAATAAGTACTTAATGTAAATTCACTTCATCTGCACTACTGTTTGAAGCTCTGAGATCCTACATCTCGGATCAATTTTTAAAAAATATTTTGTACGAGCACGGAAAATTGTCCATGGACAATTAACCAGGCTGCTTGTCTGTTCTGAAAGAAATTCTGAGCATGGTCCCAATTAGACACTGCAGTAGTAAGACACTATACACAAAATCATAGCAGACCCAATATTTTAGACATTCAAAAGAATATACTACTAAAATGGCAGTTTTCAGGACTCCTTTTGTGCTTACAATCTTATGTGACTTACCAAAAATCACGTACAGATTCTGCAGCTTTCAGGTGCAGGCTTGAACTGGACCTGAATCCACTGTTTCTCCTTGATCATTTGTCTGACACTTGGTGACTACCTCAGTGCCTTACTGAATCTATGTTCTTGAATCTTTCAAGCCATGCAAAAAAAGTAATCTTCTGTAGCATCCAGATCACTTCATCTGAACATACAAGAAAGCCTGAAGTACCTAGCTTACTGAATAGGAAGCACCCAGACCCTGTTCTCCTCTGTTTTGGAACTCATACCTGTAATTTCTATAAGAAAAATAAATAGAACAGAATCATGAATGAGAAAAGTGAAAACTGATGAATCATATCTGTGAAAATCATGTCACACAGCTGACAACTGACATTCATTCATCACCTGACCCAGTGGCCACACACTGGGCAGTTTTTCCATAAGCAGTGTACCCTAAGTATCTCGATCAGGTTTTTTGCCAATTCACTAATCACCCAGGGAGAATTTATAGCTTTCATTTGACAAATGTTCACTTATATTGGGAAAAAAAAAAAAAGCTTCTGAAACTTAAACAATTGAAAAATCCTAATAATCCCTTAAGAATGAACTCGAATATCTGCAAAAGTTACACAACATCTTTTTCTTCACGGGTAAGGTCTCCTGTGTTGCTCTATGGTCAGCCATATATTTACATGATCAGTAATTTTAGTTAGACAGAATCAAACTATTTGAACAAAGTTAAAGCCACCATTTAGGGTGGTGAGTTAACTCAAAAGCTAGAAAAACAAATCAGCTGTCTCAGCTGTAAAGCGTATATAGCTGATAAGTTTTGCAGGTCAAAATAGAGATAGCTGGAAAAGAGTTTACCAATTTATTTTAGAGCAGTAGGCAGCAAGATGAGTCCAGTTTAGTCATGACAGGATATATTCAGTCTTTTCAGTCAAAGAGATGCTACTGGAAAATAAATGCATGCAGAACAGGTAATATGAAAGATAGGAATAAACTTGTACTGAATTCATAACATTAACAGCATTCACAAAAATGTAGGCAGGGAGCTGAGGTGAAGCATAGCAGGGTAACTGACATCAAACTGTTATCGGCTGTTTAAAACTTACAAGAAATAAATATAGGCAGCAAGAAAAACCCAAATATAGCATTAAGCAAGATGTGAATGTATAATCCATCACCAATAACAGGTGCAGGGTTAGAGAGATGAAATATCAAAACTTATATAACATATGGTAGTTTTCTTATTGGCTGGCTATGCTATGATGCAATTCAATGTGCAGAATTGTACAGATAAAGAACCACAGCACAAGATCCACACTGTAAGCTGATCAAAGAAAATACTGGGATGAGCTGATTATTACCTGATGTAACAGCCAAATGTAGGAACATGATTGATCAAATCTGTTTTGAGTATTTGTATTTGGGTATGATATGGCTCCTGGAAAAACAGGATCTAAATCAGGCTCTTGTACAATTCTTTGCAGCTAATGAGTGAGAATTGGAGGTTTAGTGTCCCTAGAATAACAACAGTGATGGGACACTGCTTGCTATTTACACAAGATGGTTACTGGGGAAGACATACGAAATTAGCAAGTACACATAGCCTAAATTCTTTTTCTAGCCCTGATATAAGCCAGTTCTGGATCCATTAGCTAATGTTAAAGCTCAAGCACAATGATACAGTATGACAAAACAGTATTTGTTATTTAGGACAGGCTACCATGCACTAGCCTTGAAATTTCAGTTAAACCTCAGATTTCTGCATTCCTCCTGCCCCATCCTATCTCTACAGAAAAATCCTCAAAGTTCTCTCATATTGACAGGGAAGGAAAACCTCTCAACAACTTGGGTTTCAGAGCCAGAATTAATTTTTCTCCTTACTTTCTAAATGTGTCATCGTTTTATCTTTTTGATTAAATATTGATTTATTTTTTAAAAGCAAGGATCATAGCTCTCATAGCATTCTAAAGGCAAAAATGCAACTACACCAAAAAAAAACCACCAAAAACAACCAAAAACAAAAGACAGGCAAGACTGCAGAAACAGGTGATAAGAAATGAAAGAAAGCATTGTCAGTGGAAGACAGTGGAGGCAGCTGGAAAAAAATTGATCAAAGCTATTATTTTGCCTTGCATATTTATTTTCTTTTGTTATTTGAATTCATTAATTTGTACTGAATGAAGATTCATTTACTGCACATCTCTAGATTAATTTATATATAGAAAAAAGAGTTTCTTTTACTTGCCAGCATCTAGAATGAAGGGGAAGAATCTGATTTTGCAGTTGTTCCAAATAATTTGAAATGTAATGGACTGCTTTCTATTAAGAAAAAAAAAATGTGTAAAGAGAGATTTCCCTTAATTTTCCACAATGTCAAAGTCTTAAAGCAAATAAAAAGAAATGGAAGCAAACTAAAAAGTCTTGTACCCCCAAAAGACTCTTATCAGATGATTGAGACAATGTTTATTGATAAAACCATGAACAGATAAAATATTTTAGTTACTTCATCAGAAAAAAACAGATAACTTTGAAGGATACCTTATAAACTAATAAAGTAGTGCTCAAAATTTTAGGGCATTTTCGCCAAGAGTTGAAGTTTTTCCTACTGTTTCAAAAGCCAAAGCAGTACAAGTTTAAAAGAAATCTTCCCCTAGCATAGCCAATATACAAGTATAGTCCTCAAAGAAATATTCAGGAAATCTTAACTATTTTTTAAATGATTTTTTAAACCCTTCGCTCATTGACCACTTTTATGTAATTATACAACATGTAAATGCTTCGAATATTGACCCATATAGCAACTTTTAGTATAGATAAAATGTTACCAGTTCATATATGAATTAAAAATAATGTATCAACAGATTGGAAAGCAACAGTTGCAAAATGCAGAAACAGAGAGAAAGAAAAAGTAAAAACTCTTACTTTGTTCTTTAAAAGCAACAAGAAATTTTAGCCTGTGGCTTTTTACCCCAAATTCAGACAAAACATTAACTTGGGGAATGGGGTGGGGGTGAAAGGTGGCATTAAATGAAGAAAGAAGAGGGAGGAGAAAATAATACCAGTCCTATAATACTGAAGGGGAAAAAACCCACAAAAAACAAAACATGACTGAAAACTAAGTTGAAATGTCAAATTTTGGCAAGAAGTCTTACTTGTCATAATTGAATTTTCAATCTATTCATGTGTTGCTGGGAAGTTACCACTCAGCTTTAGAGGCTGGTATCAAAAAATATAAGTCTACAGAAAATAACTTTTCCCAGTCACTTTTGCCTCTAGAAAAGTTTTGAATAAAAAAGAATATACTCACAGCAGTTATGTAACTATGTGAAATACAGCAGAAACCCTTTTTCTCACCCAGTAGTACTAATGAGTGCATGAAAAAAGTGCAATTGCTCCCATAAAGTTTTAAAAGAAGAAAATTTATTGTTTGCTGCACTTAAATGATGATAACATATGTATTTCTTACTATAAATGCACTTTTAGGAACAGTCCTATTGTTGTTTGAATAGCTTTCTTCAGTGACTTTAACTATAATATATTCTTTCATCCCATGTATATCTGTGTCTCTGACAAAGTGTCACTCATTGAACCAAGTTTCCACACAGAATTTTATTCCTTACTAACAAAGAAGGAATTGGGACAAAATCAGGGACAAAAAGAAGAGGTTCTGCCAGTACCCCAGTGTTCTAAGGCTGAACAAGGAAAATCTGGGTCTGTTGTTAAATGTAACGGGTGATTTCGGGACAGTAAACACAAAGAGGGATTATGACCTGTATATGTAGACAATCTGATCAATAAAAATGTGGTTGGACAATCGGTCTCAGAGGATAGTGGTTAATGGTTTGTACTGCACCAAGAGGTCATCGAAAAACCACAGGGGTCTCTCCTGTGAAAAGGCAATGGAGTACACTGTCGTCATATTTGCAGATGATATGCATTTGGAGGAAGAAGCACTTAAAGAAAGGAATATCATGCAGAGTGACCTAGACAGACTGTAAGAACAGGCAAATGGGCCACGCAATTCTGCAAGGATGAAGTACACCCATGGAAGAAATTAAAAAGAAGTGGGTAGGAGATGGGAGTTGTTTGGGCAACTGCAGTGTGTTTACAAGACAGTGAGAGATCACAAAGGCAGTGATCACTGATGTCAGGACCTAAAAGCTCTGATGCCTGGGCACAGTCATTAACACTCCTCTGGTATCACAGATAACTTGTGAAGACTTACTGTTGATCAGAGACATGTATACCTACCACAGTGGAAGGAATGTGCTGGAAAAACAGCACAAGATTAGAAGTATGACTGGCAATAAAACACCTGCCCTAAAGGTGAAATAGCATCATCTAAAAAATTTTAAAGCAACAAGCTTCAACAGAACCTTCATGCTATACTGGTGATGTACTGATTAGAGGATCAACACCAAAGTACTAAATAAAATGAACAAGGTAATCGGTAGCATCAGTGTTAAATTTGTTATTAAATACTCCAAAGTAAGAGGGCCCACTCATGAAACACAGGCTTTAGGCATGTAATGGCAAGATGGACAGGAACATACAGGAGCATACACTGAACCGTGTGATTGTATCAGTCAGAGGCCAAGAAATCGAGAGTATGAGGAAGACCAGGCTCCTTGGGCTATTGAAACCCCAGCATATGCTGAATTAAATTCTGAAAATAAGTGTTTTCCTACTGACAGATCCTGTAAAATAAAAGCAGGAACCAAGGTGACAAGATAACTCTTGGAATCTTTCCAGATGGGAAGCTGGCATTTGCAAAGGGCCTGAATGCTCCAGTATGCAGAAATAATGACACCAAAAATATCCTTTAAAGATGCTAAGGAGCAGCAGTTTCCCTGACTATGTTTGTAGTGACTTCTGGCTGTTGCTTAATACCGTATGAAAATGTTTCAAAGATTAGTATTGTGGTAATAGGCAGCAGAGAAGAAAAACTTTTTGGGCAGCAGAACAATGAAAAATAATATAATGGCTGCTCAGAAGAGGCCTACTTTAATAAGTCATTTAATGCATATATCCCAAACACAAAGGGAATTCGAGAAGAGCAGCACACCAATAGGGCTGACAAGTTAGTCTAATTTGGGATGGGAGTATAAAGGAAAGCTATTTCTAGCCAGGTGGGCCCAGGAAACTGATGGGCATTCTGGCTTCCTACTGGTTCAGAAAATGCAGCTTGAACTGGTTTCAGAAAGCCATAACACAAGAAGTCAGACAGTGCAATACCCATGAAATGGTACAACACACTCAGGAAGCACCATGTAAACCGGGAGCAGAGGGCGATGATAGAACCAGCAGGGCAAGGCCCCATCCCACAGTACCTAAACAAGGCAAGCAATGCAGAGATAGATGTGGCAGCCAGGTTCAAAGACACTTGAGCTTTGGGAAGGACAAGGAAAGCTGTTTTCTAAGGGTTTTCTTTCTTTTTTTTTTTTTCCCTGAGTTAGTAGGACCACAATGTTGAAGACTTTGGCAAAAGCTGTGATCAGGTTCTTCTAGGCCACTGTGGACAAAGCCAGCTGGCTGGGCTTTAAAGATACTTTCCAAAAGACAAAAAAAAATAAAAGGAAACAGTTTGTCAGAAGAAGGAAATGCAATTTAAGCTCATTACTTCTCTCCTCCAAAAGAGAAGTCTTTCTAGATATTAGGTAAGACATAAAAACATTTTAAGCAGTTCAAGAGGATTTTTTTTAGTGTCTTATCAAGTTCATAAGTATCCACATCACAATTGGTGCTTGTAGCCTGAACTAAATAATTAATTTAATATATGCTTAGTGACGTCAGTGAAAGTATTGTCATACCTCTAGCAAACATAAATTTACCCAAGAGTTTACCTGCAAATATTAAAAAATATCACACATATTTATGGGCCTCTTTTGCCAGTAATGTATGACAAAGTGTTGAGAAGTCTTATTAGTAATGGATCACAAGCCAGTAAACTCAGGTACTAGAATGAGTATGTTGGTTTATACAAATGTTTAATGAAAAATAGGATTCCATTTTAAAGAACTTCATCTTATTCACTTTCTCCATAATAAAGTACAAAAATGATAAAAAATAACCACAAAAGCAACAAATTAAGTAAGTATCATTTTCCTTCACCAACGTTTTCTAAATCAGCTTTTAATTATATTTTCCACTTTCACATTTTCAGTCCTAGCTTCCACATATTTCAACTGCCTTTTTTTACAAACAACTCAGAATCAAGAGTAAAAAAGGACATAACTATGACCCATGCCCAATCTTTAGCTCATCTTTGTATATTTTCTTTAATGAAGAACAGAAACAAAAGCTACACTATCATTCTTCAAAATATTATGTTGTTTTAATTAATTGTAATCTGTATTTTACATATAATAGTCATATAGAAAAACAAAAATCAAGATTCCAAATCTACAGATTTTTTGTGGGCAAGCTGATACATGAAATAGTCTTCAATGTAAATTCATGTGGTTTACTAAACTATATTAGGTTTACTAAAGTTTTCTATGCACTCATAACCACTAGTTTACTCTAAAAAGAAGAAAAAAACCCAACCAAACTAGCAATTAAAATTAAAAAACACCAAACCCACACCCCAAACAACAAAAAAAACAACCAAGACACACAGATATTAATGGACTATAATCCCAAATCACTGCAGTTCAGTTAAAAATGTATTGATAGAATGGATAGCCTTCTTTGACCCATTATGTAAAGAAAAATATATGGCACATTTTATGCAAAATCATCCCATCCTAACCTGTTTTAGCAAGTAAGTCTGGAGAACGCAAGTATAGACTACTGGCATTTCTTTTACATTATTTTCAATGTTTTGTTAAATACTTTTGAAAAATTGTATTAGAAAAAAGTCATAAATACACCATTTTATTTGATTGTTTTCTTCTCAGTTATCAGCAGTCTAGGAAATACACACTTTAAGCAGTCACAAAGCCTTTTTTACTCCCTACAACATTTTTCTTACATTAACAGCTCCAGATTCTAACCATGACTTATCCTTTCTCACTCTTGACAAAGGACAATCTTTTATTCAACATTATCTCCAAACTTATCGGTCTGTCTCAGAATATACAGTTTACAGTGTTAGATATTCTAAAACCTCCAAAGTAGAAAATGTCAGTATACCTATGTCATTGCCATTAGACAATTCTGTTTGTTTGTTTAATGTGAATCTTCCTTGACTGTGGTAATTTCACTAGACCTTGTACATGGGTATGGATAACCTCTTTCCTTTTCTTTTTCAGTTTGCTGGCAGCAGTTTTAAATGTATCCAAAAACTATATTAAATTCCTCTTTCATAATGCTGTTCTCTCTTCCTCTCTGGTTCTTCTTGCCTGGGCTTCTCTATCTATTCCCATTTTATTTTGTATTTTTTAATGATGCCATATTTTCCAGAATTCTGATTATTTTCTTTGATCTCATTGGAGCTTTTTAGGTTTGTATCTTCCTCAAAGTGCAGAGTCTAAAACCAACACAGTTTTCCATCCAAAGCTTTAAACTTCCTTAGCAGTATGGAAGAAATACTTCACAAATCCTGCAGACTTTTGCAAAATAAGCCCAAACAGATTTTTCACATACTCACAGTTCACATGCATGTACTATGCAGTATGTCCTTCAAGCATGCTGTATGTCCATTACTTTAGCATTATTTAAAAAGAGAGACCTTAACTTAGTCAAAATAATTTCATGGCTATATTTAAGTTAATAAAATAAATTTAACAAATAAATGAAAAAGAAATAATCTATAATTACTCCAGTAAATGAGAGAGAGCTACTGTGCTAGCAAACATACTTGTATTACTCTGTCAAGCAAATACCTTCTTACAAATAAAACAACCTCAGTCTATTTTTCTCAGACTTGTAAGAAGCTTACATGAACAGAGATAAAGCCTGAAGATTTTCAGCGCACGGACATGTATATTTTTCATGTTGTGATCAATTAAATATGTTAGGCTATAATGAAGATCTTTTTACAAATTTAGCTCCAGAGGCTCTTATACTTCAGATTTCTTTCCAAATTGTAGCTTCACAGTCTTGTTTGACTTTTCTTTTTAAATCTGCATTGTATTGTCTGCCATTGTTTAATTTCAAAAATAGTGTTTTCTTCTCCCTTTCTGAATCTCAGCTTTCCCTTGATTCATCTCTTAATCTGATACATTACCACCGCTGTTTTGACACATCAGGCATACAACAACTATTAAGTGCTTCTGTGCTCCTGCAGCAATAATTTGCCTTTACAGCAATGGATTGTAGAGGCGCAGCACTGCTTGATACAGTGTGTGATCTATCACTGTTTTATGCACTGTTGTTAAAGCATCACATTTATGTTTATAAATGTTAACCCAAGTGACCTTATATTTCAGAAGTTATCAACTTCACAAAATTGTGATGCCCATTAGGTGCACCAAAGCACCCTTCTCAACAGAGGTAAAGGAGTGTTAAGTACAACTGCTACAATGTTACTTTTTTCTTATTTTTTAATTAAAAATTAAGAGAAAGGGAAAAAATAAAGAGAAGCAGCCCATTCTTCTGCTCCATTGCCCATGACAACAACCGGTGTTTAGAAAAACCCAAACCATCACAGCTTGTGTTACAGGAAGCAAAAGCTCTCACTACACCAGGCTATTACTCTGTCAAGCAAATAATAGCCTTTTAGCAGGGCCTGTTGCGAGACGACAAGGGGTTATGGTTATAGACTAAAAGAGGGTAGATTCAGACTACATATAAAGATGAAAATTTTTATGATGAGGGTGGTGAAACAGTGGAAATGGTGCCCAGATGGATGGTAGACACCCCATGCCTGTAAACATTCAGACTGGGCAAGACTGAGCAACCTGATCTAGTTGAAAATGTCCCTCCTCATTGAAAGGGGATTTGGACTAGATGACCTTTAAAGTTCCCTGCCAACCCAAATTATTCTATGATTATTGATTTTAAAATGGGTAGAAATCTATTGCATAACCCTAATTACTACTTTGGCAGGCATTCATATAACTAGCTGGAAAGAGATGACACTTAATGCACCTTTCATTTTAAAGCCCTGTTTAAGTGAAAGACATAGAGCTCTAAAATCACTGGACACTCAGAAAATAAAAAAAAGGAAAATAACAAAAGGAGAAAAATCCTCATAAAACCAGCATGTTTGAGCAAGGTCAGTCAAGCACTGTTAAATCATGCAAGGGAAAAGCACGCATGATCTGTTTGAAATCAATAGCACAACTGGGTGCTAATGATGCAGGCAGTCTTTTGCAGATTACCTTCAGTCAAAGTCAATGATTCCAAGCCTTTTGCCCTATAGGAACATTTTCTGAAAATTTTTGCTCACTCTGCATCAAAAATTACTGAAAAAACTGTGTAGTGTTGCCCTGATGTACCATCAACCTCAGCATGGAATTGCACCAGATAACTACATTCCAGAGTCAGATCAAGAATATAATTTAATTTCAGGAATGTTGGCAAACATTTGAAACTCTTTTCTTTCTTGGTCATAGTAAGTTTAGTATTCAGTAACAATGCATATGTTCTTTTATTTAAATAGTCACTTCTTATTTAAGTTAATCAGTCTAAATATTATAACAATTTTGATCCTTCAGCTCATAGAAAAGACAGAATATAAAAATTTATCGAGTTTCATATTCAGTCTTTTTTTTTATGTCACTGCCCGTGGTTAAAGAAACGGCACTGCTCTGTTGAGAGTTTCCTTTCCAATTTCAGTCACTACACATATTTTCTACAGAATGCCCTAATGCAGTACTCACAGGCACCGGAGAGGCTATTCAAACACAATAAAAATGAAAAAGCACAAATGTTGTGGTAGAAGCACTTGACAATATCTCCCAAAATAACATTTTATTGTAATGTACAGAAACACTCCAGTACTATGTCAATGACTGTCATTTCCAGTATGCTACCTAGCATCAGTGCTGTCAATTCTAGGGACTCTGTCAAGTGTTTCGTGGTAATTGGTGGGTTTTTGTAAGTGTCACGTCCTGGAGTAAAAGTATGGAGGAAAAAGAAAATGTGTGATCTAAGCAATTTTTAAAGTTCAAAAACTGAAAAAAATGAACTGAGGGAGGGAAGGAGGAACAGTGAAAGTCCCTTCAAAATGTAAAATTTTAAATGACAGGAGGAAAATATAAAATCTATTTGATATTTCATTAATATTTTTAGACTAACCACACAAATGAATATTACTGTTTGTTTTTAAACAATTAATTTCCCATACAAATCTTCACAAATTTTGGTTTTACTGCAAATAAGAAAAAAATTCATTTCAGAGAACTACATCCTCCCAAATTTTCTATTTTTCCCCTGAGATATTAACAAGCTTAGGAACAAACCACATATTTCAAATGAGTTTTTAAAAGTTGTCTTCACTTCACTGCTTCTAATATATGGCTCAGACAAAAGATGGTAAGAGTGAGTGCCTAGAATTAAAGGTTAATTTTGTATAAAAGTGGTAACTGAGCAACAGATTTTTACATCTATCATTTAAATCAAAGTTCCTGGCCCCTAAAAGCATGCAATTTGTTGTACACACAATAAAAACTAATTTAAACCATCTTTATAGGTAAGTAGGAGATTTTCCACATGGTTAGTTTGAAAAGTAAAATACATACTGTGGGAATCCACTGATCTCTGAACTCTTTTCTTGTTTTTTAAGTAAATTACTTTCTGCCAACAACCACTATGTCACTTTTATTGTGACTGGCTCAGTAATATGCAACTGGTTTCAAAATGTATTATGCTCTTCTAAAATGTTTTCCCAACTCATGTAATATTCATCTTCAATTTGCAATTCATCAGTTTATGTTTTAAAATGTCACTTTCAATGAATACAACATACAAACAGAAGAGGCTTCCTTCTTTCTTGCTTCTCTACCACCACTATCTTATTGCACCTTGCTACTCTTTCTTGTAAGTGTATGAAGAATATTTATCCACACATTCTCTTGCTTTTTAGTGTTCCAGTTGTCTCTGAACCATTCCCTCACACTACTAAATTGCTCCATTCTCCTAGGAATCCCATATAGTGTTTTCCATTTCCTCATCTTTCCCTCAGTGTTCTTACTCCACAGGTTCCTTGTATGTTCCTACCCAATAAATTCTGGTCTGCACCATTATTTCCAAGCTCCATACAGAAAAAGGGGAGACAAAGTCACTTACTCAAATGACAGTCATCATGATATCACCAGAAACAAATGCAAATTAGATATTTACAGTACATGATACAGACAAAAAGTCCAAATTATTAAAAATTAAGTGGCCTTGGAATATCCCAGCCACAACAGAAAATAAATAATAAGAGAAATTCCTTTTCTACCACTCTAAATATATCAAAATATAAACATTTCTGCAAACCAGGAAAGTTTTCCATACAAGAAATTTTTATGAGCAAAAATACTTACAAGTGTAAGTAGAGATGCAGCAATTGATGGTTTATTGAATCCTTATTAGGTCACATCTTTCCAGAAGGCTTGCCTTTTTTAAAGATTTTAATGCCAAACATTTATTCCATCTTATTTTAACGAAATACTTATAGGCATCTACAAAACAACAATTCTTAGCATGTAGTCTCATTATTACATGGCATGCTTGATGGCTGAAATGTCTAAATTCCTAGTTTTATATTAAGTAGAAGAAACTTAGGAACATACTTAAGTACTTCTCTAAATAAGAACATCTTTTCCAGATAATCAGCAAGTGATACTAGTCTTGGGTAAAACATGAAATATTATCATGTTCCTGTGATTAGAAGCAGAGTATAAGAAATTAACTCAAAGTCTTTAATGCAATTTATTTCTCAGAATTACTTTGAGAAGATTAGTTCCCTTTTACAAATTCTCATTACTTATCTACTGTAGTTCAGGTTTTTAATCTGATTTTAAAAGGTGAAATTACATTTTCTTCATTACAGAGCTACCGTTTTTAATTTTTTAAACAGCATTAATACTACATGCAAACTAGTTTCTGTAGGGGAAACTTCTAACCTTCTCAGTAGTCATTTTGGAGTACGTGTTTCCATAATTCACTGAAAAACTGCACAGTAAGTATTTGGACTCCCTTCACACAAAATCAACAGGATGAAGGGCTGTGTTAGTATGACCGTGCATGAGTTAAGATGTTACTTTATAGCAGTTGTTTATTAATATGAACAGATAAATCTCCATTTCTACTGTGACAAAGAGCTTAATTATCTTAGCATTGTGTGATTTTATTTTTTTACTGACCCGTGTTATCTTACCTAAAAAAGGTACTACAGTGTTTCGGCCTTTTTTTTATTATCTTGAAAACAGCTGTTAGAGAATATCACCTTCTTTGGCTTTTCAGGAGATGTACCCCAATCTTCCTGACTCCCTGTCTTGCCCCCTTTACTGAATTGAAGAAACCAGCGTCTCAAACTATGCTTCTGCCATGCCCTCCTACTCATCTGGGTTTCTATTCATGCAGACAGTAGAATTAGTAACAGTATTTCTCAGACTCCGATAGAAAGCATCAATAATTTAGGATTTGACAGGTTACTCAGACATAATTCACTATGGTGTTTAATGACTTTTTTTGTAAGATCATAGTAGGTTAGCTATTTGGCAATATATCAGGTACCCAAACATTTTAATTCATTTACAGCAAATCACAGTAAAATTATTATATGAAGCAACATTAAGAAGAGAATAGAATATTTTAGAAATATTTTATATTAAACCTATGCTCTGTTATGACCACACACTGGAGCAGATTGCCCAGAGAGGTTGTGGAGTTACTGGAGATATTCAAGAACCGTCTGGATGTAGTCCTGTACAACGTGCTCTGGGATGACTCTACTTGAGCAGGGAGGTTGCCCCAGACAATCCACTGTGGTCCCTTCCAACCTTACCTATCCTGTGATTCTGTGACACTAAAGAAAGAAAGAAATCAAAAGCTTATAGGCCTATTGTAGTAAGCTAGTGCTTAATGTCAGTGAGGAGAAATAAATTTATTTTCTCCCTCTCTCTTCTGAAAGAAACTAACTCCTTAATGACGTTTATCAGTTTTCATAGGAAAATATCAGCACAAGCAGTCTAGCTGGATGTGTTAAGTTGTCAGACTTACTACAGAGTTGCATTTAGCTGGTGAAGAATTGTTGAGGCTGGTTAAGAAAAACATGGACTGAGCCTCTTGCTGATCTTGCATCTGGCTTGAACAAGGACTGAGAACTGAATGGTGTGTGGTGTGAAGTGGAGGCCTCATGGCCTGATACTGTCTCAGTAAGGCACATAAAAGCACCTGCACCTCTGTATCAGCCATCTGACTCCTCCTTCACTGTGCATAACAAGCCACATTAAAAATCTGTTCCTTAAGTATATACGGATAGGTGCAAAGACTCTCTGGTGAAGGTCTCCTCAGTACTCCTCAGTACTTGGAGGAATAAAGTGTTTATTTTACATTTGTATTACCAAAAGTAACCAGGGCTCTTGTTAAGTCCCATTAACATATTAACTTCCATATACCCGAGAATGCAAATGAGGAGAAAAGAGATCATGCCTTACATGTATGACTACAGTCAGCAAAACCTGCCTTTAACATGTGATTATTTGACACCTTTGAGAAGGGTAGAAAATTAGTCTGAAAAAAGAGAGGTTTGAGGGCAAGAAAAAAGGAAAGGATAGAAAAAAAAAAAAAGAAGAGGAGGAAAGCACCTCATCTGACAGATCTGAAGGGACGCATTTAGGAGAGCTTTGTACCTCCAGCTGCACTGGAGCATTTATTTTTATATATATAAATATATATCCTTAATAGATCTCTGTTACTATGTTTTTTGTTGTGATGCACTAAACACGTAGTTAGTGCATTTATCAACAGCCATTGTGAACTGTCAGCAGCAGTCCTGTTGCTTCTGAAAATCATGCTGTTCTTGAATGTGGGTCATGTAAGTTCTTATTGAATGTGTCCAGACCTACAGTATCCGAATGGTAAATCACACCATTCATGAATCTGCAATTACACAAGTTCTTATTGAACACAACCAGACTTATAGTGCTGAATGGTTAATGCATCAAGCCTCTCTGATCTCTAAGGACCACTTGGAATGCAAACAGGTTGTCTTCTGCCAAATTTCTGTACCCTTAATGCAGAACTACGAGTAATTCCTACAATAGCGGAAATATTTACTGGCTTCCCTCAAACATACTATTTGAAAACACATGCAGGGAAACTCCTTATTGTTCTTTGCACTTAGATGTGATAGCAAATTTTTAGAGCTAGAATTCTTTCTGATAAAGACAAGCCATGCTTCATTTCAGTCTGGCCTCTTTCACAGAGATGTAAGTAAATGTGGCAGAGTTGTGATTTAGTAAACAAGATTCTAATTCATACTGTAGTCACATGAGACTGCCAACTGGGCACGCAGTGTGGACAAAATCAGACTTAGTCGCTTTCCAGAGTGATTAAGGAAATTGGCTAAAAATATACAGTGAATCCAGAGAGAATCAGGAAAATAAGTCTTCTCTCTTGTATCTGCTGGCACAAGGTAATTTCTTCCTCACCTTCAGAACAACAGGAAATGAAAACAGACAAAAATTTGTCAATATGATTATATTCAGCATGCACATAAGAAACACTAACTCTCCTTGTGAGGCAAATTTGTATTTTAATCCTTTAATCCACTTCAAAGAATAGTTTTTTCTTTAACTTAGCAGTATTTGAAAAGCTTACTTCAGGAGAAGAAAACACACAGAACAGACGAATTTCCAATCATTTCTTTAGGTTCATAAATGCATTATGCTTTGTCTCTCTCTCTCTGATAAATATGAACAAAGGCTCATCTGTCAAAAAACCTAAACCAAAAATAAACAAAAAAAAATCTGAATTGAAGTGGATAATGAGTGTGTCCTTAAATTTGGTACTCAGCAGCAGTAAGACACTTTGGAAGCTCTTTTTGATTTTTAATATGAAAAGAGGACCCAGTCTTTCAGTTGAAATGGCTCCAAAGTGTCTTTGCAAAACATAAGGGAGAGTAGGAAATACAAATCTCTCAGCCGATGAGAATAATCATAGCAATGAGTGATCATAGCATCAGAACAGCACATGTTTTTACCAAAAAAAATCCCCCCCAAAATAACTATTCAACCAACCAAACACACAAGCAAACAAAAAAACCCCAAAATTGGTTTCCAGTAACTTCCCTCCAAGTTTGTACCATATATTGCTGCTCCATGGAGTGCAGAACTAAGTAAAGCCTAGAGAGATTTGTATTCATATTTCTACATGTGTAATATTTCCAGGTTCTTTCTGTCAGTTACCCTGTGACTTCCGGACTCAGATGGACTTCTTGCAGCGATTTCTCTATCACTCAAATGCCCATGTAGTGTCTGAGCAAGTAGCAGACAACTCTGGAGCTAAATTCCATACAAATATCAGATAAGTATTCCTATGACAATTGGTTGTAGCCAGCTGTGTGGGTGTGTGTCTGTTAGACTTACACTGGTGGTAGTGATTTCTTTCCTTTTGCTTCCATCTGCTACTTTTAAAACACCTGTAGGAGCTCAATTAGTTGGTACTACTATTCTATCAAATTCCATTGAAATTAGCCCCAGAGAATCAAAATGTATAGGGAGAAATTATATGATTTATAATCTTTCTAAACCTCAATTTCTTAAGAAATAGTCTAAAGAATATTTTCTACCATAGATGAGCTTGCATGCTGGACAATTGCTACACAATACAGGGCCTCAACTTTGCTGTTAGTATGCCACTATTTCTCATAAAGATCAGAGGTTTGAATTGAGAGGGCTCAGAGCTCATTTCAGTTTCACATTCAAAGATTAATTAAACCTAGTCACTAAATCTTCAGAAAAGGAAGATGAAGACAATCTTCTGCATATTTAAAGCCTCCAGTGAGGGCAGACAAGGGTATAGATTTTCCCTGTTTTACTGGATTAATTCCTAAAGGATAATTACTAATATTACATCTACCACTGTGGGCAGTGACAATCTACCTTTAAAAGAGCTACTTGAGCATTTCTTTGCCTAAAGAAAAGCCAGCAAGTTTTAAAATTAGTAGCATACTCTACCGAGACTCAAGTGACAGATTCAAACCCTGAGAATGTCATGCACAGTTAGACTGTGACAGTGCAAGATGCTTTCACCAGCAGAAAGTGGAACAGGGCAGCCACCTGTCAGAGAGGAAAGAGAAAATTTGTCCTAATAGTCACAAGGGAATCAGAATAACAAAGTAGCAATGGGAACACTGCAAGTGTAATAAAATCTGCTTCTGGTAAAGAACTAATGTAGAGAAAGAGACATAATACACATACTGCAACAGAAATGGCAAGGTAATTACACGCACAATAACTATGCAAGTTTCTTAAAATAACTTTAAAAAAAATCTGAAATAAACCCACAGAATTAATTGCTTTTCTGATTTATTTTAAAAACCCAGTGAGCAGAAGAATTCATCTCTGCATTTCTTACAGTGTAGGGCATAGCATTACTCTTTCACAATATTTGGACAGTTAGAAACAACCTTTGTAAATTCATGAACCTTTAAACAGTGAACCTTTAAACAGTATTCAAATAGTTAACTGCTCAAATGCAACAGTCACGACAGGGCAGCTGTGCCTTCTGTTAGACAATGTTTTGTTACCATCATTTTGAGTTACAATGTTTGCTAAACTGGGACAGCACCAACCCTATCATGTAACCTAACAGTTATAGGTGTGAAATTATTTCTTGTCTAATAATGGTAACAAAAAGTCAAGCCATTTAGACGCTCTTCAAAATATGACGTATATATGAGCCTATTATACACCTGTTATATAGCAGTATGGGTGATAAAAACCAAAAGAGATCTCTGATTTTGCAGTCAGATATGATGAAATTATACATACTCACCAAGATCAACTAAATATAAGTGTTCAGGGCTGCATTTTTCTAAATACTACACTTTAATATAGTTTTTAATACAGTTTCTTTCATAACAATAGTGGATCCAACATCTACACTGCCAAATCCTGCCAAGCACGCTTGTAATTTTTGCAAACCTCAGAGAAGTCCTACAAAGATCAAAAGCAGAAAACTGTACAACCACTAAGTAATGAAAACATAAGTACTCAGTGAATGCAAATAAGAATCTTCCTCCAAAGAGACTCTGGTACATCAGTACACAGACAAGAACCAACTAATTTCAGTCACCTTTATTTTTAAAGTTACCCATTTTTCCTGTGTAATTTACTTCAGGTTTTGCTACTGTCACTTTTATATTGTTATTATTTCCTTTTCATTAGTCCTTTCAAAAGAGGTGTTAATCTGAAAAAAAAAAAAAAGTTTATTTTGATAGTAACAATGTGATTATTTTAATGAAATGGTTATTTAATTTCTGAAAATTACACAAAAATTTTATTGGAGAAATCATAAAAATTTTCTCCTTGAATCTACCAATTACTATGTAATTATAAAACAATTGCTTATTTCTGTATTCTGTAATCTAGTTTACTAAGATTTCCCCATCTAACCTTTTCTTTAATTAGAAGATCTGGTTACATTTACGGATCCACTGAAAACAGTTGGGCTGATCTGCATGCAAATTGAAATCTACAGTCATTAGTAGCATTTCACATTTATAAAACTCCTTACTACTAAGAGAGGCTGTAAGTCCTTGCTAGCTGTGCATAAACCAATACATCATCAGTGACATTCAACCAACTCCAAACAGCCTGAGCATTAGTTGATGCATTGAAAAGTATGTACAGTTAGAGATGTGAGAGAGTTATGGCCAAGGACTGTAGGAACACACAGTGAGTGGTCCCATTAAACACTACTGGCCCTTTGGCATCCGAAAAGAATTTGTTTTTCAAGGTCTGACAGTAAACCATACTGTATGAATTCCTAAGATCAATGGTAGTGTCTGTTCACAATTTCAGCAGTGCTGATTGAGACATTCTGAGAAAGTGGTATAGCCTTCAAGATGTTGAGACAAGTGAAGCACAGATTAATAGAGTAAGGGTGAAAAAGTGCTGATATTTGTGTTGACTTAAATGGATCAATCTGTCAGGCTCCGGAGACAAGGAGAAAGCTTCAGTCATTGCTGGTGTTATGAAACAGATAGATGATAACTTCTATGCTCAAGTCTACCATTGCCAGGATGAGAAGTTCTAGAGCCAGTAAGGACAAAAAATACAGAGAGATGGTGAAAAAAAATTATTTTCTGCAGTTGTATTTGAAAGGATGATAAAACCAGAAACTGGGATACGATAAACATTCAAAACTTTCAAAAACAAGGCACCAATTTAAATGCCTAAGTAACAGTATTTACACTAAAAACCTTTGTTTTCTCAAAAGCATTGGTACTTGTAAAAAATATACCTCTGTGCGGGCCACTTACAAACATGTTCTTGTTACTTAAAGAATAAGTTGCATGACAATTATGGCAGTTACATTTAAGCTTGTTTCATTACAGAACATGTGACCTGCAAATACCATGAAATGCCTTCCAGGTTTACATTTCCAGAACGTCATAGGAGCTACCCTCAACTTTGGCAGTTCTAGCATTCAAAATGCACTTAATTGGTAAATCTTACTCTGCTCTGTCCACCTCACTGCATAATCATTTTCAAGACATTCACCAACAGGAGTTACTCTCATCTCTTTGAAATATATAGTTACATCAAATCTAGTGAAGCAACACAGGAAGGTCTGTCCCTCCTGGGTGTGGTAAACTGTATTCTTCTCTTCCATCTCCATTCCTGATACGTCATGGTATACTTCCACCACTTACTTTGTGCTTATACCTGTGCCCCAATCAAAGTCCTCTATAAGGAAATTTAATTCCTTGCAATGACAGAAAGTTAAGTGAGCCACAAAATAAAAGAAAGGGGTTACTGCCAATTTAGTGAGTTAAACATGCTGAACACTCAGAGTGTTTGTTAAATTCTTAACCTAATGAAAAGGAAAGGGTTATCAGCTAGGGTGTAGACAGGAAGAAAGGAAATCTACAGTGAGATGATTTGACAAATTAGCATGCTCAAAGACTAACTTAGCACAATCCAGCCAGGCAACTGGGATCCAAAAAACTCCAGGCTAGAGGTAGGATTGCACGGTCAGAAGCAGGGAAGAAAGAGAAAAGAGGTAGGGAAAGATTGTGGAAACAAGCTGGCAGAAAGGCTAGCATACTTCAGTAACTGCAATATTACAGAATGATTCACGAATAAACCCAAGACCATTCTGTCCATCTCCACACTAGCCAGGCACAAGTCAGCTTCACTCCAAAAAACTGTTTCATTATTTTATCCTCCCCACAGGTGTTTCCAGCTCCAGTGCAGCATAGCTGCAACTGAAACAGTTATACAATTTTTCCTTTAAGAGCTGGATTACATCATGTAGTTTGAAATGCAAGCAGAAAACTCTTACCTGTCTGAAAAATGCAATGCTATGTACACATTTGAATACCTCTTAACTAGTATTTTGAACGTTCAGGGGATATTAAGCAGGGAGAATGCCTGCGCCACCCAATGGATAAAGTTGAAGAAAATACAGACAGAAAAATCTTGTCTCCATCAGACTTAGATGCCTGCCTTTGATGTACACTGTGAAGCCAGTTAATTCATTGTCCCACAGTTTCTGTGAGAGAATGATGACTTCAAAAAATAATATAAAGGAAAAACAAAAGCATTCCTATTCTTGAATTAGTTTTCTCCTCTCAATTTTTCTCAGAGTCCATCTTTTGTGTTTTATGCTAAAGCCAGTGCTACGAATATTGTTAGTACACTTACAGGACCAGACCCTTTAAACAGCTTAATACCACCTATTACAAAGTAGTGAAAACTTCAGTACCTTAAGTCCTTCTATTGATGGGGTCTAGAACTGTCCCACCAAGGCCAAGACATTTTAATACCTTATTTCTGTCCAAAGTAATTTCAGTTTTACAGAGAAAACACACACACTGAAGTATTTTGTATTTTCTGGTTAAAATGTACTTAAGATACATGTGTCTTTTCTTCTTAATTTTCTCCTTTAATAAATGTCTACATTAATGGAAATCAACCCTTTGTATTATTCTATTCAACCGGTGCATTGATCTTGATTGAAAAATATTGCACTTTTGGGAGTGAGTGATCCCCACAAGACTTACCCTGAGCAGTGGCAGGCATCTGCCCTTCACAGCACCATGGGAAACATCCATCTGGGCTCCAACTGATGCTCCATGAACGTGGGGTCCCCAGCATAGGAAAACTTTAAAGACTTGCTATCTATATTTCTCTTATCATTCTTTCTTATTAAAGAAATTATCTTATTAAGCTATTTTTTGTTGGGCTTTACTTTTTAAGATCCAGAAAGAGCCCTGCACCAGCCCTCCTGCTTGATCAGCACCTGCTTTCACCACCACTGCCACCATCCCCTGCTGCAGTGACAAACACTCACCTAGTGGTTCCTCTCTGGAGTTTTAAAACAGTACACCTACAATATTTTAGTTCAAAGGGATACACAGAAGTGAGTGTCGTGGGTTTGCAAAAGTTCCCCCTCCTTGGGGATTGGAAGTAGTTTGTCTGGATGAATTTCCGGACAAAAACCAATCAGAAGTTTAGGTGACGCCTTTGCTAATTACATCTTCAAGAAAACGGAAGAGAAGGTTGTGGTGCAGAGGAAAATTGGCAGCCATGGAGGAGGGAGGTATAAGGCCCCAAGAGGGGCCAGGCCTCTCTTCTCCCCCGGCCCTGGGCTGGGGGCAGGAGTAGAACTGAAGCCTCCCTGACTGAAACATGTAACAGAGTGATGAAAAAAAACTTTAAAGGAGAACTTGGACAAGGCTGCTGCAGAAAGAATTCCAGCCAAGGAGGTAGCGGAGCCTTCAAGGTCAGAGCTGGCAGCCGGGAGAGAGATGAGAAGCCGTGAAGGGGGGAGACGGCTTCTTCTCCCCCTCCCTCTCTCTCTCCCTTCGGCAGGGAAAAGACTGAAACCTAAAATCCCTGCTGCCTGTAGAAGATTGCTGAGAAGCAGAGACAACTCCAATTGCAGCTTGAGGAACTCATGCTGGAGCGAAGAAGTACATGAGGAAACTGAGATTCCATGGTAGAGGCCCAGATGAAACAGAGTTTTGAAGTGATTTGTGGCCACAGAGAGAGATCTTACGCTGGAGCGAGATGGCCCGGTTAAGATTTGTGTGATCCTAGAGAAGGATCGATGCTGGTGCAGCTGAGTTTGTGACCCTAAGGGACAGCAGAGAATGG
>JAWMRA010000078.1:70312748-70325838 GCA_035584735.1 Pseudotriccus pelzelni
TTAAAAGTGGAAAAAAACCCTCCTTCTCCTCCTGGACTGATACAAAAGGGGGAGGGATGTTTCTGTAAATACATAGTGCTTTTGCTTAATAAGAATTATTGTAGATGTAGTTGTTTAGTTTTTATTTTTGCTAGTAATAAATCCTACTATTATTTTCTTCCCAATCAGATCTCTTTGTCTGCATAAACCTTCTCTCACCTTAGAGTAATTTGTGGGGGGTGTGGAAAAAATTGTCCCTAGACAAACCCACGACAGTGAGGAAGAAAGACTTCTGTTTCACAAAAATGAGACAATGAATGTGGCTTCGTCCAAATAGTGCCTGTCATAAAGAGGAGAAAAAACCCACCCTAATGACATCCTCATAGTTGAGTGTTTATCTCTGTAATGCAAGGAAGTTTTCAGAAACACTGTAGAGTGTAAAATTTATGTTGTCTCCACTTGTTAGTAATAGGCTATTGTTTTAGAAGGACCTATCTTCCCTTACATGTACAGTAGGAGATAGGCACAATTAGCCTGTCTTTTTCTTGGTTTATAGCCAGTTGAATTTGTCAATAGCTAAACAACTGTATTCTGAGCAGTAATCAAGCAATAGCTCTTCCCTGGCTCAACTGTTACACTCCTAATAGCTAATATAACATTTTGTGCAAGTGACTGAAAAGTATAGATGCTTTTCATTCTGTAAAAGTTGGATTTTCATTGGAAGGGCTGAGCATTCAAAACATAACAATGACCCATAAAGGACAAAGATTTATACCACTGGCATAATAGAGTTAAATTGGTAAGCTTGTTCTTGAAATTACAAAAATGAGGTATAAATACAAATAAGTAGTAAGTTCTTTAAACTGTAACTTAACTTGCTGGGAAAGTTGATGCCTAAGTTCTAAGCAGAAAAAAACATTGGGGTGAGAAGTAGAGCTGTAAAGAGGAAAGAGTAAGAAGAAGAAGTAGAAGAAATTGGCTTCTTTTCAAAGAGAACCTAAATAGTAATCCTGAGCTGACTTCCCCTATGTATTAGGTCATTGTGAATTAATGATGAAGAAAATCAGAATAGTACTTTTGCTCCCTCCCCTGTTCAATTAGTAGAGAGAAATCACATTCTTATCAAATACATGAAAAGTTAATACACAGAATTATTAAATACAATGTTAGTTTAAATAAATTCATGTAACTTGTTAGACTGGAGAATGAACTTATCTGATAAATTCATTTCTGCTACATCCAAACAATCATTTCTCCAGAACACAGGAAAGACCTAAATAAAAGCCTAGGAAATTTGTTAAAAGGTAAAAATATTCTTTATGACTGTGTAAGTTCTCTGCCATATAGATGTGTCCCTGAAAATAAAGACATCTCTTTTAAAACTTTTTTTTTTAAACTTTTATTTTATCCCATTAGATATATTTAAACTTGACAAAAACTTATGATCTGAATATCTTACTTACAGGAAAAGATGCAATCCTTCCCTTAACTTTCAAGGATTAAATCTTTATTCCATTAACACCAGTCTATGAGTTCTGTCTGGATTTTGCTTCAGTCAATTAGCGTTCATAATTAGCCCAACCTGTGATTTAATCAGATGAAACCAACTGTTCAGATTGAACAAGAGCAGGGTGTTTTGGGCCACAATCATGAATTCTGAACAATGACAATGAATAAAACCTGTGAGAACTATTCAGGAAAATATCCAGCCCTGTGGCTCAGCACTGTGCTATTGTTGCCTTTACTATACTCACTTTGACCAAAGAGAAGTAGTCCAGAATTCCAGCTCCAAATTTTACCCAAATTCATCCAGTCAAGAAATATTACCACCATTATAATAATTCAAGGACTGAGCTAGAATTCAGGTCAAATGATCAAGAGTGTCACAGCCCATGTGGGAGGTGGCATTAAGCCCTTAATTTTTACAACGCACTTTGACAAGCTCCTAATCCTCACAGCAAACTTCAGTTGGAGTATAGGGTAGAATATGACAGCCCCACTTTGCCAGGACAAAGAAAGAGATGGAAGAAATAAAGAAATAAAGGACAGAAAAAGGAAAAAGAAGATCACTAGTCCTTAGATCCCTCATTGGTCCTGCTGAGTGGGTCCCCCAGACTTGGGGTTGACGGAGAGAGAGAGAGGGGAAAAAGGAGAGAGAGTGGGACTGATACACTTCCTTTTGTAGTTTACCTGGTGCATACCTCTTATATAAAATAGATTTTTCATGCCATTTACATTCTATTGTTCACGCATGCACAGGCAACCCTTTTGAGCCCTCCAGGAAGTGAATCCTGGCAGGGGGAGTTGATGCAGGTGGACTGAACCTCAAGATGGAACAGGTAGTTGGCTCATAAGAGTACTGCCCCATCTCCAACAGACCCTCACTACCAGTCACAACTTTTCTGTCTCAAAAGTCAGATTGTTTGAGACAAACCATGCTTACATGCTGATATCTGATCCTCCACATACAGACTGAGGTATAATTAACAGTGATGCTAGCATTGTTTTGGGGATAAAGTCCTGTGGAAATATTCTTAAGGTTTGGACAATTCTGTTGACAGCAGAATGTGGCCCCATAAAATGAACAAACTGATACATCTTTTGGGCACCTAAACTGATATGTCTTGAGGAATACTTAGCTAATAGTACCTAACACAGAAAATACTCTCAATGCATTGACAAATTCAAAAGCTTATCGTAACACCTACCCATTAACCAAACTTACCTTCTGAGTACTTATACAAGATGTCACACTCTGGACATGAAAAAAGCAGACAGTTCAATTTAGAAAACAAGTATGATTTGACAGAAAAGTAATTAGTTGTGTTGTATAGAAACTGGTGCTAGTTTCATTCAGTCCTTTACTTCCCAATCTGTTAGAAGGTCCTAATGCTTTACAAGTTATTAATCCTATGTAAAAATTCTTTGATAAGGACAGAGTGTAACAAAATAGAAAATGCAACTAACAGTTCTGGACCTATAAAAACTATTTACACTTACTATTCAAAATGAATACAGAACTGAGTCCAAGACTGTGTAAATTAAGATTACAGTAAATTTAATAATTTTAAAAAGACAACAGTTAAAACTGAGACAAATACAATTAAGAGTTCATTGTGTAAGAGAAAATGGGAATGGCAAACTAAAAAAGAAAAGTTGTGAACTAAAGAAGGCTGGTAATCAATTAAAAGCACAAGTTCATAAGTGCAAAAACTGTTGGTGTGGCTGCGCTGCAATTAAGGGTAAAGGAAATAAGAAATTACAGGAAAGTTACAGAAATGCATGACTTTCATATACCTTTACTTTGCTTTTCTCACTACTTTTTCCCTTTCAGTTAGATTTTGGAGAAGTAGTTTCTTGTAATCCCAGTGTGGGGCAGCAAAACTCAGAAAACTGAATTTAAGCTCTAATCGAAATTTTGAGCAGTATATTTAGAGTACATATAGCCTACATCACTAGCTGTTAGAGCTTCCTGTGTGCCAGGAGCATGTTACAGAAGAAGCAGCTGAGAATTGTACACAAAATTTGAGAAAGTGAAATATTCCGTCCTAATGTTGTTACATTTAACTCTCTTATACTATATATAAGATGTCAATGAGGATATTTTTTAAATAATTCATTTGTTTAACTTTTAGTGTATGAAATTTTATTAATTCTTTCTCCCCCATGGAAGTTCTTACATGTATTTGAACTTGCTGTCTCCTTCTTATAGCCATTCACTATTAGTGGAATAAGCATTTTATAACTTTGTACAATGAATAAAATGATCCTTTTAATTTCTGTGATAGCTTTTCAGAACATCACTTCTATTCCTTAACTGAAAACAGTAACTTAGATAATAAGTTATTTGAATGCGTTCTCTGGAGGTGGAGGAAAGATGAGAGTGAAAGGAGGTACTTATATAATTTTCTCTCAACCAAAGAATAAGCCACAGTGGGTTTCAGGAGAGACAAAGCAGAAAACCAGAACAAAGTATATTATTGCACCAGCAACCTAGAAAATAGGTGTATTCAATGAAAAAATACATCTTATTTACGTATCAACTTCATATCTTTCAACTTATCTAGATCTTCTACTAAAGGGAGAGATGAGTCCAGCATTTGAGAAAATTTGAGGAAACAGCAGAAATCTACTGCAAAAAAATAAAAGCTCAGCTTCTTTTACTGAACAGTAAAACAATGTGAAAGAGATGTCAGTAAAAGTATTCCTATCAGAAGGAAAGTTTGTTAATAGGAAATGTCATCTGGAAAAAGTAATTATTAACATATGGTCTTAATGAAAATTTTTATAGGAAAATTTTTATTTTCTGTCTTAGATTTGGCAAGTACGTTGGATATCAAAAAGAACAACGAAAGTGGAAGTGTCACATTAGGTACCAAATATATTTCTTTAAATACAAACCAGAAACTTTGTCTCAGATTACTTCAAATTAATAGGGGTTTTGCTCTTTCAAGTAAGAGGTCTTCAGACGAGGCATAATCCAATACTAGTCAAGTAAGCTTCTTCCTATAAACCTATGCAGAGTATTCATGAGCTATATTACTCCCTAATGTTATTCTCTTAAGTCATATATTAACAAAACTAATGAGAAAATGTACTTTACTAGGATTTCAGAGCGTAGCATTGAATATCTGAATATGAGCCATATCCATGTTTCTGTTTTAAAATCATTATTATACTAAAATATTATTATCAGTATTATAACACAAAATTCTTAAAAATTTCTACACTTTGAACTACAAGTAATGTAAAGCAATCAAATGCTGTAAAGAGGTACTGAAGTGCTACATATGATATGTGAATTACTGTAGCTGTACAAAAAAAGTAAAGCTCTAGAATGTAACTATACAAACATCCTGTACCAAGATACAATGGCTATAAAGTGATAAAACAAGTGAGAAGAAACACATGTGGTCCATCAAAGGGCAAACTCATAGAAAATACCTTTCAACAGACTGAAAAATACTTAGAGGGTCTTTAAAGAAAAATAAAGCAGGGGTCAAACATTTTCTTAGTGACAGAAGTGTGAGAACTTGGTAAATTTTTTATAATAGCTGTAACACTCCTTTCTTTAATGATTTTATGTTTTAAAGAGGATGAAACCCAGCAAAGGAAAACGAGGCACAATGTATAAGACCTTGTTAAATTCTTGAAAATGAGAATGATGGCTTTACATAGAATGAAGCAATGTTTTAATTTCCTCTAAGTTATAATTTAACACTGTCCCAATTAGGCAGTCTGCATCGTAAATCCACTGTTTTCAGGACCAAGAAAGACCATGCTCTCCAAGAGACTGGAACAGCTGGAAGCAGACTGAGAGAATAACCCATTGTACTTTACAATAGCAGTGTTGATTCAAGTACCTGCCAGCCAGCTGTCCTCATAGTGTCCATGGGAACACAACAGTGACATTGTGCAAGCAGTTACTAGAATAAGCATGTTCAAGAGTAAAATATGTTTGTATAAACTTCCACTTTTATGTTGAGAAAAAAAATTAGTTCTTACTAAAACACTTCCCTAAAGGATATCCCTAAGATCACTCTAGTGTTTTTTTTAATGCAAAGAAAATAGACTGTAATAATAGCTTGAACTAACTGGTGTCAGCCAGGTGGATAATCACCTTAGAGAAGAGTTTATTTTGAGTTGGTTTTTTTATTACTATTCAAGATCAAGAGCTACAATTTTCAAATTAATAAGTCTGATGAAAGGTTGGAAAATGCAGTCAGTGGTTGAATAGATATAGACACTTCCATCAATTGTGTAAATGCCATTTCAGTCTTGATAAATTTTTTCTTATAAAGCCATTTTGAATGCCCTAATATTTTCTATTAAGTCAGTCAGTGTAAATATGAAAAGAAAACATGTTTCCTAAAGTGCAACTCCTAAGGAACATATATGTCTGTATTTAAATCCAGGAACTGTATTTTTTGTGATATGAGGTTAAGGGTCCTTTCATCCAGAAGAAAGGGATCAAAGTAAGAGTATTTCAATGGTACATGGAACTCATTACTAAGAGAGAAGAATGTAGGGGAACCAAGCTACACATTTGTTATGTTCTTTATGAAAAGCCTTATGTGTGAATGGATGAAACTTTAGTTTATTGTCTTACAACAATTATAATTTCAGTTCCACTTGAAACAAGCTCCGGTAGTGTCTCAACACTTTTTAAATCAAAAGAGAGAATGTTATTCATCTGCTTTACATTGAATTGCTGCTCAGAAAGGAAACAGACAAACGGACAAAACTGACAATCAGTGGAGGCAACCTTTGAAGGGCTGGTTCCTTGCTTTCATTTTTTCTGCTTGCCTCTGGGCAACAGCATAGGTGAATAACTTCTTTCTTTGTCTGGTTCAATAGATCACCAGCACTGTGAGAGCACACAGGAGATGTTGCTTGTATTCAGTTGAAACATCCACAATATTTGAGAGGTTATACTGCCTGGCTGTAGCCTTTTTACAGTGAGTAAAAAGCCTGTTTACCTGGTGAGCTTCAGAAAGAAGTTTAAAAATAAGCATGTTTATATATGCAGAAAACAAATCCTGGGACAAAAAATAAGGACCGACTTCATATGTCACTTATAACTTAGCTTGCTGCCTTCAGTGAAACCTTTCCTGATTTGGTCCCCTAAGATATAACAGCACTGTGAACTTTAATACATCACTGTGGAAGGTATTCATTCTCTGTGCTAAAATCGATCTCCCTGCAGGCATGCTTAAGGCTCTTTTGCTTTAAGCTTCTCTAGTATTCACCTTAAAGCCTGCAATGGCTTTACCCATACGAATCTTGCTTCTAAAGCATCATCACTGAGAGTATAAAACATAAGAAGACTTAAATACTATCTCGTGTGGCATTCAATTTTTTTCTTGTTAAGAATTTTGCTCTTTCCAAAATGAGATTTGATGAAGTAAGATCTTGCAAAATGCTAAAACATGGCAAGACACCTGTGCTGCACCTCTGTCTTTATTTTCTGTACTACTGTGGAAACTCTGCAGAACAGAGACTACAGGCTGGTATTTTGTTTGGTTTGGGGGTTGTTTGGGGGTTGAGGTTTTTTTACACAAATTACTTCTCAGAGAGTTATATTCTTTAATTTTGTTTGTTTGTTTGTTTGTTGTTTTTTTTTTTGTATTTTTTTAAATGAAACAATTCTGCTGATTGAATTTGAGAAACTAGAAGCCGTTTCCAAGGTCTCAAACCATAACATCATTAACTGCCTCAATTTTGAGGCAAATGCACTGAAAAGTAAATCCTTCAGGAAAATAAAACCCATGCTTTATGGATTGTCTTTTTGGACTATGCCAAATTATCATATCTAAATAAATAGACTCTGGTATGCAGTTCTCTGGTGTGCATTCTGATTTGTTGCTAAATGACTGATTTTTGTCATTCATATACTAATGAAAACTACAACCACTAGAGACAGTGGAGATTTAAAACTAATTTAGCATTTGAGCAGCTAAATTGACACCAGTCTTTGAGAGACACAGCAGCAAATTACTCTTACAAATAGAATAGGCAAAAGGAGACATATATTTTATTCACAGATTTTTCTACATTACTGTGATTAAAACCCTGTCCAGTAATGAAAACTAAAATTGAAAATAATGCTTAGTTAAGCATTTGTGCAAACTTGGCATACAAAAGAGCACATATCCCTTTTAGTATGACACGGTGATATTGACTACACTAAACAGCTAGAAATGTGACACTTTGCAAAGCAAGATAAATACTACATCCAATTCCAGGGTCCTCAACAGAGGAAGGACATCGACCCGTCAGAGCAAATCCAGAGGAGGAACATCAAGATGATTAGAGGGATGGAACACTTCTCCTATGAGTAAAGGCTAAGAGAACTGGTGCTGTTCAGCCTGGAAAAGATAAGGCTTTGGGTTGACCTAGTTGTAGCCTTCCAATACCTGAAGGAAGCCTATAAGAAAGATGAAGAGAAACTATTTACAAGAGCATGTAGTGACAGAGGAAATGGTTTCAAAGTGAACAGGGAAGGTTTAGATTAAATACCAGAAATTAGTTCTCTGCTGTGAGGGTGATGAGGCACTGTAACAGATCGCCCAGAGAAGTTGTGGATGAGCCCTGTCCCTGGGAGTATTCAAGACTGGGTTGGACAACACCCTGAGAAACCTGGTCTAATGAAAGACCTGAGGCCCTTCCCACCACCCTAACAGCCCTCCCCACCATAGCAGGAGAATAGGAACTAGGTGATCTTTAAGGTCCCTCTCAACCCAAGCCATTCTATGATTCCATTATAATACATGATACAAATTACTACAGAAATTCTATCTACTGTTTTAGAGTAAAATAATTTACAAAAAAATTCTACATATTTCACAAAATTTAGTCATTTAATGTATTCCACAGCATCTCAGTGTGAAAAATGCTACTTAAGAACCACTTGACATCGCAAGTAAATTTTAACCCATTCTTTCCCCGAGATTACATCCTTTGTTCTCAATGTCTCATTAAAGTTGATGTTCCTCCAGTACAGCCAGAAGGTCAAAAAATCTACAATGAAGGAGAAAAAATCTATTATCTTTCCAGTTTGGCCTGGAGAGTATTTATGATAATCAAGGAGGGATGTACCCATTAATAAAATCCTCTGATCATAAAACACTTATAAAATTATACTTAGTAGAAAGATCTCTTATTTAATATGACTTATATACTACAGACTAGTCAAGGAAAGATTTCCAGTATATTAATTCAACCACCATCTCACATGTATGCTACTTATCATACATTCTAACAGCAACCAAATCCCTAGATGTTATCAGAGTTTGACATTTTCTGTAATTGCTTATGAGGTTGATGGAAATTTAATTTTAATGAAGTCACTACGTAACACAGAAAAGTACTGTTTTTTTGTAAAATGTTCTGTGACTCCCTTTTTGTTACTGAAGAGAGAATAAGTGCATTCTGGATTCCTATTATCTACATCAAGATCTATGCTTTGTTTGGAGCATTTGATGACTTTCTCTAAAGTCTATATTTACTTCATCACGAGGATCTCTTGCTTTTAAAACAAAGCTTAAAGCTTTCATAGAAATGATTACATATAATGCAAGGCTTTCCAGGAAACGAGGCAGGCACAGTGACAGCATTAACTTTATTTGTGTGCCATTTTACCAATTGAAACAAGCAAGATCTGCTTACATGTCGTGTTAGATGAAGATCTACTTTTACCCATCATGCAAACTCTTTAACAGTGGAAAATATGATTTAGTAATGCATAAGAGCATAAGATTTAAGAACCTAGTTATTTTATTAGAATCAGAGTAGATGCCAGAACACCAGCGTCAATTAAAATTTACTCAGTCAGTTTCCATCAGTTTTTCTGACTTAAAAAAAAAAAAAAGTCCTAATATTGGCAATATAATACATGACTTATAATCTCAAATAAAAATTGTCATTACCATTCATTTACTGAACAGCAAAAATAGCATTTCATTCTTTTTGATTAAGTAACTGGCCTAAGGCTCTTTCCTATGTGCAACAATAGAACATTTTCCGCTAACCATTTTAACTCTAAATGCAGATGGCTGGGGTTTTTTTTCCAGCTATGTAGAGGATAGAACAACTAGAAAAAAATTTCTGACAGGACAAAAGCAAAAAAATGTTTTCGAAAGGACTACATTTCTAGCTCAAAATATAGCATCAGTGAAACATATCTGGCAATAAGCCAAATGACTTGTTCTGACATATCTTTAATTTAAACAAATAAGTATTTCCATGTGACTTTTTATTTTAAATTTCACAGGATTTATATAAAAAGCAAGCAAAAAAAAAAAGTCAGAATTAAAATGAACCATTGTAAAAATTGTCAAAATTAAGAATTGCTGCTGACCCAAATCTTTTTGCTCCTTTACAGTTCACTAGTATGTCCTATTTCAGTTTTATTTCTTGCCTCAAATCACATGACTGACCAATAAAACCCTACAAATGGAAGAAGACTCAGAGAGGATGGGAAAGGGCTTCATGCCCATAAAGCTAAAGAAATAAAGCAGGGTGTGACTGAACTCAACTTATGCAAATAAGCTGATTTCTCCTCAACACAAGGGACACCAGAGGGAGGCCTCTGCTTTAGTTAAACACCTATCAGCAACTCAGTGGAACAACTGGTTATTCCTTGAGTTTATTAAGAGTGTGAATGTTTCCCTGACTTAGACAGACTGCCATGGAGGGTTGGGGTGAATACATGATTCAGCCCAACATAAAGGATAGACAATAAGCAAAAATATTTAAATGAAAACAATGGACTTGAGCTGGCTTCAACCCATGTATTTCTTCCTGGCAATTGTGGATGTCCAGTATTGTCATGGTGAGTATTTGATAGATGCTAATAGGCGAATCACATTGGCATTGTGATTCAGCAGTAAATTGCAATTGCTGTATTATTCTTCTGCTAAGTCAGAAATCCTGTATGTCAAATATCTTCAAATAAGTATATTTAATATTAAACATTACAGCCTTCATGTGTGGAGTATATAAAAGGTCTTGGTCAGGGAGTAGTGGACTCTGACAACTCAGGACAAGGATATTTTTTTTCCCAGAAGTCAAAAAAGTTCTCAGTTCTCCAGCCCATCTGTCGGACAAAAGTTAGTAAATCTGCAGCTTGAGTGACATGCATCATGAATCACAGGTCTGCCTTTTACAGAAACTGCTTTCTTTGCTTTGAAAAACAGAGCCCACTGAGAGACATGGAATCCCTAGTTAGGTTTATCAGCTTTCAAGCCAGAATAGATCAATCACATAAATTAAATTTAATGCTGATATGTCACAGAGTACAAAAGGTGTTGAAAACAATTTTTTCACTTCCCTTCCACTGATGCACAACAGCCCTTTCCTCCAATCTTACTTGTAGTAAAACAGCTTTCTAGGATTTCTTGACTTGCAACTGAAATCACACCCTTTGGCCTCACTGTCTCACTGTCCCACTATCCCTAAAAGATTGTAGTCTTTGCTTCTTACTACTCCTCCTCTCAGGAGCTCCACTCAGAAATGACCCCCACCCAGTGTACTCATATTGCCCAAGGGACTAACACAGATAGTTTCACTCCACCCCAGGTAGGCACCTTTGGACAAACCAAGGGACAGCTTTTCTTCCCATTGTTCGGCCTTTAGCTTTTAATAAAATATTACACATGATACACAGGCAAACTGTGTGCAAATACATCATGCAGCATCCTATTTCTATCTTCTTCTTATAAGGAAACATCTTGCAGAGCTATGTAGTAATGCAACAGATGCAGTCCCTACAATACGTGCCTCAAAAAAAAAAAAAAAAGACTATCTAGTTACTCACTCCATGTAATACATTAAATGAAATCTGCACGAATTCTGCCACAATCCCCACACAGTGATTCTCTTTCTTTTTTTGCCTTATTTCTCTGCACAGTGCTAAGTTTTCGTCTTCTCCAAATCCTGTTAAGTTTCATGTTCCTGAAATACAGAGGCAGCTTGAAGTTCTTTCACCTCACTCCCACTGCTAGGACTGATTTACTTCTACAAAATAATCTGGGACTTGGTTTTTTCCCACCTGGGTGCTCTTCATTAAAATTACTCACATTTTATCTTTTTGCTTCCCAGCACTCTTACCTAGCTATACCATATTTTACATGGTGTCCAGCAGACTGAGTCTGTTCAGTAGTGTTTTGTTAATTATCCAATTCAGATGGACTGCTGCTGACACATATACAGCTTTCTGGGGTGGGGAATATTTCTAGAATTAAAAGAGTTTGATTAGCTCCCTAGCCTTCTTTGGGTTTGTCAAGGATTTGTCAAGGATTTCTCAGTGTCCGTGCCCCTCAAACACTGCATTTCTTTCTTTTATTTGTACATCTTCAGGATGTCTGACTGATTTCCTGCAGTCAGATTTATGTGGTTTTACCTCATCTAGTCAAAGTTCCTCAAATTCATGGTTTGAAGGTATGGAAGATAAAGGACTTTTTTTTCCATTCCTCCTTGTGGTTTAGAACATAGTTTTACTTTAAGTGCTGCCTTGTTTATAACTGGCAGGGATAAGCTTTGCCACACTTAAACTAAGCTCCTTCTTTTTCAGCCTAAGACAGTGCTTTTAGTTTCAAAATGCCTTAGTTGAGGTCCTTCTTTTCCTATGAGTCTTTGGTCATTGTTCAGTAAAACCTACCCCGTACTCACCCTGTACTCAATTACCCATTTTACTGCTTCCCATACTGTAAGAAGGTGTTCAGAGTAAAGTAGGACTGACAAATTTAAAAAAAAAAAAAAATAAAAAATTTGTCCAGTGATTGTTTTAGCTGAGGTTTGAGTCTGCCTAATCTGTCCCTCTCACTGTGCTGTGGAGCTCCACCGTCTGACTGCTTCCCTGCTGAAATCAGTGGGTGCTCTCCTCTCATTATTCATTTTTTGAGTCCTCGCACATCACACCCTTTTGATTTTTATTTGGCTGTCCCACCATTAGTAGTCTAGTCTCTGAAGTTTTTCTTTTATTCTCGCTTTTTCTCATCATGTCAGCTGTCTTTTTGCCAATCTGGTTAGTTTCCAGTCTTAAAAGAAAAATGAGAAGAGACCTCCCCTGAAAATCACAGTGTATATTTCTCCTATATGTGTTCTCAGTAAAAGAATTCTGCCTTGCTGAACTCTTAAACTGCAAGAAAATTGAAAGAGTGTTAGCTTCTTTTCAAATAAATATTACTCTGAGACATTTCCAAATTCACAACTCATGGCTTCCAACAGGTAATCCTCCAAAAGGTATGAGATCCTTTACCAAGCCACCAGAACTCATGAGATCAGAGAGAATTTATGTCTTAAAGACATTAAAAAGTATTTTGCAAAGTATGCCTCAAATTGGGAAGCCACTAATTTTTGATGAATTAAGTGTAAGATTCAGGAAAAAAAGAACTTTTGAAACTTTAAAAAAAAAAGAAAGAAAAATCTCTTTTCAATTGTTTTATAATAATTTATGGGGAGAAGAGCGGAGGGGAGGGGAGGTTTGGGAAGGGAAGGTTTGGGAAGGTTTGGGAACGGAAGGTTTGGGAAGGGAAGGTTTGGGAAGGTTTGGGAAGGGAAGGTTTGGGAAGGGAAGGGAAGGAAAGGTTTGGGAAGGGAAGGGAAGGTT
>JAWMRA010000078.1:70331959-70428930 GCA_035584735.1 Pseudotriccus pelzelni
CGCTTGTAGCAAGCGTGGGTAGAGCCCTTCCCAAATCTTCGTTCGCGAAGCCTAGCCATGATGATGATGATGATGACATAACTCCTTCTTACTTGGTACATCTTTCTCACTAAATTTCAACCAGAATACTTGACTACTTATTTTTCAATCAAGCTTTTATTCAAATATTACTCTTAATCAGTTGGTATCAACGCACGTGGTACAGATTTATTTGAATAAATGTAGTTGTTAGACACTGTATCAGTAATTATTGGGTCAGAACCACATTGTGGGGGTATCTGTGTGGGGGTGGGGTGGGGTAAAGGGCAAGGCTGGGCTTGCAGACACACGATCTGCCAGCTCATGGCAGGAAGGCACATGGAAGCCCTCTAGCCTACATGGCTACATGTTGGAGGTGAGAAAGTGAAGACTGAAAGAAAAACATCGAGTTCTGCATTCTTCCTCAGGAAGAAAGCATTTTATAAGCAGATACTAATTTTTATGGACTTCTTAAGACTGTGCATTTTGGATTTTATGTTGTGTTTCATATTTGATTGTATTATACCCTGTGTTCTGTACTTTTAATTCTAGTAATTTTCTTTTTCCCTCGTGGCCATAAACCCTGTTTTCTCATTGGTTGTTACTTGGTGCACTGCAGCACTTTCCCTATAGTTATTCCATCCCCACAGTTTGCATACTCCTCCCAAGCTCCTCCCTTGTTACACCCCTTTTCTAGGCAGTTTTCTGCTTGCCGTTTTTAAGGCAGGAGCGACTTTGAAGTGAACAGTTGAATAAAGGCTTTTCTTCTCACTATTACCCGGAATGTTTTTGGCCTTCTTTTTTCTCACCTCCAACAGCTGCAGCCCTTGCTTTGGCTAGAAGGACAGTGAGTTGTCAGTGAACCAAAACTCCTGCCTAGGGAGGAAACCAAAGTCTATAAACAGACACACATGAGGTCTCCATCTTGCCTCGGCCTCTCTCCTGCGAAGGTTTGACTTTCTTAGTAGTAAGTATATTTTTCTTTCTTTTTCTCTTTATCCTTTCATCTCTTAATCTCTCTTCCCTTACTCATGTGGGCAACTTAAACATCAATTGTCTGTATTTAATTTACGTTGTGAGTATTTCACTTAAGTTTAGGTTGGTGTTTGCCTAATAACTTGCTATTAAGTGCAATGCTTTTGCGAATTGATTTTTTTGTACTGGGTGATATAATGAAATGCTTTTCTTTGGTTTGCATGTTATTCCTGTAAAACCCTTTTTGCCAAAACACCTATTTTCTCACCAAATTAAAAGAAATCTCTTAGAGAGAAAGTGTACAGCTTTTTTTTCTGGACATGAACTCAAGATATCAAAGAATCAAGGGCTTCGCAAGAATTTGTGTGGGTGAAATCTCTTGAAGTCTAAAATTAAAGTGTAATAGGTGGTAAAGCATGGACCTTCTGGAACGGGGTCCAACAGTAGTGTCCATGGAAAAACAAAGGAAATTAAGAGCACTGTGAAATAGCCTGTTATATCTTTAAATGATAACATTAAAAACATTGCAGAATATTTTACAAGACTAGAACACAGATTTAACAGCATAAGTTTTCAATGTTATTCTTTGATGAAGATCTGTCATTCTCTATTGAATCTGGTTGGGATGGAGTAATTTTCTTCATAGCAACCCACACAGTGTTGGGTTTTAAAGACATATTGCTGAAGAGTGCTTGCACAGCATCAAGGTTGCCTGTGTTTCCCACTCTTGCTATTGGTAGGCAAGATTTTGGGAGTGTACAACCAAGACAGTGACCCAAAGTAACCAAAGAGATACGCCATACCATACAACATCACGCTCAGCAAGAAAACCAAGGTGTGAGTTTTTCCAAAGAAGCCACTGTTCATGGATTAGCTAGGCATTCGCCTTCTGGTGGTGAGTGACTGTTCTAGCTCCACTTATCTTTCTTTCTCCTTCAAGTATGAAACTGTTTTTATCTTGGCCAATGATGTTTTTATTGCTTTTGTCCTTTTCATTCTCTCCCCCTTCCCACAGAGAGGGTGTTAGCAAACAATTGGGAAGTTACCTGCCAGCTGAGATCAACTGACACACATACAGACAACCCTTGAATAAATATAGTTTTCATGTCATGGTGATGTGAATCTTCAACCACTGCAGATCCTTTTATTAGTTTAAGTGATTTTAAGGTAACTGTAGATTTTTTTAAGTATGATTTAACACACCATTTTATCTTTCCTTTAAAAATTGCTTAAGAAGTGCTTACTATATCAAAGAGAACTGTAGATGTTAAACTTGAAAGTCATTTATTTTTTCAGATTCATGCCTTTGTATTTATTGGAATTAAATTAGTATTTATAAATATAAATTCATAACTATATATTTTATAATCACATATTATATGATTTAAATATATGAAGATGTATAAATATATTTAAATCTAATTTATAAATATATAAATTAGGCCGGGTTGGATGGGGCCCTGAGCAACCTGGTCAAGTGGAAGGTATCCTAGTCCATGGTGAGGGTGTTGATGATCTTAAAGGTCCCTTAAAACCCAAGTCATGCTATGATTCTATGACTTATTGAAAGAATTAAACAATATCAGGTAAAGATGCATTAATTCTTCAGAAACCATTATGAAACAGACAAGGCTTTCTTAAATACAGATGAAAGATTCTAAGAATATTTTAAGGTCATATTGCAAATGAAAATTGACTCATTTTTTAAAAAAATAATATAGTAGTTCATATGAATTGAAATAGACTTTTTAGCTCTAGCTACATAACAAGTGAAACAGGGCAGACTGATGAGAAAGAGGAATTAAAATTCCTTTCCACAGTGAAAGTCAGTGAAATTTGTAAGAAAGTGAAACAAATGTATGTAGTAGTGCATGAACATCTATCACTAGAATTTACATTTCTAAAATGCCTAAAGAAGTGACAGACCAACAGCTAATTTTGCATCCAAGTAAGACAGAAAATGGTATGCTTTTCTCCATTTCATCAAATTAGGTGAAAGGAAGATCATAAGAACTTAGTGAATTGAGCTAGCAGCCTACTCACTTCAACTGAACTTCAGAAGCACTAACACAAGCTCACAGATCTTTTCAACTTGTTCCTTGAAACAGAGAGTGAAGAATTCATAGTAAAGTGTAAAACAGCAGAACTTCTAGTTCAGATTGTGATAACCAACAACTCAGGAAGATGAATTGTTAATTATAGGCTAGGAACTAAATTAAAAACCTCTCCCTGTAAAATAAATAATGAAAGGATTCACTCAGATGGATACTTGTACAGAGTTCCCTTCAGGTGTTGACTTAATAGGCAAACACCACAGAATACACAGAATATTTTGAGTAGGAAGGAACACACAAGGATCATTAAGTCCAAGTCTTAACTCAGTGGCCCCTACAGGGATCAAGCCCACAACCTTGGTGTTACTAGCATTGTGCTCTAACCAGCTGAGCTAAGCACACCTGATTTCTGTTGCTCTTGTTGCCAGCAAACAATAAGAGTGATGGCAGCACTGTCAGACTTCAAGTACCTCAAAGAGTGAAAAGATGAAAATAGAAGGGTTTCCCACATACAAAAATATTTTTCTACAGTAATAAACACAGTATTTTGGAAGTTTTTTATTTTACCATTTTGTGCTGAAGCAGTGTCAGGAGTATTTAACTGGATTTTTGACTTACCAGGTCATAAACCTCTGGCAACTTGTTTGTAGGTGACACCTCCTTATGCTTGCCAGTCTTGTACTGCTGTTAATAGACAAACTAAATCTACTTTACTGCAAATGCCTGTTATTATCATTTGTAATGATTTCACACAATGGAAAAACTCACATTACATGTTGGTTGTCTGCTCTAAACAGAAACCAATATTTAATCTTGCCTAAACTTAAAACAAACTTAAAACATCTCTGTCCCTTCTTCAGTCACCTGGCTTTTTTGAGGTGCTGTTCAAGTTGAGAACTTGTAGGCCCAGGATATGAAATTTATCACTCTTGAAAATTTCTTTAGATTGACCAGGGCAAAGCAAGAGCAGGCAGCTATCTCCCTGGATTTTTCCTAAGTTCAACTGGTGAAATGAAAGAAATAAAAATTGAATCTAAAATGTGTTTAAATATAACAGCTAAAAATTCAAAAGTAATTTGTTAGGGAAAAAAATTAAGTATTTATTTTCAACAATGTCAAAATATTGTTTAGCAGATGCATTTTATGTTAAAACTAATGAATAGTTTAATTAGAATGACACAAGAATTTAAAAAGCACACACACCAGTAAGAATATTTCAAAGTTTTTTTCTTTTGTGTTACACGATGACAAATGCTGACAGAACAGCATTTTCCAGCACAAATGTCGCACTGATTTCTTTCAACCATTTTAACATTATTGAGACAGATTGCACAATATAAAAAGCAATTCTATCAGCAAAACAAACTTTACGCATTACACCCACTATTTTCCCCTTTTAAAGAATCTGTCAATGCTTTTAAAGGTCACATTTCATGTTTCAATGTATGGAAGCAAAAAATATCTCCTCTTAACTTGACAGATTAGCAAGAATTCTATACCAGCTTTGCACTGGATAATTTAGTTTACTATTCTTACTGTGACAAAGTGCCTGTGCAAAGAAAGACTTGCTTGTGTACAATGCTTGTACCGCAATAATGGAAACAAAACAAAAAAAATTAATTAAGTGAATGAGGTCTGGTGTTTTGCTTCCACCAATTAAAATATCTTCCTCCTCTTTCCCATTGTACTACTCTGAAGGAAATACATTATCACAAAAAGATCAAACCCTGTTTCTAATATTCTGAGAAAAATGCCTGTGCTCACTATCAAGCATTTTAAAAATCATTCAGTGAATTATAGGCAAAAAAAATAGAGGAATGAGTTGTAGGATAAACTTGCTTATGTCGGACAGCAACAGCAGAAAAGATTCAGAAGGGATTTAAGAAGTGCAGCGGTTTAGGAAAAAAAGAAATAGAAGACGGCTTAAAAAAAAAAAACAAACCTGAGCAAACAATGTAAAAAAAAGGACAAGAGAAAAAAATGCACATACAAACAGCATAGGCCATTAGTATTCAAGTGTTTTTAGGGACACTATACATTGATGATTAATTTGAACAGAAGAGTCTTATAATCTTCAGTTCTAGAGAATTCAGGCAACACAACACTGCTGGAAAATTAGGAAGAGCTTTTCTTGTTAGGTATATCTGTTTAATACACAGTTTTCAGGAAAACTGACCTCAAAGATCAGAGTTCAAGAAATAAATGTATTTTTCATCATATTTAAGAAGTTAATGGTTATGACAAGCTACATGACATTTGACTGAAAAGACATAAGATAAAGGGTCTGGTATTCTCCTAAGGGTGTTAAGAAATCCACCTTTGTGCTTCTGGTCTAGAACAGGCTAGGTGCTGCAGACTAGTTTTCTTTTGTGTGTCAAGTGCTAGCAAAGTTAATTGCAGTCATCTTTTCAGTAAAGAAGATTTTTGCACTCGTTTATGCAAGCTTATGCAAGCAATTGCCTGAACTGCTCCAACAGATTTTTCCCAAAATTCAACAGAAAGAGATGTGGTAAAGATTCCAAGAAAATCTTTTAAATGGCGCACATGTAAATCAGTTTTGTTCCTTAACAGAGTGTTATCTTAAGTTTTATTTCTCAGTTCTAGATGCATTTCTTCACTCATTCTCCTCTCCTCTAAACTTTCACTCTTCTGATGTTCTCAAGGTTAGATCTCGAAGGCTGTTCACTGATAAAAGAGAAAGGTGAAGACCGTGTAAGAATCTTAAAAACAGGTTAGCACTTTTGATGAAATTTCAGTTTACATAATATCCATTTGAAGACTATGAGCTTTAAGGGTCTTAGCCAGCTGGCAGATGCCCACTCAGATGCTATCACTCCCTTTCCTCAGCAGGACAGGAGGGGAAAATAAAGGAAAAAAGCTCACATGTTGAGATAGAAGACAGGACGTCCCTTCTCATTTACCATCATAGGCAAAATGAACTTGGCTTGAGGAAACCTATTTTAATTTACTGATAGTTAAAACCAGATTTGGATGGTGAAAAAAAACCAAACAAATGACAAATATGGAAACAACATGTTCTCCCTACATCTCTGTTCTTCCCTAGCTCCACTCATTTTATCATTCCTGACTGTTCTACCTCTTCCGCCTGAGCAGTGCAGGGAAATGGGGAATAGGGGTCTGCAGTCAGTCCATAACACCTCCTCTCTGCTCCTCCTTCTTCTCCATGATCTTCTCCAGCTCCAGCTTGGGGCCTTCCAAGAGACTGCAGTCCTTCAGAATAAGCTTGACCAAGTGTGAGCTCTCCATGGGCTGTAGCTTCCCTCAGGGCATGTCCACCTGCCCCACCAGGGTCTCTCTGGGTCTCAGGCAATCCCTGATGAGGTCTCTCTTCCCGCTCTGCCCTTGGGGCTCGCAGGGCTCTTCCTCACCCTGTTCCCCTCCCTCAGCCCTGGCTGCTGGGCAGCATTTTGCCCTCCCTTGCCCAGGCTTTCACAGGGGCTCTCTCCCTCCCACCCATGGCTGAGGGGCTCAGCCGTGCCCTGCGCTGAGGCCGCTGGAGCCGCTGGAACCGGCGCTGTCCGGGTGGGGCAGCCCTGGATGCTCCACACAGGGACACCCCGGCACAGCCGCCAGTGCCACTGCCACCGCTGGGGCACCTGTGCCTGATACAGAAGTTATTTGTGAAAAAATTGCCTGCTGCAGATCAAAGGCAGTTTCAGAAAGCCATGGCATCTAAAATTTGACTTTTTTTAGTGTTTCATTAGCCTGAGCTCCTAAAATTTCATTTTATTTGGTCCATTTAGCTGCTATTAAAATCCACTCAGTATGCTTACACCTTAAAAGCCCACCATTGGGAAAATGTTCATTGCATTCTGAAAGTCAAAACAAAGCAGCGAGGCCAACCAGCTTTCAATGTGTGTTTTAAAATAATCTGTCTCTCTTAGCCTGGAAAATTTAGTGTCAGTCTAAGATGCATTATCTTCCTTTTCTCTGTGTGTAAATTCACTGTGATCAGAGCTACAGGTCGTGGAAGGAAAGACAGGAGTTACTTCCATGAGTGTTTTATTTTATAAACTCAGAGATCAGAATATCCTCATCTTGAACTTAATCAATACAAACTCATTGCCTAGAATACAGCAATGCAGTGCAGCTTTCATCTCTGATGCATGCCTTTGCTAGATTATTTTTTTCTTGAGCTTAATTTGTTTGGATGCTTCAAAACTTTCTGTTTTTCTGAGCTATGATTTCTTTTTAACCTAAGAAAGGTGGAGGGGCACAATGAACAAAAAAATTTTTTCTAGGTTTGGGGGTTGATATCAAAATGTTATGTGTGGTACATTTTAGCAGAACTTGAATTTACCTGGTCAGAGAAGAGGTTTACCTGGAAGAATTGCGTGTTTTCACTCTGTTGTCTTACCTTCCTATAGTATTGCCACAGTACAGTCTGGGGAGATAGGTCATTAACGTGCTTATTGACATGCAGCTGCCACAGTGAAGCTGTTGGTCTCAAAGAAACCTTCCCATGAAAGAGCAGCCAGAAGCTGTAGTAGAAGTGCCAGTCTTACTGGAAAATCAGGTATATATTGCGGATTCTTGCGTTCTGGGGAGAACACTAAAAGAATTCTCCACCTGCAAGAGCTAGGGAATATTTCCTACCCCAAAGAACTGGGACAGTAAGAAAATGTGATTTTTTTTCCTCCCCCTTATATCTTCTACAAAACCAGAATTCGTTTCAATGTCATTTTTGTAAGCACAGCATTTGCTTATAGCAGATTGTTCTTGAATAACTCACACAGATTGCCCTCAACTGTCTGGCATAAGTTTAATATCCAGTTCTACTTGGCTGCTTCCACTACCAAATGAAGCTAAGTGTAGATTTATGTGAACGTAACAAATCCTTATTGCTTTCTTCTTAGCCATCACTAATTTTTACTTTATGGGTAGTCAGTTCATGTTCTTTCATCAGACTAGCTATCTCATTATCCTATGTTTATTTTACTGCCCATGACAGAAATTCTTATATTCATTTTTAAAACACATAAAGACATTTTATATTCATTATATAAAACTTTCTGTGCATCTTGGTTACAGAGATCTGGTACCATTTTTCTTTCAGCCAGGTGTAGATGGAAATCACAAGATCTCTTTTTCTTATTTTTAACTCAATTCTCTCGTTGAAGCTGCATTTACTTATCTCCAACAGACTCCTTTTATCTACCTTTTATGTCCAAGCTGGAACACATTTATATTTCTGTGCTTAAGGCCTGCCTGCAGGAAGTGATATTTTATGTTAACTTCCTTTCACTTCCACCTTTCGCACTCCTACATCCCACATAGCTACCCTGTAATGCTGAGGTAGAGCCCTGCCCCCTCCTGGTTGCCCAGCTTTTCAAGAAACAAGCTAGTTTGCAATCACTTAATAGCAAGGAGGAATTTAAATATAGTATTGAATTGTGAGCATCTCTAAGACAAGGCCTGCTTGAACATGCTTCTTGGTGTGCTGGCACATACTAAGTAGTAATTAACTTTCACCAAAATTTTTATATCAAAATATTGGGTTGAGGGATGTGAAAAGCCTTCTGACAGTACAATTACACTATATGTTCCCCTGATGAAAAAATCCTCTTTATATTTTTTTATATGTTGCTAAAACGAGGTAAAAGGAGGTCGTCTTCTGCCTTTACTTTGGTCACATGGTCAGGAGTTGTAGCAGGGCCCTGTAATCAGTGTATGTTAAGACTGTTATAAGCACTGTAACCTTAAAAATCTAGTTTGCATCAGTGAGAGGATGGATTTGTAAGGGAGAGATGTCTCATGTGGGGACTAAAATTGGGGGGGGGGGCAGGTATGTACATCAGACATCCCTAAAACAGTGGAAACTGGTTCCATCCAGTCCTGAGGCAGTGCAGTACTGCTGAAGACATCCTTGTAGGTGCCACAGACTGTATCCAGAGAAAGGGGCATGCATTTTCAGGGAGGAGCTAGAGCTCCTTGGCTAGCTGCAGTCCAGAGTGCATGTCTTTTCAGTGCTGGGTTTGTTGGAGGAGGGGAACAGAGTGAACTTTAGTAATGGGGAGAGCAATAGCAGTGGGGATGCCCTAGCTGCCCACAATGGCAGTTGTCTCCTGGGAGCAATTTTGACAGCATTCCCTGCTGTGAAAATAAGGGAAATTGAGACCGGGGAGAGGTAAGGGTAATTTTTTCTCTAATTGTTGTGCTTCTCTGAACACTGACACAGTAAGTCTGTGCTCAGATTCTATGCTCAAATGGAAAAGTTCTCTGTGGAAGTAACAATATAACAGACTTGGGTAATGGATGTAAAGTAAGCGTGTGTAAATATTAGTGGCAAAGCAAATTCTAAGATGCAATTTTAAAATTAAAACCAGTATTTTTCAGTGGTATTGGGGTATGTGGAGAGCTCTTGAGAATTCTCCTTTTGAAATGGAACAAGGGCCTAAAGAGTTAACTTAGCTTTGATTCTGGTACCTTGCTTTGAGGAATGTAATGCTTAACTAGAGCTAGAATGGTACCTCGCACCCAAGATAGCGCTTACATGCCAGAAAATGCTTACATGCCCTACATAGGAACACGAATAAGAGATAATATAGGAACACTAGGAGATAAGGGGCAAAATAGGGTAATGAGTCCAAAATCTTGCAAAATTCACTATCAAGTCAGCAAAAACAGAGAAAGTTGAAAAGTTCAGCCGAGGAAGAAGAGTCAGAATATGACCCCTTGAGGCTGAAGAGACCAGAACAACCTCCAGGAATCTACCCAAAAAGACGACTCCACCCCGAACCCCACCCAGACTCCGCCCACTATGAATATTATAATTAGATGTTGCAGTATTATGATTAGATGCTGCAATTGTATGAATATGCATGTAAAGATGTTGTAGCCTCTCACAGAAAATGTATATAAGCTTGAATTTTTTACAAAATCTTTGGAGCTTCTTTGTCCAGTGTGAACTGGGAGCTCCCCAGCATTGCAATAAATACCTTTGCTGTTTAAAGGATAAAAACTCTGTCTCTAAACAGTTTTATTGAGCCTTTTGGGGCATCACCTTTTAAACTTCTTCCGAGAATTGCTGGGCCATATCCAAATACAATTTTTATTGATGGGATTTTTTCCCTTAACTTTACTCAGTTTCAAATTATATTTGCCTAGGTTTGTCTTAAATTTCTGCTGATCATGCCATCCTCCAAAAGATGTAAGAGGTGATATCAATCCTCTCTGTTGAAAACTTTGAAATATCTTTGCTAGTTTACCTACACTATGTAATAATTTGTTCTAAGAGTCACTTTAATAAATGTGTGGTCTGACAACAATAGCATTCAACTGAAACTATGTTTCTATTTCATTTTTTTACCATACAAGTATAGAACACCTGTTCACTAGTTTGAATTTTTTTAGATATATATCTCCATTTTTCATTAACTTTTTTTTTGATTGACAAAGTCCGCTTTCTTTTCTATATGAGGCCAATGAGGCTTTTGAGCTGTTACTAATAGTAAATTTCTTCTGAACTAAATAATGCATTCCAAAAGGCCTGTTCTGGTAGTGACATAACAAGTGTGGGGCTGTCATGAGGCAGTAACCAAAAACAGTGTTGAAGAAGTGTAATGAGTTTGTGTGGCAAGGTTTCGGTATCAGGGAGTTACAGGGGTGGCTTCTACAAGTAGTTGTCAGAAGCTTCCCCTAAGTCCTAGCAGGACGTCTGGACCCTTGGAGAGAGAAGCCCACTCTGGAGCAGATTTTCTAGCCGAACTTGAGACTCTGTGGGGGACCGATGCTGGAGCAGTCTGTTCCTGAAGGACTGCACCCAGAGGAAGAGACCCATGATGGAGCAGTTCCTGAAGAACCATGAGAGGGGTACCACACTGGAGCAGAGGAGTGACTTCATCCCCTGAGTAGGAAGGAGTGACAGGAAAAAACCTGGTGAACTAACTGTAATCTCCACTCCCTGGCCCCCTCACCACTGGGCAAGAGGAAATACTGAATCAGGAATAAAATTAAGCCTGAGAAGAAAGGAGTGTTCTAATATTTCATTTTATTTCTCAGCATCCTACTGTTTTGATTGGTAATTAATTAACCTTATTTCCTCAAGTCAAATCTGTTTTACAGGTGACGGTAATTGGTGAGTGATTTTTCCAAGATTTTTCCTTATCTCACTCTATGAGCCTTTTGTTATATTTTGTCTCCCCTGTCCAGATGAGGAGGGGAGTAATAGAATGCCTTTGGTAGGCACTTGGTGTCCATCCAGGGTTAAACTATCACAAGAAGTCTGGAAAGAAGTTCTTCTAAAGAAATTTTAACTGTTTATTAGTTTATCCCTCTTTTTGACATATTTGCCTGCTCAGTTTTTTGCCTCTTAGAGCTCCCCAAAACCATTTGATGTAAGTTTCTGAGATCAGTATTTGCTTTGTGGAAAGAGTAAGGTGCTTAAGGAAAAAAAAAAGAAAAAGAACAAAGATGATGAAATGCAAATTGGGGGTAAAAAACTTGTTCAATGTCCTGTCATGTTAAGATAAACTATTTACTCAGAGACTGAAAGTGCTGCATACCAACCAGATTGTTGAAGTAAAAGTAAGTTTATGTAGTCCAATATACTTCCAGTGTACTTGCACTGATAGGCAAGGCTTTGGCACAGTGTAAGAGACTAAAAATTTTCAAGGATACACCAGCTGTTATATTCCTCAGAGATTTAAAAAAGCTAAGTGAGCACTTCTGGACAACTGATATATATTTTGTCTTTATCTATGTTCTGCCATGCTTCATCAAAAAGTATGCCCTCATTTTTTGGAACTTCTGATGAGCTAAAATATATTCAGATAAATAACAATTCCTATCAAAATTCTCTTCCACTAAAACTTATTTATCAATCATAGAAAAGAAATTTCTCTGGAGTTTACAGTTTTCTATCATTCCTGTGTACCCAACAAGCATATATTAAAAATAACAGTACAATTCAGGAAAATATATTTAAACTGGTGTCTTACTGATCTTCCCTAAATCAAGGATAATGGGTACCTAGCTCATGGGGAAGTTAGTGATAGTGCTTTTTCCCTGTGAAAGCAAGAAATGTACCCACAGTACAATCATACTCTTATTTTGCTACCAAAGGAGATATTTCTTTTCTGTGTCCTGATACAAAATTTGAAGTTTCTGATATAAAATGGGTTATCAGAACACTGAGAATTTAGAACTCCCTTATAGATTCTCTTGTTTTGAAATAGCCCAAATTGGATTCACAGCAAGATACTTTCAATTAATATCTGTGGAGAGTTTTATAAAGTGTTTCTTTTTATTCAGACTTAACAGCACATTTAGGCTGGAATGGACATTGCTGAAAGAAAGCCAGACATTTGTCAGATGCTGTCTGTTTGGAATCGGAAGTAAGATACTTTAAAATGTTGAAGGGGTAAATACAATGTAAATATCTGGGTTTTTAATGACGCAAATGACAAAATAGGACTTCAATTATCCAGCGGAAATTAGGGCTATAAGGAGGATGTGGTCACTGAAAAAATATTTGTGGAGAAATATTTCATATTTAAATATAATTATCCAATGGTATCTCTAGCAAAGAAAAAAAATAAAGTTACAGAATGTGAAAAATTTATATCCTTCCACAGGAGAAGCAAAGGCAATGTATCTTAATTTGAAGGAAATTTACTACTTAGCAGTGTACAGTTACTAGCATATAACAGGATAATTCTTATTCTAGGTGTTAGAGGTCAGTGATACTTTCTCAAATATTAGTTAATTAAGTCACTGCCATGGCATTCAAAGATTCTCCTCTAAAAGGAGCTAATACATATGAAAACAAGAGCAAATATTTAATTTAGGCAGGTTTTATTCAGTTATAGAACATTTGGCTGGAATTTCAGTACTATGGTAATAGGAAACATTTCAAAACTAACTTGTCTTAATTTCTATACCTACCAATTTTCTTCCTCTCCTCTGTTTCCCTTTCTCTCCTCGATATAGTCTGTCTCCCATTTGAAGCAACCATCTGCTAAAATTACTGATTATATTACTTAATTACACAGCATTTGACTATATTTTTATCATTATGCTGTCTTCCATTAAGTGTTATATTTGTGGCTAATTACATCTTTTTCTTATATGTCGACAGTTCATTTTGTCAGATTTATTGTGCAATAACTCAGTATCTTACTAATAATGTATCTCAACTACTAAGATTAATAATTCTTGTAGAAAGCTTTTCACAAAAACATAGAAAAATGCCACTGTTCATAATAGCAAACTCTTAGTTACAGAAGCATTCTAATTATATTTAGTTTCATTAAACTAAGCATGAATAAATTACAGATTCAGGGTGTATCTGAGTTCAAGTATGGCATGAAATTGATCTTATATTCTAGCATGATGTGCTCAGTGCTTAGGAAGCTTGTGAACAGAACCATTCCTCTGAAAGCAGTAGTAAGAAAACACAAATATTCTTGTGGGAGTTAGCCTGCAAATTTATTCATCTGCAACATAAACAAGTCCTTTGATAAAAGTCCCTTTCTTTCACTAAATAAATAATACCTGTGTCTCGTACGTCCCACTATACATTCAAGAATCTCTAAAATTTTTGAATGCAATTTAAATGACGGCTCGTCACTGTAGTGGGCAAGTACTGTTGTGGTGAGGTTCTTTCGCTTCTTTTTTCTTTTTTTTCTTTTTTTTTTTTTTCCATCTAATTAGGAAAGAAATCTTGTAAAAGTGAAATCCTGGACCACAGAAACATCTGAGCCTTAGGTACCAACATCCCGGATGGAAAACTGAATCATGTGTTAACACAGAGATAGATGTCTCAGCATGGATTTCACAAGAAGCAATAGCCAGCTGGTACCTGAACATTCCCCAAGTAATCATTGTTCTGCTACCTGTAGCTGATACAGAAAATCTGAGGATTTATTAGGATTTCATCTCTCATGCCTCACTAGCCTCAGTAGACACCACAGGGATGTATCTGCCATGTGGGACACGTGGCCTAGAAGTTGTCTACAATTTTAATCTATTACAAAGAACACACCTGGGCTCTTCCTTCTTCAAATATGACAAGGAAAGTTTTCCTTTCCTTTTTTTTTTTTTTAACAATCTTTTGGTCAGAGACTTGGCCAGGCAGTAGGAGATCCAGGTTTAATTTCTTGCTTGCCTTAGGAACTTCAAACAAATTCTGTTATTTCCCAGGAAAGACACTTACCTTACAAACCGTTCAGTCCTGCTGAGGATATGTAACTAGGCAGAAGAGAATGAAAAATTAATTAGGCCAGAGAGAGAGAAAAATGTTCATGATGCTCTGGAGTGTTGGCTTGGGTATGCAAAATGAATCCATGGGATGAATATGAGGAAAGACTTGCTTGCAGCTTTCTATTGTGTGAAGTAACGATAATATATACAATCAGAAATGACATACTGTTTGAGATTTGAGCTGGTGACAGAACTTTGTTGCTGCATAAGAAGATATATGCTAACATTTTCCTACCTTTTAGACTCACTGTACTATAATAAACTCTCCTATTCAAGTGCTCTCCCAATTCTATTCCAATCAAGCACAGAGTTTTCATAGGCAAAAATGCCCAGAGGAAGAAAAAATAAGTTGCCCCTCACTCCTGTATTACCAATTCCAAAATTTGTCTTTCTAGATGTATAGAAGGGTATCCACTTACCATTATGGTGTTCTGGAGAAAATTACTGACTCCAAAGTAGTCAAAAAAGTTACAAAGGGTTTATAATGATTATAGTGGAATTGAAAAAAAAGCATGCTTAATGTACTTATACTATGATCAATTCCAAATCGTCTCTCTTTCCTTTTTTGTTGTCCGGATAACAAGCTTCTTTTCCAACATTGTCAGAGACTCAGTAATGTTCTTAGCCTCTGCAGGAGAGATTTCTGCATTAGAGGGATGTTAGCTGTTATATCTATCCTTTTTCCTGGATTATATACTTTTAAATACCTGCGGATTCTTGAGGTGGCTCTCACTCCCCCATCATGATCCATCCTCTACTCTTCAGGTATTAGTATTCCGCTAGCAGATGAAATGCTATCTCCTGCTCTGTTTTTGACAAAAGCAACAGTTACTGCTAAGCACTGAGAGGTTTTTGCACCTGCCTCTTCCAAGTGAGACAGTATGTAAGCCCTGGATGAAACTCTTCTGCATAAGCAGAAATCATTTTTTTTCTCCAGTGCTTAAAATCGCCACTCTTTATTTATTTATATAAATCACTGTATGGAATGAATTACAAGCTATAGTTCGTGACTGGAAAGAATATTCGGTGATTTTGCTGGATATGATATTTGGGACTGTCTTCCAGTACATTTTTCAGGTATGCTGCAGCAGTGAATTTGCTTTCTGGAACTGGAAGGAAAAAAACCATAGGAGGAGACAGTTTTTCCTCTGTTGCCAGTAATTCCAGACTCAACCACTACGTGGTCACCGTGACCAATTACCACTTTGCCCATGGGTCACTCTCTGCTTACAAAAAACAAATATAGGAGGGCATCTGTCCTAGCTGGCTCCCTCAGTACCTGCACCAGGAAGTTATTTTCAACATGCTTCTAAAATTTCCTGCACCTGTTTGTCTTCACTTTATGATAGTCTCAGGGTATACCATATATTGTCTGGGAAGTTAAAATCATCCATAAAGACAAGGGCAGCTGATAAAAGAGGTATCCCTTATCTCCTGTGGAATAATTCATCAGTTTTGTAGTCCTGGCTGGGTGGTCATCAGTAGACTCCTACACAATACCTGTTTCATTTGCTTTTCTCTTCATGCTTACCCAGATGCTCTCAACTATGTCATCACCAACTGCAAGCATCATAAAATCCAAGCCCTCCCTTATATACAGCCCCATCCTCCAACCTTACCTGCCCTGTCTATCACTCTTGAGAAGCCTATAACCATCCATTAAGGCACCCTAGGATTTAACCCAGGAAGTTGTGCTTATGACAATAATGTCATAGTTCTGTGATAGAGCCAAAGCTTAGAGCTCCTAATGTTTAATCCTCGTCCTGTGTGTGTTAGTGTAGAGACATTTCAAACATGCTCCAGTGTACTCAGTACACTGTGGAGAAGACTCATGGACCTTGATAGCACATCAAACTCAAACATTATCCTGCTGCCCCATGACTTAACTCCAGTTTTATCCCTTTCCCACTTCAAAACTAGTTTAAAGCTCCTTCAGTGATCCCTTCTCACGCTTGTGTGAAAATCCTTTTTCCACTTTGAGAAAGGTGCACTCCGTCCATTGCCCAGAGGGCTCATGTTGTGTAAACTGACCCATGATCAAAACCCTCAGAATTCTGCCAACTACTCCAGTGACAGAGCTAAGTATGGATTAGCTGGGTCTGCTTGTTTCTTCTCTTGTAATATCCTGCAGCTGCAAGGATAGAGGAGAATACTACTTGTACTCCTGACCCCTTAATCAGTTATTCGAAGGCCCTGACATCTCTCTTGATTGTCCTTGGACTTGTTATTGCAACTATATAGAAAATCAATAATAGTCTGAAGGCTGCACCAGGATAGGAATTTTTCTCATCATATATTTAATACAGGCCCCAGGAAGGCAGACTTCCCTCAGAAGTGGGTCTAATTGGCACACTGGGTCTTCTGTACCCCTCAGAAAAGTCTGTTATGACAATTTATGGAAGCTGTTTTGATGTAGGCCATAGGCTGACTTAACCTCAGTGACACCTCCAGCCCAAATTAATAATCATTCTTGTCAGTGGTTCCGCTTGCAGAGCTTTGTACCTTTTATGCAAGGGCACTTCGGAGGCGAGGATAGTCTTGGATGAGATGCAGCTGCTACATCAAGCAAGAACTTGTTACCATTCCCCCCCATCCCTTAAGGCACCATGTTCTGCCAGGTGGAGAGAGAATAGGGAATCCTCCACATCATATCTACCTGACAGGTTTGTCCCAGGGAAGGTAAAGCATGATTACAGCAGTCCATCAGTCTCTTGGGCTGCCTTATACTCCTCAATGTACACACCTCCTTCTGAAGCTCTGGCACTAACCAGAGGACTAACCAGAGGAGTTCCTGTACCTGGTTGCACCTCTTACAGCACTGCCAGATCGTCCTGGTGTAAAAGCAAGGCACACCCTGCAGCTGAGACCAGAGTGGCAGTATGTTCCCACCAGAGCTCTACCTGCGAAATTGCATGAGTTGTGGTAAGTGCAGAGATTAGAGAGTCCATGGCTTCTGCTGAGTGGTTACCATTGCTTCCTGCTCAGTCTGGCAGAGCTTCAACTCCCTGCCTGGACCCTATTCTGTCCTGGCTGCCATACCCTGCCTTGGCCACTACCACTCCCCAGGGGGCTTCTTTTATTGGTGTCTTTGCTTGGCCACCATTTCTCCTGGTCCTACCCACGTCTTGCCAGCTGCTGTGATGTGAGCTCTGGAAACTCCTGGCAGGTCTGTCCACTCCCCTGAGGTATTTCTGGTTCAGGAAAACCCCCTGTGCACTGCACTTGAGTGCTCTGCTGTGGACTGTGCTGGCACCAAACATGACTGTGCTGTCACTTCAGTGACTGACACATATATATTACAAAATAAATGCTTATTCAGAGCCAGATAGTATTTTTCTGAGATGGGAAAACATAACCGAATTTAACACTTTCCTTTGGTAATGCCTTTGGTAAATTTACACTTTGGGTAGATGTTGGACTGAAAAATGTCTAACTAGCTCTGACAGCAGCTAGACATATACATTATAAATAATTAATTTTTATTTATAATTTTTGAAGTTATTTCTGTTATGAGAAAATCTGTAGCCCCAGAATCTCAGATATTACATCAGTAAAACCTGTCCATGTAAACATTTTTCCATCTAAATATAGGAGACAGAAGTACAGACCAGTACAGATTACACAAGAATGACAAAAGATAAAAAAATCCCTAACAAACTTTGGTCAGCTTCTATGTCACAGTGGTAGCATAGCACTGTAAAATTAGCTACTGAAGTTGTTTATGGAAAGGCCTTATGTTTGCTGTTCATCCTGTACCATGGCTAAAATCTAAGGGTTATGGCTCAGATGGTTTAACAGTTCTTCCCTGCAGAAGGTGACAGTGCAATTCCTGCCACCTTCTTTAGCCTTAGCTTAGAACCACATGAGTCTGGAGTCTGGATTCCTGTTTTGGACTGATGACTGCCAGACTCTTAACTGAACTGTTTGATTCACTTCCAATGAAGAATTGCTCTGTGTTGCCAGGTTGCTTTTCTATCATTTCAGGAAGTGGAAGCAGGTTAGTGCAAGAGTTGGAAGGACAACATGCCTCTGTGATCAGGGCGAAGCAAAGGCAATGACTTCAGTATGTCTACCTTTTTAGAATGAAAAACCAATTTAGCCCAAGCTGTTATTCAGCTTGGCTTAGTCTCTGCTCCTATTGCACTTATCCTTTTAAGAGTAACCCAACAACATTTAATGAGATTATCGACATGCATCACAGAAGACAAAAGTTCTAAAGAGTATTTTTAATTTCCTGTTAGAACAACAGGAAAATAGAGATTTTTTTCAGGGCATTTCATACTGGTAAACCAGAAAAAAAATGTAGCTTACCTTAGTAGTAAAGCCATCTATGCCCAAGCATTTCAGAAGAAACAGAAGTGCAACTGAATGTGATATTTTAAAGTAAATAAAGTTCTATGTTGTAAAGACTCCTTATGGCTTCAGGGAGTACTGAACAACCACAATACTGTGCACAAGGAACAAGGATATTATAACGCCTAAACTTTTGCTGTCACCTACATTCTTGTTCTTTCACAGCTTTTTAAAATACTTCTGTAACTGAAGAATCATAACACACACGATATGTTCTCTTGCACAATGTCAAGTGGAAACCTGAGTAACAATAGAGAGCTACTTTTCTCCCTTTACATTTCTCTACAAAAACTCTACAGCTTTCTCATAGATGCCTGTAGTTTTGTCATACCCATTCTTTGTTCATGAAAGACTGCTCAACTTCATTTGGTTTTATGGGATTGAATTCAAACAGTTTTGGTTATCTCAGGGCTGACAAAGATAATTAAAAATTCCTCTAACAACATTCTCTGGTGTGTTGCAATCCATTCACAACAAACACATGAATCTTATGGGACAGTCACTTTCAAACACCTTAGCATTTAGTTCTAAATATCATCAAGGAAATAAAAATAAAACATGCAAAAATTTCAGGAAAATTAATACTTTTATAAATTTTGAAAGTGTTTTGTTATAAAACTCATCTTTGCAATGCTAGAGGCAATTTTAGATTGTTTTATTTCTATAGCTCCATAATAGTATTGCTGTGTAATAATGCCATGATTGGGAAGCAAAAACTGTCTACTCTTCCTATTGTGAGTACCCCAGAGGTTACACATTGTAAACATCTATCCTACAGAAGCCTATTTTAGAGTCTGTAAAACCAACCATAGCCACTCCATCCTATTTAGACACAATGGATTTTTTTTTATTGTTAACATCTCTGGTGGAAACATTATGCTTATAACTAATGAGTATTTTTGTAGACCTCATTCTAAAAACATTCTTTGCCCTACAGCAATCATTGATGATCATTATGTGGCAGATGAAGCAAAAATGCACCTGAAATAGCCAGTTACAATTGTTTTTAAGATAACAGGAGAAAAAGAAAGTGTTAACTTTTCATTTCCATATCAGTAAGGCAATGCAATACAGTTTTGATTTGTTTTTCATCTTCTTCCTTATTACTCTAGATTTGTTTTGGAAATTGGAAGTCCATCTTCAACGGTTCAGTTTCATCTAAGTAGTAATCTTGAAATTAATTTAATGTGAAATGGAAATATAAGAACCTACATAACCAGTGAAGTCTTACATTTTCATCTAAAGTCTGAAACTAGGCATTCAGATCCTAGCATGAGAAATCCTAACTTTTGAAATGAAGGTAAGCAACAGTGCTTAGTGTGTTGAGGCAATAAGTCCCAGATTTAAATCAAGGTATTGAACAGAACAGGTGCTGACCTGCATTATAGAAGGAAGACTGAAGCATAACAAGCAAAATGCAAACTTCCTGAGGACACTATACTGACAACTGTTGGGAGTTTCTTGTTGTTTCGTGTCTCCATTTCCTGGAAGAGTTAATAAGAAACACTTTTAATTACTTTGTCAAATGATCCCCATAATTCAGTGAAGTCCACCATAATCGTCATATGTTTTCATTATTGGTTTTAAACACTTTTGAATACTTCAGAAATTTTCAGAAGCTCTTTAGGTCAATGAGAATACATTTCTTTAGTACTAAAGTGGCAGTTTACTGTGTTGTTTGGCATATTTATATAAAGATTTTAATACTATTCACCTTGAAGGTTACTAGAGAACAAAATGGGATTCTATGATCAAAACTCTAAAATGCAACCATAAAATATGTTGAGTTTGATCCTTAAACCCTTATTATCTTAGGTCCCTAATTATCTATTTACACATTAGAATTGTACAAATCACATTTCTTAATGTTAGTAATACAGGTAAAGTGATACAACAACTTCTGGAATGGAGACAATTTTCTTGGTTTACAGTTCCTTCGAGACTAGTAATTATTTTCCTATGGAAAACAATTATAACGCTAGGAAAAAAAATTAAATGTGATTGATGGACCTGTAATGAGGTTCTTAAGCCATAGGCCTTTCAGTGTTGTGCAGGATGCATCCAAAACATCTGGTCCACTGTATTTCCTGGAAGAACATGGAAAATTATAACAAACATGGACAAAATGACTGAATATTTCACTCTGTGTGTGCTCACAAAACAAGCTGTGTACCTGAATGTACTGCAAATGAGAAATGTTTTAAAGGATGGATGGTAAAGATAGAAAGCTGCATCCAGTGAGAAATAGAGATGAGGTGAAAACTCCCAAAAATACAACCTTGGTACATAGTGAAGAAATAAAGTGTCTTTATACAAGGAAGGAGCAGTTTGATTGAATCGAACAGAACTTCTTTCTAGAATGCTTCTTTAACTATGCAAATCCAGTGATCCGCAGCCACAAGTTCTTGTCCCCATTCTGTCCTCTGTGTTTTGCATAGCTAAGCGAAAAGAAGAAAGGAACAGATCAAGGTGAGAAAACAATCTTTTTTTTTTTTTACTCTTTCTTCCTGATGACAAGTAGCATAACTTTTTTTCCCCCCAGTAAACAGTAATTAACTGAAAAAAGAAAATTATGAGGGACTACAGAAATACACACTTAACGTGAGCAGTCTCAGGAAAAAGCAAAAAAAAAAAAAGTGACTTTTTTTTCTTTTTGGCTTTTTGTCAGTCTTAATCTAAAATACAGGAGTACAGACGTGTTTAGAGTCAATATTCTTCAAGCAAAGTACTTTAAAAATTTATGTAAAGTGAAAGAAAAGGCTTATCAAAGTTTGCAAACAAAGTATTCTATTTCAAGGCAAGCAAAGTGTTTTGGTTAACCAACAAATATTTATTATTTTACTTAATGGAAGAAGAAAATCTGAACAAAACCAACATTACTTCTCCATTTTTCCTATTTGTGATCTTTTTTTCTCTTAAAAAGAACTGTGGTCGATGTCTTTCTGTTAAACTGCAACACCTCCACAGAGAACATTTTTAAAATACTGTTTCACTTTAAAGAAGAAAAATAATTTAATTTTTTATGCTTTAAGAGACAGTTGATAATACTTAGAATTGCTCAGGGTTAGGGTGATTTTCTGAGTCTTTGTGTAAAACAGTATTTCTGATTTAGTTCATACAAATAAGGAAAGACATTGAATGGATCAAGTCTTTTCAGAGCAGTCCTTACTAATGTACAATTTGATTAAACTTTGAGTGTATAGCTTACCCAAAGAAATGCTGGTTTTTAACCAGAAGAATGAAACACAAGTATGAAAAATTGCTTTCTGGAATGCTGAGAGAATATACTGAATTTTACACCTGAACTGAAAACAGGCATGTAACTACTTGAAATTTCGCCAGTTAAAAACATGATAAGATTTCAGTTCTCTACTTGTGCAGAGAACTAAGCTGTTAAGAAAATGTTCTATGAGGAATCAAATATTTTGAAATATTTAATAGTCATTATATAAATGGTATGTATTTGTCATGTATGGACATTAGTAAAGTCTATTGGAAGAATCCAGTGTGTGCTCTTAGGCCTTGGTATGAAGTCAAGTCTTTCTTGCAAGCCTTGAAATTGTCTGTGGATGTACTTACCAGATACATTTTGAAGTTTTAAGTCCAGGAACTGATAAGATCTTTTTATGTTTCTGGTATATCTCGTAAGTTGTTGAGGACATACAGAAAGAGTTCTAAAACCTATGGTATAGATCTGAAAAGACTTTCTGTGGATTTCAGAAGCAAAAATAACATGAGTCTTTCAAATAGAGAACTCAACTGAAAACCTTTTTTAAAAAGTCAAGAGTGATGGCTGCTTAGTTCCTAATCTGGTACTGCTGACTTATGAGGATGCTTGGAATACAAGGAGTTAGATGTACTTAAACTCTCTACTTCCCAGAGTACTCCAGAAAGCTAAAATGAACTACACGAATAAAGTTCCTTGTCTTCAGGAAAGAGCTCAGACATTGTTTTTTTCAGATCAATTCCTGCATACTTCAGCTCAGAGAAATATACTTTATGCTTTTGCAGTACCTTTAAAACAAAAATCACCACATTTCCATCTAGAAGTGATTTCTACTGACACTGGACTGCTATAAAATTATTTCAATATATATTTGCAAAATACCTCTACTATTCTACCTGCCTGAAGTGCCTCATGCTAAAGTTTATACATTACAAATATATATACATATATATACTTATATGTACATATATATATATGTATACAGTCCTTTGAATTCTAAGTATCACTTTAATCAGTAAATTTTACAAGAGATTGATTTATAGTCAAATACAAGCCATCAGCTGGGAACTATTGTCCAAATTTGTCAAGATTCACGGTTCACAGTTCATCGTAGTCTTATATTGAACCTAAGCGTTGACTGTATAACTTTCAGTTTTGTCAAGTTACATCTTCAAGGCAGATTATGACTGTGCCAGTGTCAGTGCTAAAGATATTCCATTGTGAGGCCAGAGTGCTCAGCCTAAAAAGGCTTTTGATTTGTGTGAGTAGAAAAACAATTTTTAATGGGCTACTAAGGTTAACAGTAAGGAGTAAAGATTACTTAGCTTTCATAGAATTTAATTTTCTTGTGACTGTCTGAAGTAAGTAAGCATGTTATTTGGAAAAGATCATAAAATAATTATATCATAACTCATAGGCAGAAAGTTGAGATTTTTCTTGTCAGTAAAGACTGTGAAGTTACATGAAACAGCAAAATAACTGCTGCAGAGGTATCAAAAAATGTCATATTATTACTTGTAATAACATCTAATTGTTTCAGCAAAAGCTGTAGGTGTTTTCTTTCTTAAAGGTTAAATCATAGCTCCCCACACCTTAATATTTAGTAGTTTCTTGTTGAGAAAACAATTAAAATTTCGTTGAGATGTCCAGTTTTTACCTCAAAGGTCAGTGATGCCTTGAACCACAGAATTGCTTCGTTTCTGAGAAAAATTCATTATTACACAGCTGAAAGTAAATTATACTGCCTGTTAACTATTTTCAAGGCATCAGTGAAACTTCTGTATTGAATATAGATAATTATTCAACACTTGCAACAGCAAATGCTAATACTGACCTTGGGAGATACCAGTCTAGAAATTAGTGAAATCTAGAATATTTTATTCTGATTTTATACTCAGGCTAATTTCCAGTTCCAAATTTTCAAATGTACACTACAGAGGAGTTACCATTTTGTGTAGAAGATTGGTTAATAATAGTTCTCTATAATTTTTCTGTCTGAGATAGGAATTTCAGAAGGTATTTCATTCCATCAAACTGAAATCCATGGAATTGTGTGGGCAGTTCAAATACACACATCATTGCACATCACTGAAAATATATGTGTGTATATATATATATATATACACACACATGAAAGAAAGATGGTGTTTCCTTTAAAGACTTCACACTTTCTCCCTCTATTATCATGATTTTTCATATCTTTCACCTGGAATGGTGCTCACCCAAGTGTGTATAATATTCCAGAGCCACAGAATATTCTGAGTTATGGAACCCATAAGGATCGAGTCCAGCTCCTAAGTGAATGGCCTGCATTAGACCTAGTGTCTCAGTAGATTTTTTAAGGCCAACATTTAGATCCTTAAAACTGTTTATCAGCTTTGAATGAAAGCAAAACTATTTTAAAGACAATACCAACACAGCACTGGCCTAAAGCAAGACTAAAAATAAGATCAGAATATTGTCTCCATGGCCCGGGCTTTTCTGAAATAAACCGAAACAAACTTGGTCTAATTGTGTCTTATAGCCTGATGTGTAAGTTGCATTTGAGAGGCTAATAGTGTTTGTTTGAAATGTGTATGATGCTCAAATAGCAACAGCAAGGGCAGGTAGCTCCCTAAGGGAAAGGGAGCCAGGAGTCAAGCCTGGTACCATCAGCAGCACAGGCAGTGCTGTTGCCAGCAAGGGTCCTATCCTGCCCTGCCCGAATAAAGCAAGCAGGCCAATGATGGTGGCTGGGCTCAGCTGAGAGTCCTGACCACCAGAAGTAATAGTGGTAAGATATGATCTAGGTCAAGCCAGAAAGTTGAGTCAGCAAGTTGGGATTAGGTCTGAAAACAGTAACCAAGACTAATCACTGTGCAGCAATCAGCTGGCAACTCTCAAGTAATGAGGTTCTCAGTCTGCAGGACAGGGTCTTGATCAGCAAGATAAATAACAGGACACAAGACTGGCCGTGATGCAGGCAAGGGGCAAGGATGGAAGCCTTAGCTTAAAAAACAGCATCTGAAAGAAGGCAGGGTAGCTCTCAGTAAGTCTTCCAGATTCATTAAGAGCAGCTTTATTCATGGTCACTGCCTGTGCCTTTTATAAACTGGCCCTAATCCAAATCACTAAGAATGGGGAAGATGAACGCAGTACTCTGACAGGCTATACACCTCAACTGGAGTAAAAATGTTGGCCCCAGGTGTTTCAGGAGTCTGAAATAGGAACTGTTACTTCAAAAGGAGGCTTGATCAATCATTACACTGTTTCACAGGTGTTTAAGGCCCACTTTCAGGAGAAAGATGGGAGGAGTGATCTTGCAGAGGCAGTAATACCTCATGCAGTTAAGGAAAAGGGTTCTTCTTCTGCTGGAGAAAATAAAGATTTAAAACACCTATTTATATCCTCCTTTTTTCTGTCAGTGAACTAAAAATATATTAGTGAATAATTCTCTAATAATTAAACTGTTACAGGTTGTGGGGATATTGTTGTTCTTGGGTTTGTTTGGTTGGTTTTGGTTGTGGGGTTTTTTGGTGGTTTGTGTTTTGGTTGGGTTTGTTTTGGGGTTTTTTGCTTTGGTTTGTTTTTTTGTTGTTTTAGGTTTTTTGATTGGTTGGTTGGTTGGTTTGGTTTGGTTTGGTATTTTTGGTATAGGAAGTCATGGTATTCAATTGACCTTTAATAGCAAGGTGTTGTAAGACCCTGGGCTCCAAGCTACCAGCTCACCAAAGGGGTTTTACTTCAAAAAATATACAAGGTTCCGAAAACATCTGCCCTCGAAATATTATTAGAAGAGCCCTTGGTTCTTAACACCTTCAGAGAGAGTGCAAAGGAGAAAAGCTGCCGACATTTTCTCAGGGGATCCTTTTAATAATAAACTTCAGAAAATAAGGATACTTGACAAAAGTTTAAAGGGTAACATTCAGCCAGACTAAAGCATTCCCCAAAGCATTGACTTAGCACATGCTAACCCAAACAATTTAGCAAGTCCCAACCCATCCGGCATCAGGTTACCTGAAACATTAAGAAAGGAGATTAAGGGAAAAAGAAGAAAAGAAAGAGAGAGAAAAAGAGAAGTATAGCTACCATCCATAAATTGAGTGTAGGTCTAACCACAGGAGTCTAGAAGGTCAAAGGTTCGAACATATGGAGACCACATATCTTCGTTTGTATCTGCTTTTGGCTCCTTGTGGCCATCCCTCCCAGACTGGACTCCTGGCCCACTGGCTACTCTGGGGTGTGGTGAGGGGCAGTATTTTCACTGTGCCAGCCAATCTAAGGCTGAGTTAGAGGTTCCAGGTGTGGTGTGGGTAGTGTTCCCACACAGTGTTGCTTTGGACTGACAGCTGCCCCAGGGTGACCCCAAGAGGCTCTGAGGGGCTGAGGTGTGTGACAGAATATGACCCAACCTCCATGAAATTTGACCTGTCCCTTCTCCCACATGCACTTGAGTTGGTCCAAGCCAATAAGTAATATAATAATCTAGTATCTCACAAGTATGCAACAGTTAGTTACTGCTGGAAGAATCATGCTGTTTCATCCATGCAGTTCATTAATGTAAATAAACAGGACTGGAGTTTGTAAGGAAATGGTTTATTGTAAGATAATACTTCATTCCGTGTTTGTTTCTTGTCCAAACTGAAGCTAACCCTGCAGGGGAGAATGCTGTATAGCAATGGGATAATTCAGAAAACAACATTATTGCTTGTTACTTTGCCTGTGTCTAATCTATGTGCTACAACAACTTAATTGCATGCTTAGACCTTTCTGTTAGGCTACTGTGATTTTTCATTATGTTTAAAATACTAATCTCAATGAAGCTGATTTTATCCTGCCTGACTGAAAAGCAGAGGAAGCACTAATAGAAGGAAAGGCATCTAGAGGGTATCAGAGGTCCCTTATTAAACTTGGTGACACTAATTTTCTCCCCTGAGTACAATTAAAAGTAAAGTGAGATGGTGGGACACTATACCTAAATGAAGAATTGGCTGATAGGCAAGAAATCATTTCAGCAATGTAATGAGAAACCTGTTCCTCTGAGATGTGCTGTGTAACTAACCTGCATAATTTTCCTTCTGTCTCAGAAATCTTGCAATACTAATAGACCACACAGAAAAAGAAAATCATTAAGTGACCAGGAATGAATGCTTGCCTATTTTGCAACTAAAAATAATCCTCTTAAACTGTATCATGTTTATTCTATTACACTGATAGTCTTGTTAGTATGCTGAACAGTCTTAAATAATGTCATTTTCTAGTCTATTTATTATGAAATTGTGAATTCTAGTTTACTTAGTCCAGTTTTAAAATCAAATGAAATTAGGATAGGAAATAAAATTAGAACATGCATTAATACTCCACAGCAGGTATGACACTTTGTCTCTGAAGAGTTTATATTTAGAACAGCCTAAGCTGGGTCATGATTTCTGTGCAGAAAAATTATTTAAAAAATAACAATAACAACAAATGATCCATGGTATAGATATCCCTTACTCACCCCTCCCCTCCATTGCCTTCTTTAAAGTTTTTTTTCTAGTTGTTTTTTTCTTTAATAGATCTTTGTATGTATGTATGCATACACTTATACTAAAAATAAAATACACCTATGAATATAATATAAATTAATATATTTTTTCAAATATTATCTCGGTGAGAATAAATTCTTCCATAGCATTATAAAAACTGAGTCATATGAAAAAAGTGTTTCTTTCTTATATTTACAGTGGTATTAGTTCAACTTTACACTATGTAACTCACTAATGAATCATTCTTTCAGATTATCCCACGATAACTTTATGAAACAGAATAATTGTTCTTGTGGAAGTAAAATTTTCATGACCTACTCTCTTTTTGTTTGGTTTTCGTTTGTTCGGTTTTTTGTGGTTTTTTGTTGTTAGCTTTTGTTTTGTTGTTTTTTGGTTTTTTTTTAACGAACATTCATCTGCTGTCACTAGGGAGAGCATCAGAACTTATGCTGGCTAGCTCTTCTTGCAATCCTTTGCTTTCTTTGTCCAAGGACTTACACATTTTCAGTGTGAGGAACTTCTTAGATTGAAAGCAGCCTGAGTAATGTTTGACACTTTTTGATAGAACTTGCCAGTTTTCAGTGAAGTTGAATCATAGTGAGATAGCAACACACTTAAACTGAGGTTTCAGAAAAGTCCTACATCTCATGTTTGACATTAGCTGTGCACTCATTTGCATACTCCTAATAACTGATAACATTAGACACAGTGAAGTAAGGAGTTCCATGAAGGTGACTAGAATATTAGGTTGGTACATGATATGCAGAGTGTATCACCACATGAAGATCTGTTTGGAATTATGCATGGAATAAACAAATTTGTTCCAGACATAAGGAGAGCAGAAAATTGGCTTTGTTTAATATTTCAGTGGCATTCAGGTGAGCTTTTTAGAGGCTGTGTGTGTGTATAAATATTCGTATCCTATCACTTCTGAAAGACAACAGGATAGTTAGTTTTTTCTGTCCTTATGTTTTGCAAACAGAGAATTAAAAAGTTTGCAAATTTCATAAGAAAACTCATTTTCATTATCCAAATAATCTCAAGGGATTCTTCTCTGTGTAACAGTTGTTATCATCTTTGAAAAAACTGACAGAACTGAAAGAAAAAAAGCAGACATTCCAGTTAGTGGAAGCTGAGCTTTTTTCCCAGTGCTTGAATCCTATCAGTATCACAAAACAAAGCCTCCATATTTCACAAAGCGGCAATATCAGGAGTGAATTTGTAAAGAAACTCCCTTTTGAAAATAACATTGCTTCCACAAAAAAGAATTTCTATTACTCCTTGCAATCAGGTAACCAAAAATGACATTTCTGGTCACTGCTAACTGTGCTTGTGAAACTCATAAACAGACCAGTGTCTCCAAAAAGCAGGCAGGACTCCAGTATCTGTAGCCCTCAGGGGACCTTCACATACCGGAATTGTCATAATGGCCTTGGATCACTGGATCCTTCCTTTTAATCAGGAAGCTGGGCTGTTAGTTTTGTTCACTCTGTGTTGTGAAACCACGGTCATAAAAGAGGTTAGTCAAAACATTTCCAAGTAAGTTTGTTTTTCCATTGAAAAATTGTAATTTCATCAAAATGCATTCCTATTAGCAATTTGCCAGTTGTAACGAAGTATGAATACAGGGAATGTTTCTCAGAGAAAGGAAAGGGGAGAGACAGGCAGGAAGAAAGGCTAAAAGGTGGCAGTAAGAAAAATTAGCACACCACATTGGGATCTAGAACTCTCACAAGAGTTCTGTAAGAGTGTTATTATACTCCCAGATTTTTTGAGCTTCAGATAAATCTATATAATAATTACTGCTCCAAAGGGAAAAAAGCAAAGCACTTGGAAAGAGGTTTGTCCTACAGCCTAGCACAGTATTTGCATATACTGTGCATATATCCATTTTAACTGGATAGAGGTAAGACTTGAACAGCAACATCTTTCTGCCAGGCAAGTGTCATAATGTGCAAGTCAGCTGCTCTTTTCTCAGTTAGAGTACTCTTTTCCCTTGCAGGCTGGAGGAAAGAACCGAAAGAATTTCACAGCTCTTTTGCACACTCTCACCACTACAGAACAAACCTGACTGTGTTAATGTAAGAAAGTGGTCATGAAATAGGATTTTTTTTTTTGTCTCAAGCTCAGCTATCTTTTTTTCCCTGTAACTTTGTTCTGTGTCTTCTTTCAATATACTATTCTTATCACTATTATTATTCCGCATTATTTCACCATTCCACATTCCATCTTAAGTTTTTTTGCTATTCCTGCTCTATACTTAGTTCACAGCATTTTTCATCACCAGCCAATCTTTTTCTCCTCTTTCTCCTTTTTCTCCTTCTTTTCTCTTGTCCTCTTACATTGCTCCATGTGGTAAAGAAAGGAAACAATAAAGCAAATGCAACTAAAAACATGCCAATGCATCTATGTGGTACTTTGTAGAAGTAAATGTAATGACCTCACGATCTGCAGAAATAAAAATCAATCAATCAAAATTAAAATACCAACCAGTTCAATACTGTAACTGAAATATTTGTTCAAAATGAATGAGTGATTACTGTATCTATTCCTCTGCATCTGTCTAGCTTTTAACTGTTACAAAATCCAGTTTCTTTTGATGAAAATTGGTTTATATAAATATAGTATTTCATTACTGAAATTAATTTTTTTGTGAAATAGTTTAACTTGTAAACTACTTTTCTAACTAGAACTACTTGTGATTATTGGAATAAAACAGGTCTGAAAAACACAAACAAATGACAGTGCACTGCTGGCAGTAGGCTTAGAGGGAAAATCCAGTGTGATGTGCAGTACACTGAGAGATGTAATTCTTTGGAATATATCAGGGGTTTTTATGTGGATGGTATAGTTCCTTGCAATTATTCCAGTCAGACAGGAGCAATATTTATCAGCAGGCCAATTGATTGGTTTAAAATACAATTTGAAGTAAGGTACAATGGGGTAAAACATTACTTCTCCACAGATGTGGAGTCAATACCTCTGTTGCCTTTATTAATTCTTATGTGCTAATTACCTGATAAATAGCTAACACCTAGGCTTGGAGGAAGACGTATGGGATTTGTTTTGGGTTTTTCTTCTCTGTGTTTTTCTATCTGTTCCAAGGTGATTTTTTCAGCTAGATTGGTAACTGAACCAGCTAAATATTAGTCACATGGGCATGAACGTAAGACAGCGGTATGAACGTGTGGAATGTAGGTGTCCCTGAGATGTTGGTATGTTTTGTCTTAATCTAAAGAAGAGCCTTACATATTTAACAAATTGAGTGAACTTTTATATGCAATCATATCCAAAATTCCCCTGAGAGGCCAGATGGATTTAACAGTTCTCTCTGTCACTTTATTTTGTTTTTCTTATTTGGGACATAGTATGGTCATTGTTATTATTAAAATAAGCATTATTTCACTTATTTCAAAATGAAAATGGATCTTTCCTAAATCAAATGTCATGTACTGCATCTTTCCAGATAATACTTTGCTCCAGTAGGAATTAAAATTCCTCCTTCTCTCTATCAACCCAAGCTGTGATTCTGCAGATGGATGACAGAAGAGCCAATAAAGAGAAACTGTAATCTATTTTCTCTCTTTCTCCTTCTTCCCTATTTATGACTGGGACAGAAGCTACCCTGGTAGCCTCTTCACTACAGAACCTTGCCATTCTAATTTAATTCACTCACTGGCAGGAAAAGAACACATTTTTTGTCAATGAGCAGAAAATATCCAGGAAATGTTTGAGGAGGTCTAGAGCAGAGTAATGTAGACTGATGGGAGCAAGTCATTTGGGGGAAGAAAGGAAGGAGGGGAATGTTTCCTTGGAAGAAAGTGATGAATTTATCAAAAAAAGTTACAGGAGAAAGTTTGATTTCAAAAAACCAGTAAGGATGTCTCTTTAGGTTGCTGTCATACGGCAGGTGCATTGTGTTTACTTCCTTGCAAAAATGCCAGTGTTTTGGGTCAATCTGTAAGTTAGAAAATGTGTTTAGGATGGAATAATTAGCTGTTTACTGGCTCCTGATAGAGCAATTCTGACATTAATCAGCCACTTGAAATGACAAACTACTTGGAGAAAAGCAAACATCAGCAATTTTCTGCTCAGGTTACACAATTATGTTTTTTCCTCAATAGGTCAAAATGAAACAAAATGTTGTGTTTGACTCAAAGTATTTTAGCTGTATTTTTTTCACCATGATAAGAAATAAGGCTTCTTGACATTTTGGGTTCAGTTATACTTAAATCTTCCTCACCAGTTTCCAAAGCAAAAATTTCCCCCATCATCTTTGTGCCTTACATTTTATTTCCTCTGCATCTTAATGTCAAGTGTCTAAAGGGCAGAAGATATCTCCTAACTGTTTTGTCCCTGCCAAAGGCCACAGAGATCTAGATTAAATACTTACTGAAAAAAAATCATGCTTTTATTTGGGTTTAGATTAAATTTAAACCTACTTTATGCTAAGCAGTCTAGTGTTCTATTTGGTATCCTAGTTTATTTAGAATAAAAGTTACTATCTATAGGTTGTGCACTGCAGAAAAAACAGGCTTCTGAAGTGTTATGACAGATACAAAGTACTGGGTTTTTCATTCTTTTCTCTGCTGAATAATAAAAGAAACCACACAAAAACCCCCTGTTCTGGAGATGTATAATGATAAAGGCAAAAAACTATGCAGCTTTCTTACTAGATATCTTCAACCAAATTCAATAAAGAATGAGTTATGTGAGCTCATGTCTCTGTTTTCCCCATTGACATGCCAAAGTCTGGATGAGTGAGTGCATGATTTGAGAGTACACGTTTTAGGGATAAAAATAGCCCTTGCTGGTAAGTTTGCAGATAGATTTCTAGGCAGAACATGAGCAAACACATTAATGAAATACAATCAAGCTTGACCAGAAGAAACAACTTTCTGTCTTAAGAAAGGCTTTGTTTGTAGAATAGTTGTCAGTTTCTCTGAAATAATGGGGTTACACTGACTGGCACTAATAGCCATGGCCAGAGGAATTTCAGACCGAAAAGCAAATGAAGCAGAAGAAAGCAAGTAGGACAAAGGTGTTGCCAAGTGCCCTCCTTTCAAACACAAGAGGATGTGTCAGTGTGAGAATAATATGTTCAAACCTGCTCAGCAATACCAGGAGCACCAGCTGCAGGTTTGATCAGAGATGGAGAATTCTTACTGAGAAGTTTGTTTCTTTATAAAATGACTGAGGCAGTTGACTAGTTGAAGGCTTCTCAGAGTCTCTTGATTTTTAAACAGTTCCTAAACATGTTACAAACATCTTCATTATGGAAAATGTAACAGTGAATGACTCAGACCTGATTTTGTTATGTTGTCAAATGCTGCTTTTCAAAGACAGCCTGTTTGTTACTATAGTGAGAGACATACACAATTCTGTGGGGTTTTTGTTTTGCATTAAGGTTTTTTGCATGTGTGTGTAGTTCTCTACCTATATCCATTGCTGGAGATGGATGGTGTACTTACCTTGGAAACAAGAAAGCCTTTAAAGCATGCTCAGAAGACAGAGACGGCCTCCACTGACTCAGCTGGACCTTGCCAAAGAATGAAGCTTCTGAAGTTTCTGACCATTTATTTGTGCATGTTGGCTTGCAAGAGTCTGCTACACCAGATGCACGCATTACTGATCAGGTTTGGGCTGCACAGGAAATTTGATGTACTAACGGATGGTACTTTCTTTGTGGCTAACCTTTCACTTTCAAATACAAACACCTTCAGCTTCAGGGTGAAAAAAGAAATCTTCCTTTGTTTCCTGCTGGTAAAAGTTTCTGAATTCCAGTTAATTAAATTACTACCCTGTGGACCTGGATCTTTCCTTGGATAGTTTCCTCAAGAAAGGAAAGTCCAGCAATCATTTCTGTGCTTGACCTGGAAATTGTCTCTCACAGAGAGGAAATAAAAGGGTTTTTCTTGGTAGTGCAAGTGAAATTAGTTCCCTGCAGAAGGTGAAGTCAAGGACCCTGTGAACAGGTTTCCCAAAACAGCTCTTTCTCCCTAATCTTCTTTCAAATGCTGTATGTGTTAGTCTGTAATGCTAAACCAATTATGATTGTCAAGAACAAGACATAACCACAATTGCACATTTTACACCTAACACGCAGGCAGTATGCAGAACTGTAATAAGCATAAATATACAATAAATATACATAAATATACAATAAATAAATGTATCCTCAAATCTGAGAAATATCAGTGACCATTCTCACTCGTTATGTAATGTCTTGAAGCTGTCTTTTCATTCATTCTCTTTGAAGAAAATTATTCACTTGATCAAAGAAAAGAGTGGGTTTTGTTTCTTTGGATTTTTTTTTGTTAATGTATTTGCTTTGTGAAAAAATTATGCTGATGGTTTCTTCATATATTATTGAGGACTGAAACCAACAAACATGGAACCACTGAGTTGTCAGTATGTTTGCAAACATACTAATGTGCTGGAAGAAAAGCTACCTCTGAAACAAGGAGATTCTCTGATAGTCAGAAGTTTTCAGCACTGTACTGCACTAGAAGGAGCTGGTTCATTGCGATCCTAGTATGAAAGGCACTTAGACTTGCAAAATGTCCTTTAAAATGGTGTTTGCTAGAGATATCACTGTAAAAAGTAAGGGAGAATAGTGGACATAATTTTATGTCTCTTCACATGCCAGGAACCCTGAGGTGTGCAGCACCTAATGCCCCCCCCCCCCCCAGCTGGCATCCAGAAAGCTCTGCAGATCCTGTCCAGTGGGTCCCTGCTTTGTCCATTTGATCTACAATAGGAGTTTTGGTTGGATGCTGGTAACACTAGTGGTGTATCCCATGGATCAATAGTGGGGCAGTTCCTGCTTAACATCCCATTAGCGGTCTGGATGGTGGGACAGAGTGTAGTTTCAGCAAGTTTGCCAATGACATAAAACTGTGAAGAGTGTTTGATAGGCCAGAGAGTTATGCTGCCACCCAGAAGGAGTTTGACAGGCTAGAGAAATGGACTGACAGGAACCTCATGTTCAACAAGGGGAAGTGCAAAGTCCTGCATCTGGGGAGGAACAACTCCATGCAACAACTCCCCCCAGCTGGGGGACACCCAGTGCTACCCTAAAGGAAAGCAACTTTGCAGAAAAGGCCATGGGGAGTCCCAGTGGACACCAAGCAGTACACAAGCAAGTAACGTGGCCTTGTGGAAAAGATGGTATCCTGGGCTGCATTAGGCAAAACATTGCAAGCAGCTCAGGGAATCACTTCTCTTCTTCTGCTCAGCACTGGTGAGGCCACACCTGGAGTACTGTGTGCAGCTCTGGACTCCTCAGTTCAAGGGACATGTGGACTTACTGGAGAAAATCCAGCAAAGGACAGTGAAGCTGATGGACTAGAATATCTCTTCTGGGAAAAGACTTAGAGCTGGGACTATTCAACCTGAAGAACAGAAGGCTCATGCATATCTTACCAAGTTGCCCAGAGAGGTGGTGGGGGCTTCATGCTTAGAGATACTCAAAAACCATCGGGACATGGTCCTGGGCAACATGTTTTAAGTGGCAATGCTTGAGAAGGGATGTTGGACCAGATGACCTCCAGAAGTCCCTTTTCTAACTGCGATTGTATTGTGATAGTGTGTTTTTGACCTGCCTGAGTTTATCCCAAACACAGAGGACTTGTGAAGCACAGCACAGGGCCGTAAAATCTGCTCATGGAAACTGTTATATGGATCTCTTAACTCCTCTAGGGATAATGGTCTTATGGTTAGGATCACTACAATGATTTTACCATGCTGGATTCATGTAGAATTTTTTCTTTTATAGCTTGGAAATTCTTAAACAAATTTATTGTTCATGATTTTACATTTTTACTCAAACATAGGTCTTGTAGGAGTAATACCTTTTATATTCACCTTATAAAGTGTAAAGATTTATATAGGAAATGTATACAGCCTCCAGCAAAGCAGGATACCTTGTTCTAATTGAACCTCTATTGAACAGTACTTAATTCATAACAATGTGGAACTCACTATAGCTAAACACTTATATATTACTGTCTTTCTTTTTGTTGTTGTTGTTTTCCTCCTCAGAGAAATGGAATATTAAGCAGGGAGAAAAAGTGTGGATCTGGAGCAATATTTTGTTCCTGTAAAATTACTATTAATCTGAAATGATTGTCTGTTTACTCTAATTTGCTCAGTGATTAGAGGAAGAATGTATTAATTTTTCTCTTTTTTTCATGGCAAATCTGATGATTATTACTATTAGGATTATGGATGAAGTAGCTTTTCCTTGCAAAATGTGTTTTTGTGTGTCCAATGTCTCGTGTGTTAACAAGAAAAAGAAGCAGTAGAAATGTTTTTTCTTGAGCTCAGATAAGAATATAGGCAGATTTAATGGGCTTCTCTTTTGTTTTTGAAGCTTTTATCAGGGCTGTTATTATACCAAATTTGGTCAGTATTCCCTCTAGCTGACATATGTCAGAACTTTCTTTTTCTTTACCGCAAAAGAGAGAAGATTTGAGACTTGGTTTTGCCTTCCCTGTGTATCTTATGTGTACCTGTCAAAGAGATAAACCTGTCATGCTCCATCCTGGATTTTGCACATTGTAATACCTTGTCCTTTATTAATTTATTTGGAAGGTATGCAAACATGATCTTGGTGTTCAGTTTTCTTCATAAAAATTACAAGGACTGTTGTTTTGTGCGAGTTTTAAATACTTCTTTTCTTTCTCAGAATGAGTTACTAAAACCTGAGAATTTCAGCCTGTACATCTTGACTTTTTTTCCAATTCCATGTGAAAGAATGTTTACTCAGTTTTCTTACTGGTTTGTAATAGAATGAGGTTTGCCTTTAATTGATTTCCTTACTTTGAAAAGTTTTACAAAGCAAGAGTTGGTATGCTAACTGGTCTTATTGGATAATTTTAATTTCTGAACACTAGTTTATCACAGCTCTTATGCTGCATCAGCAAAACATAGATACTGTTTCAAAACTGGACTTGGGATATCAGTGGTGAAACAGTGCTGCAAACAAATGTCTCATGCCTTAACCAACAAATATTTCAGTATTCAATATTACCTATCGGTTGTATATAGCTAACTAAAAAAAAAATCATCCTAATATTCCAAGGATAAACAGCTATGAAAATGACTAAGGAATTACTAGAACTAAATGCTGTATGTAGAGTCTACCTGCAGGGAAGCTTTGCTTTATGGAGTAATTTAGGTATTGATAGCCTACGATAGGGGTTAAACCATTCTTGGGTTTTGCAATATTTTCAAAGTCATAAAATTATGCTCAATGTTTCTTGAGTTTCCCAGAAGTCAGTTAGTCTAGTTTTATTGCTTCTGGGTATCCAAGTTAAAAATGAATATGTATGGACTAGAAACAAGCATTTTAGGGTTTTATTTACAATGTTCAGGGATTTTCTGACATTAAGAGATTAAAAAGATTTGTAGCTCTCTACATATATATTGCACTGTGTGCCTGATGTTTTCTGTACAAATTTTATTTGTACTGTAATGTCATTATACCTATAAAAAGGTAGAATTATTTATATTTATATTAACAGTAAAACAGCAGCACTCCTTTTCTAACATTATGTTGATGTCTCAGATTTTGAAAGATACTATACATATGCTCTACAAATTTCTTTGTACATTTCTCAATATGTTACCTTCCTGTGGACATTTTAGAGTAAGGATAAATTCATTTAATAATTCCGTGTGACTTCATTTTAAAAATATTGACTATTTGTCTCCTGAATAATTGATATACTGGTGATTAATTACAAAAAACATTTGCATCTCTGCACAATGAATAGATTGGCAGTAAAAACTTATATGCTAAATAATTTATTTTTCAATCTCCCAATCTATGAGAAATGATTTTGCTTTAAAAGCAAACAAGAAATACATATAGCAAAGCACTATAAAATCAGTAGCAAATTTTTTTCTAGAACGAGTCTTCATAAATATAGCTACAGTGACATGGTTATGACTCAGTAAGTCGATTATTCAGGACACTTACTATACCACAAGTGACAATAAAAAGTAGTTAGCTCTACACAATCAACCATGTGAATTGAACCAATACTTATGGTGAGAAATATTGCTCGTGTAAGCTGAAGACATTATAAATCCTTTTCTAAGTGTATAAAATCTTTTCTATGGGAACTTACCTAATAACTCTATTAAGATGTTTGCCATCTATGAGATGTCTTTATATAAGCTAAACTTAAAAAAAGACCTTTAAAAAAAGAGACCTTGGAGTGCTACAAATAGTGATGGAGTTTCTCTATGGTCTGTATTGTATGATTCAAAATCCTTTCTGCTTGTTGAATTAGCAGGATTGGAAAGTTATATTCACATATCTCAGGTGGGCCCCTGAGGTGGGGCCCTGAGTGGACTGAAAACACAGTTTTAAAAGGGGAAAGTGTGAATGGGAAAATTAGAAAGTTTCTTTCAATTATATGTCTTGACTTGGCAGTGTAGGAAAACAGCAAGCAGGTGGAATGCGGTTCTGAATAGATCCAAAACATTAAGAGAACTGAACCAAACTGCAGCAAACTGTAATTAGCGCAGGCAAAGTTTCAGAAGGCAGTAAGCCACACCGAGGTAGAGAACAGCTCCATCTGCTTCAGTGTCCTCTTTGTGGCCATTAGCAGATTCATATATATTTCTTTTGAGTAATCTTTCATATCCTAGTGATGTGTGTCTGAGATGCTTCCAGACGCTTTGCCTCTGTATTCAGAAGTCCTGGATGAGTACTGTTTTTGTCAGTTAGTCTAGTCCCGTTTTGAACCCACACTATCAACTTCTACTACATGGTCTGGAATGGAATTCCACATCTTAACTCTATATTGACTCCCTTTGTTTTGGACTCTGTGCCTGTCTTGTGTGGTGACTCCTAATACCTGGGTTTGGAAACACCACACTAATATTAAACCTCTCCACTTACAATTTTGTGTTCCTTTTCAATTTCCTGCTCACTCAGTCCTGCATCTTGCAGCTTCAAGAGACTTTGTCTATTCAGATTTTCTTTATATGAACTGTTCATAGCTTTTCTCATCATTGCTGACCATTACCCTCTGAGAGGACTCGAAACACACATAATTTCAAGATCTGATGTATCATGGATCTGCACAGTGGTACAATGATATTTTTTTCTTCTTTTACCTATTATTTTTCTAATAGTCTATAACACTGTATATTTTTACCTATACTGAACGTAGGTTTTCTGAACTTAGGTTATCTTGTCATTTGACTGTATAATTCAAAGAGAACTTTTTATTGCCTGATATTTCAGAAGCTCTGAGCACATCATTGCATAGATCAGATTGAGATTATTGGTTTTTAATTCAGTGTGCCCCACTTTATATTATCAATACTGAATTTCGTCTTCCTATTTTTGTCCAGTTAGTATTATGAATATAATTCCTGCAATTCTTTGTGATCAGCATTTGTCTGCACTTTTGTAATTGATTTGTATTGCTTACAACCTTTGCTACCTCCCTGATATTTCCATATCAATTATGAACTTAATATGAAGCACACCTCATGGTTATTCCACTGGTTCTTTTCTGTGTCATGGAAAACTATAATTTGTTCTATGGCTTTTGTCCTTAAATCTGTTTAATAATCTGAGAAGTATTGTTATTCCTTGGCAATTTAGCTTTTTCAAAAATTATTGATGATAAATCATGTTGAAAACTCCTTGGAAGTCCAAGTAGACCATAACAAGTACATTTCCCTTATTCATGTACTGACTTTTTCAAGGAACTCCATCAGGTTTTTGATGTCTTTGATGTGTCTTACAAAAAATATGTTGACTCCTTCTCAGTGTATCATATCCGTCCACTAAATTCTGTTTCTTATTACAGCTTCTAACAGTTTTCCTAGCACAGGCATCAGAGACAATGGCCAGTAGTTCCACAGAACTCCAGGGAAAAGAAGTTTAACAAACAGATGTCACATTTGCCATCTTCCAGATTTCTGGTTCTTGCAAAGGATAAAGGGAGGGGTTTTGCACCAACGCAGTAGCTCATTATTTTAAGCTCAGATTTTCCTAGAAGTGTCATATGGATACACAAATAGACAGTTATTAGTCCCTACTCTTCTTCAACTTTGTCCTTCTTTCTTCCTTCTTTTATTCCATCCTTTTTATTCCGTGGGATATTGTACATCTGCTCTCCAAAATAACAAAACTCCAACTTGATTTTTAATATGTTGCACTGAAAACAAGGAAAATTTTAAAAGTTGAAAATAGACGAATACAAGCAAAAATATCTAAACTCACAATTTTAATAAACAGAGAAAGTGTGAAGATGGAATTCAGCAGGCCAAGGCTTATGTCCTGAATATAGATTTAATAAATAAAAGATCCTCTGTCAGTTTGGATATCCCTAAATTTCAAAATGGTCATAATGAAAACCAGTTTCTTATGAACAATAGTAAATAAGCTTTTAAATTACAGCTGTCACATCTACCACTCTGAGGGATCTCACATGAAGAATCACACCTTCTGTGTACTGTTCCAGGAAGAATCATGAGATAATTCACAGGGAAAAGTCTGGCTGATACACTGAAATGATGCTGGCTAAAATTCAGAGCCATATGTTGAACATGTAACCTCTTCTGTCTAATTCCAATCTTCTTACCACCTTTTTGCAACCTTATCATGTTTCTTTTCTTTTCTATGTATTTGTTTTCTGTTTAATCGGTTCTGATATATTCAGTCAAAACTACTGTGAACTGTGACCAGCAAAACAACTACATGTGCTGTCAGAAACAACTTGACACAGATACAATTTTGCTTATGGCTGCTGAATTGAGAAGTGGCTGGTGGCTGCCTCTCAAAAGCAGTAAGATTACAAACAGAAGTAAACATCACAGACACAAACACAAATGGCATTTTACTTGTCTTTTTATTTTATTTTCTTCTTCTTGTAATTTGTCTTCAAAGCAGCAGCTTTTTTTCCCACTCCAAATCCAGTTCTTTTCACCTTACTTTGCCTCCAAAAGGCCAGTTACTTTTATTTTTAGCTCTAATATACTGCCAAACTGGTTTTCCATCTGCAATTTCTCAGAAGTAGGGAGGGAAAGAAAGCAAAAGACATTATCAAAATGAAGACCAAAATACTTTGTATTTCCGGCTTTAAGTATATTTCCCATCTTTCACTGTACTTTAAGCAGAGCCTAGCCTGCTGAGACTCTATTAAAATCTCTGAATCTTATCAGCCCATTGTGGTTGAATGGCAAGATTGTCTTTGCATCTATGTGTGACCCTGGGCTCAAGTATTCCATTGAAGTCTACACAGTTCCTCTCACCCTTCTTTATTCTGGGCAGGAATCTCACTTCATTGTCAGGAAAAAAAACCAACACATCTAAGGGCCGACTGCCTTCAGCATCTGCTGGTTTAGATTTGACTCTGCCACCCATTTAGAACAGAAGCTATGAACCTAGGGAGTAATACCCTATGAAGAAAATATGCCCTTGAGGTGACTTGTTGGATACTGTAGGAAGGTTTCTCAGTGAACTCATAATCTAATTAGGAAAAGGCAAGCCAGAATCATAGGTATAACAACAGAAACAGGCAAAGATGAAGGATGAAAGAAACCACAGCAAGAGCATGTTTGTTGTACTACTTGACTTGTTTAAATTCTGAGATAAATGACAGCTTATGTGCTGGAATGAGTGTAAGCAGCTGTTCTGTTAATTTTGCTTCTTCCCATGTGTGCTAGTCCTAACAGTATGGCATTGGAAACATAAGAGGTAGAAGCAGGAATGTCAGAGAAAACACTTTTTTTTTTTTTTTTGCCAGTTCTTTCATTCCTTTTAAAGGAGAATCTGCAGTAATAATCACAAAGTGCTTTAGTGTTTCCTTCAGTGACAATAGGAAGATGGGACCTAAACACAGAAGTTCAATGAAGCATGTACTGTTGTTTTGCTAAATGTTTTCTCTGCCCAATGTTTATAAATTACAGGATTATGGAGACTTGAACACTTCACAAGGATTTTTTTTTTTTTGCTTCCTCAGTTGGGATTTTCAGAGACTATCTGTATCATGATAGCAATTCACAGTATGAATGCCTTTATTTTTAAAGGCCTATTATAAAGAGAAATTATCTGCTTTGTTGGTGGGGCCCCTATATGGACAGTGGATAAATGAATTGCTCAGTCTCAGAGGAAACCTGGATATATAGGTAAGGAATACTCTCAGGAGACCTTAGTTCCTGTAACTGCTTCTCTAATCACTTGTCCATTAGTATTTTTCTGTGTGCATGATGGTACAAGACTACAAAAGCCTGAACTGCTCCTGAACTGGAGCAAAGTCCTATTTGGCTGCCTTTACAGTGTGCAACAGTATGTAGAGTTGTGTCTCCTAAACACTTACATAGTTTTGCAGTCTCTGTGGATCACAGTATTTTGTAGCCACAGAAGTTGCCTTTGTATTTGGAATTTTCTTCCAAAGTTAGTCTGATCAACCGTGAAGTGCTTGAAATACCCTGTAGAGATGACTTACATATTTAAATGTACATTTCTTTTGTGAGCCAAGTATCTTTATTTTATCTAATACTAGTTATTGCTCTGAAAAAAACTGTGACTAATAACTCTATATTCACCTTTTCTAAGCAGTTGGAATTCTATTAATAAAAATAACAGTGCTTTTCTCTGTTACTGCTTCAGTCCAGATATATCCTTCCTGAAATTGGTAGGTCAGACCCACATTCAGTATGCATTATGTGGCCACATTATGGGTCTGTACTGTTAGTTTATGCTGGTTTATGATCCATTTTTTTCCTAATAAACCCTAATAGTCTGATTGCTTTTATTTTTTTTTTTTCTCCAAATAATACAAATACAGGAGATACAAGACAGCAACAAAACAAGTAACCCCCAGTCCATGTTTTTGGAGCATTTGGACTACTTTATCATTTAAAAGCATTCATGTTACTTAGAACTTATGTTTGCCTGCTTGTTTGTTTCCCTGATATGATAGGTTGTTGCTTTGTTTTGTGTGTTTTTTGTTTGATTTTGTTTTGCCCTGTTTGTTTTGTTTTGCTGTTTTTCTTGTTTTGGTTTTTCCCAAGTTAGAAAAACAAATAATATAAATTAACTTCCTAAATAGGAGAAATTTTAAAGCATTCATTTCTTTCTAGAACCTCTTAAATTTCCTCCTGCATTGTCACTGAGGTGAGCTTCTCACAAGTCTGCAGCTTGGACCAGGCAAATTTTCAGAGCATGAAAAGGCTAAAAATTCATATTATCACGCCTTAGAAACCTCCACTGAAATTGGCTTGTTCTGGTAAAGAACTTCCCTTTTAACATTTTTTATTTTCTAAAAGAAAGTATTTGCAGGGAAAATACTGCACTAGTTATTTGTTTCGCTAAGACTGTAAAAGTATTTTAGTACATTTTCTAATGATGTGTTTGCTAAGTGAAACCCCCCAATAGTGTGTAACATTAAACTAGACTAGGTTAGAACAGAAAGAATAGTTGAGTTGTAAGGAACTTACCATGATCAGCTAGTTCAATTGCCTGAACTCTTCAGGACTGACTAAAAGTCTAGGAAGCCCATTCCACTGTTTGACCATTCTTTTAGTAAAGAAATGCTTGTTAATGTCAAATCTGAGCTTTTCCTTATGCAATTTTGAACCATTCCCACACATTCTGTCATTGGATACAAGGGAGAAGAGATCAGCACCACCCTCTCAAGTTATCCTTCTGAGGATGTTGTATAGAACGAGATTGCCACTTTCAGCCACCTTCTTTCTAAATAAAAAAACCCCAAAGTCCTCAGCCATTCTTCCCAGGGCATTTCTTCCAGCTCTTTCATCAGCTTTAAAAACTCTAGTGCAATACAGGAAATACTTCAGCGAATGCCAGAAGTGTTGAGCTGCTCCTCAACCATTATGAGTATTCCTAATCCTGACCTATATCTACTGGGAGGTGGTAACAAGTATCTGGGCACCTACCAGCTAGCTGAAGGCCAGCTGGGGAGCTCTACTACATCTCGATATATTGTATCTTTCTGAATTTCCAAAACCAGCGCTAAGAACAGATATTACTACCTTCATTTAGTTACTTGTCTTTGGTTTATTTTTATTCCCCTTGTGCATTCAGCCCTTCCGTTTGCTACATATTCAAGGAAACACTTGTTTTATGCTGTTTCACTTTCCTTTACTTTTTTTAGACACAAGCATAGGTAATGAAAAAATATTACGCCTTTACATCTGTATAGCACCTGGCACTGAGGAAATTTTCCGGAAACAGAGCAGCACACTGCAATTAATACAACTGTTCCTGCTACTCACCCAATGTCTGCTCATTAAAGCCTTTGTTTCTGCCCCTCAGCTGCATCATTTTCTATATAAAGTGCATATAAACAACTGCCCCCCACCACTAATGGTTCAGAATCTCTGAAATAACCTGATGAAAGGTGAAATTTAGAACAAAAAGGATTTGCTTTATTAGCAGTAATGCTGCAATTAGTTCTTTATAATTGTTATGAAAGACAGCTTTAAATTTTTCTTGTAGGACTTGCACTTCAGTACAGATACGAATGAAGTATAACTATTCCAGTCTGTGGCAACTGTGCTCATTATATCAAATGAACAAAAGAAACAAAATAAACAGGGTCTGGATGTTATTTTGTAAAAATGCTCACTTTCTCAAACATCAAATGATTACTACAAATGCCACCTACTATAAATACTTTTCTAATTTTTTTTCAGAGATCTTTAGTAAAAGTTACCACATTACTGACTCTTTACTCTGAGATAGTTCTTGTAATGATTGCTAATCATTAGCTATGATGAGTTTTCATTTTAAGATTATGCTATATTTGATTCTACACATATTTTATGTAGACATTATACATGACTAATTTTTGCCAAGAACTGGGTAAGACAGAATACCTAATGAATAGAAATGTTTTTCTTTATACTGCATCTTGATAAAACTTCTTTATAATGCTGATCATCATCCTAGCTGCAATTAATGCTGGGAGTCTGTGAGAAGAGCTTCTGTGCTACAAAAGCTTGTTGAAATTTGTAAATATTTTTGATAGCTGTTAAACTAACTGGCAAAGATGAAATAAAGGGGGAAAAATCCACAAACAAAACCTACATATCTCCTGGGGCATTTCAACCTGATCTTCTACTGCAGCCTTCTGCTCAAACAGTATCATTGCACAAAAATATGTTACATGCTTATATATTTTGCTGGATTCTAATATCAGAGTTAATTAATGTTCTTACTTGATTGTCAATACTTGAGGAGAATTCAGAAATCTGCATATTTTGTAATCTAATTCAGCTGATAAGAAGCATACAGGGAACTATTAGAAATACATGAAATATGCTGTGAGGAGTTACATAGAGTGGATTATTTAAATGAAAAATCTAAATATAAAAAATAAAAGTCTTCAATCACTAGTACTCTGTGACCGAAAGTCATTCTTCAGAGTGCTTGATAACATTTGCTTTCTCAGTTAGCAACACAGCGTTAGCTTTCTATCTCCATCCTTAATGCTGACTTTGGGCTCTTTCTCTTTTTTTGAAATCATCACTAATCACAGCCCAAGTAGGCATACACAAGCTTATTTAAGGCTACCAGTGAGCAATTTAAATGCAAGAATACAGAATTTAGAGTGAGAATCCCACTGAACCCTTCCAGCCCTTCTGGGTGGCTAATAGGTGACTGAGGTTCATATTTTTACAAGGAGACTAGATATAGGGATCAAAGGTTGAAAGGTTCTTTCTCCATATAAATAATCATTTGCCAACTCTACAAAAAAGTCCCTGCAACTTTTTGTTTGTAGAACTGTTGTGAAAGAGTGAAAGCCTGTAACTGTGAAGGGGATAGTTAGTTAATAGTTAAATATGTATCAATAGTTTACATAGGCCATAGAAGAAGCTACTAATTGGCTTGTTCTGAGTATCTCATCCAACTCCTTCTTCCCAGTAGTCTTGGACTACGAGTGACTGATTGTATCTCCCTTGGGTTTTTGCCAGCCTTGCTCTACAACATGTGATGAGTTGTCAGCAAGTCTTTGCTAGCCATCATCAAGACCGTGTCCAGATGATGATTTACAAAACCGTCATAACATGTGCTGGTTTTGAAAATCAGCCATCTCAACAGTGACAAATAAGACCCCGTCACTCTTTCTGACTGAAGCCTCTTCTATCAAACCTCCTGTTTCATTTGGTGGTCGAAGCACATTTACATTCACGTGGAACAATCTGTTGCTGCAATATATGTAATCAGTTGCCCAATGATCTCTGCCAAGAAAATAAATTTCATCATAGTTAAGTCAAAAAATAAAAATTTGCTTGCATTCTGTCATCTTGTCAAACAAGCAAAATAAGTACAGCCTCTCTGTCACTTTGTGTCCATGAAGCTGATTGAAGTATTATTCTATAAACAGCCCAAAACCTGAAAGATTTTACCCCTTCTGACATGGTAGATATTAATGACAGTCATTCTGGAGGTAATGTGTGAATCTGATAGATAGTATCCGGAAAGACTTTCTTTTATTGATTATACAGGGTATAAATAGTGTAGTATATATCTTCCTGTTAGCAGCTTATGTAACATTGTATCTAACTAAATACAGTGTGTTTCACCCAATTCTCAAATAGTTTTTTGCCCTGTATTTAAAATACCAGTTTACTCAGAGTTGCAGGTATGATTTTAAATGAATTATGGGGAGTCTTGGCTTAAACTTGTCAAGCATGTTATGTCATGACATCAACATAAACACTCACAGTGGGTCAGAGGTTCATGAAAGAGGTTTACTCTAAATTCAAAAAAAAAAAATAAAATCTCAAATTGGAGTTAAAGCAGACAAATAAAACAGTTAACTTCCCTGGAAGTCAGTTTCAAGTTTGGAGAAGTCAAGTTTAGCTACAATTAAGTAATGTGAAGAATATCATAAGCATCACATGACATAAATACATTTTGTACATATATATTCAAAAGGAGACCCAAGGTATTTTCTAGTTGCATCTGAAGTCTAAATCATATTTCTGTGTCTAGATCTTAGAACAGCACCACAATCTAATCACTAAAAATCCAAAAGACATTTTTTCTTTATTTTTGAATGCTAACACATCAAGGAAGCAGTCACAACTGAAATAATTTCAGATGGTAGAAATATTAAATAATGTATTTAGGACATGAATAATTTTAAAAATAGCTCTAATATGTTTCTTTATATTTAATTAAACTTGTAAAAATGTGAAAGAGATTGGGGAAAGAGATACTTCTGTTTTAAAATACATGACATAAATGGAAAAGTTCAAAATGTTCCTCTTGTTTGGTGTAGGTAAATCTCAGCATCAGGATTATGGTTTCCAGTGGAAAGTAAAAGCACATGCTGTAACTGAGTAACTGACTCATTTTCTTCTTAGTGTAGTTAACATGGTAAAGAAAGTTTTATTTTCATTACTTAGAGATTCAGAAGGATTTGAGGATTTTCAACATTAGACTACCTCCCTGTTCCTGTAGAAGCAGCATCTTTTATCGTGCTCATTCTCTAAAAAGGAATATGATTTAATTCCTCTAAACTTTTCTCTTTTGATTATCATGAATATTAATATGTTCTTTAGAATTATATGACATCGTTTCACACTCGGAGACATGTTGAAAGTAGGTAGGAAAGTTAAGGCACTTCACTGCTTATATGGATGGTTATATTGCAATGATTACATGTTAATAAAGCTAATTTGTATTACAGTAGCACCTGGAGGCCCTTTATGAAATTAATACCGTACTGTGCTAAGCGTGGTGGTCACATATAACAAATAGTTTTACCTCTTAGCAACCTGCAGTCTCAACACATAAGACTCACAAAGATAGGAGAAATCAAGAATCAGTTCACCAAATTTCACAGATGGAAAACCACAGCACAGAGGTTTAGGTTTGTCAGGTTTGGTTTGTTTGGATATTTTTCCCTAGAAAGTTTTGCCGCTATGATTTAAGGCACAAATTTAAACTGAGAGAGCTTAACCAATAACCAATATGAAATATTTGTGAAAAGTCACAATAAAATAACTTACCTTTTTTTCAGCTTAGCAGAAATCATTTGGGAACAGATTTATCTAAATCCAAATAAGCCACTCTTATTCCTAAAGCCTAAGGTCCACATATCTTTTGCATTCAATTAAAATCCATTTTAATGACACAATTCCCATGAATGCATGCCTTAACTTGTAAGTACTCTCATAAATAATCTGAAAGCACAGTTGTGACTTTGACCTGGGAATGCCTGTTGTTGGGCTTATTCTCTTGATTAGGAGGATTTATATTTCTTTATATATTCCCACTTCACCATCAAGATAACTTTTTGAATTTAAATCCAAACCTCTTAATCAGCTGAAACAAAGTGTCAAACTGCCGAATGCAGTAGTCTGTCCATTACTTAGCATCTCCTGTGACATCTTTCCAGACTCTCATGTCAACTGCCAGTTAATTTATTTCAGCTTTTTGTTAACTTTAGGGGTGAGCTTGATGAGACAGATTTCAGTAGAACTGTTAGTACAGTAAATGTTCATGCAACTTCAGCACTAGTAAAGATGTGCTCAGAGTCTGGTGTAAAATGTATAACTAAGCACAACTTATAGCTTCTCTCTAAGGAGGATTTCTAATATTTTAATATAACTCTTTTTCTACAATCCAGGCAAGATAAACAACCCCCAAAACCTAACTTGCCAATCAACCAAACAAAAAAAAGCCATCACCAACAAAATGCTTCTGAGGGATTAGAAATATCCAACAATTTGTGTACATTTGTTTGATTTTATGACACATTAAATTGTACAGTTGTAGTTGTTTCTCTCTTTAAACAAAGAACCACGAGTCCTGTGAGAAAGCCCAGACAGCTAGAAGCACTGGAGCAACTCTGCAGACACTGCAGTCCTAGAGGCAGTGGGCCACAAAGAGGAAGAAAAGTGCTTTTAAAATATCATTAATGCAAAATGGATTTGCTGTTGAGCCAAAGCAAAAAATGACCAATTTTCTCAACTGGAAGTTGAAAAACATCATTAAAATCAAGGGCTATGTCAAAAGATTTTAATTGTACATAATCTGAGGTTGCTGACAGAGAAAAAAAATTAAAGGGAGAGTTTTAATGCTGCTGAAAGAACACTAATTATCTTGACAATATTATAATATGTTGAACTTTTATCAGCTACTAATTAGAAATGTGACATTTGATTTGAGGGTTATATTGTATGATATATGACCAAGATTTTGTAAGCAGCAACTGTTTTTTCATGCCTTCAAAAGAAGGGCCTCTATTCACTGTCTCTCTCTTCAGGTTATTTTCTGATACTCTCAAGAGATGTTCTATTTGATAAACATCAGATATTATTAATATCTAGTTTGATATGTGCAATAAAAAAAATTGTTTAAAAAGTTTTCAGTTTTAAAAGTACACACAGTTGTCATTCCCTCAGTTAGAGGGATTTCAGATTTTAGAACTATCCCTACGGGGTCCAGACTTCGAACATGACCTCCGTAGAATTTGATTTCATTAACACTTTCAAGTTACTATTGTTGTTGTTTTAGGAAGAATATCTCAAATTTTCTTATAGTGTATATAGATGTCATCAATAACTGCACGTGGACAGAACTGTAGAGATATTTGCTCTAAAAGTTGCTAAAAAAACAACTTTTTTTTGTTGTTTTTTTTTTTAAACCAACTTAGCTTATAATTTGGACCAAAAAAAAAGACAGTTTTTTGTTGTAGATCTTGCCATACTTTAAAAATGCATTACATACACTTTCATAAGAAGATTGAATATGAGAGAGGATCATAGGACAGCCCAAAGACATTTTGTTAAATCACCAAAATGGAAGCTGGTCAGACTTTAGTAAGCTAACCCAAGAATGGTTCAAGGTTTTTTCATTTTATGCATTTACAGATTCAGTCCCTCTCTCAGTATCTCTTGTTTTGCCCATCTCTGGCTCTGGTTGAAGTGTCTTTCCTGGTCTTTCCAGTTTCTTCTCCATTTGCACTACCCTTTTCCCACCCCCCCACGCTCCCCTCCCAATACCACTCCCCCTTCCCCCACATATTTGCTCCTAAGTGGCTAAAAAAAAAGGAAAGGGAAGGAAAAAAAATAAAAAATATTTCGGGGAATATTTTCAAACAGCAAAGTATATTCAGATATCAGTCTTTTTACCTCCTTATTATCTCCTTGTTACGTTTTCTTCTCTCTTGATCTGCACCAGCACTTTGTCTTCCCCTTCGTGTTCCCATACTTTACATTCTCGCCTTCATAGCCTTAATGATTTTTCTCTTAAACACTCTATATCTCTATGAATTACACCTGTATTTAAGGAACACTTTAACTTCTATATGCCTTATAACCAGAAGGAATACTAGTTATAACAAGAACCTATGAGTTATGCCTGAATGTTTGAATGGCTGCGTTGTGGTAAACATAGAAAAGGTATTCTAAGACGGGAAGATTCTGCACTGGCTGATATTTTATAATGATTATAAATCACCATGTATTGTTCAAATACCTGATCTGTGCAACTGTATGTTCAAGCAAAATGCACATAGAGTTTAGTAAGAGCTTCAGAGAAGTCTGAATTGGGTAATATAGAGTCATGATATCAATAGCAATACTTACTGGAATACAAGCAAGTTCTGTATGTCTTTTCCCTGCTACTTGTAGGGGTAGGATTTATAAAAATAAGAGATAATTCATGGAAAATAAAATTTATTAACACACACCAAATTTTTCTCAGAAGACTTATTTAAAGCTGCTAATGGACAGGGATCATGGTTTCTTTCCAGCAAAAGCTCTAAAAATTGTAGCTGTCACATCTAAGCATCATTTGGGGAAAGATTGTGTCATATCCCTCTGGGATTTTGGGGCTGTGTAATAGTCCATGTGTATGGAGGGGGGTGGCATACTTTCTCTCGTGTCTATTTCAGCGAGGAAATATAAGTAGAAGATAAAGAAACAAATGTGTACCAAATAATACTTCCTTGACTTTAAGACCACTGTATGTACAATGCAGCCAACTGACAGAGCCAGCAGTGAGCCAATGCCTTATCTCTCTTCTAAGCTTATCCAGAGTGTTTGGTGAAGTGCACTCAGCAAAAAAGAACCATGAAGATAACAATGAAGTGCTTGCAACCTTCAAGTTCTGCAAAGCTCTTGCATTGGGACTGTGGCAAACTGCAAAGAGACATCCCTCTCTCCCCTCATTCCTTTGCTTTTTTTTTAATTCCAAGACATTTGAATTTCCCTATTAAAAAAAAAAAAAAAAAAAAGAAGATAGTTTTATACCTGGACCCAGTGTGAAATACTTTATTCATTTTAAAATTAAAGGTTTCTGTGTTGGCGAGTCCAGAAAGTTTTATTAAAAACTAGTGTGAACACAATTATTTAAAGATGCTGATTGTTTCTGTATTGCCCTGGAATTATTTCTTTGCAAAAACATATAAAATGATGCCAGGTGTAGGATGAAAGGCAGCGCTGCTGCTTGATCTTGGCAGTCAACGGTACAATAATGCACAGCTCAATAGCACATTAACATTTTCAAAGACTATGATTTCCATTTCTTATCACAGCAAAAAGAAACCCTGAAACATAAAAACATAAAATAAAGGAAAGCAAGGTGAAGAAAGAGTATTAGTTAATTTTTCAACTACCTGAAATGTTAAGTGGAGCCAAGTTAAACTTTTAGAAACATAAATCATGTTTGCCATACTTAAGTAAATTTCTGCAAACATTTGCTTTCCTTTACACTTCAGTTATAATGTAAAAAATGTTTTTAATGGTGATCATTTTTTGATAGATGATGTATGGCATGATTTGTGAGTGTATTTTGCAGTGATCTGAATATTTGTGCTAGAGATACTGCAGCACAAGTGACAGAAAAGTGACATAGAGCAGAAAGCAACAATATTACCTGTATTCTCTGTCAAAGCTGTCATCATTTGGCGCTGGTGCTTGCACTGTGCTTTCATGATGGACCTCTGGCAGCTGCTGTTCATAACACAACTCCTGCTGAAAAGATTGATACCAACCTTCATTTAAATAAAATAACTTTCTTTCTGAAAAATGGTTGGAACATACTTAATCATGAAAGGGGAAAATTCTAGACTGTATGGCATGTTCACCATACTGAAAAGTGGGCCATGTTGTGCAAAAACTATATGAATGTTCTTTATGTTGGATTATTTTGCCAGTTATATCTGATATAGAAGTTAGGGTTTCATATCAGGGCTTGCAGTCACACTTTTAAACATTAACTTATCCTGTGGTCCAAAAGAATTTCAGGACTTTCTTAAACTCTTTCTGTGAAATAAAGTTTCCTGGAAATAAAATTAAGTGGAAAATAAAGTGAAGCAGTAACCCAGCTGTTCCATATTATTTTTTCTATCAATAAATACTAGCAATAAATATTAACATAGACTACTGCATTGTGCTGATTAACTAATATTGGCAAATTATTTACTTTTAGTAATGTAAAATAATAAGATTTCCGTAAGAGGAAGAACATTATTTAAGATGTAAGTAATAAGATTATAAAAACAAAAGTCAGAATATACAGCTGAATATCCAGCAGATGGAGCTTCTTACCTCTTAAATGTTTCATTTTATGAGAGTAAATTTGACTTTAACGTGGTGGTTGATGTGCAGCCCTAAACTAAATACAAAAATTAGAGCAAAAATAGTATCAAAGCAAATAAGACAGTAACATGATCAAAACCCCAAAGCTGCTTTTCGAAGTGCTTCTTACCTGCCATACTTTCCTTAGTAGCACAGCTAATGATGTAAAAATAAGAATATTTGATTAGGATATACTGAAAAAATAGATATTATTATAGCTTCCCCTCTGTTTTTTCTTTGGTTATGAAGGTGTTTTGGTTTGTGGCTTTCGAATCTTTTTTTTAATTCTTTAATTTCCAAATTTGAATGTTCAAAGACTAAGTAGCAATTCCTATCAATTTTGGCCAATTTTAGTACTAGAGAGCACCAAGTCATATATTTTAAAATTTCGGGAAGACAATGAATACCGAATTGAATATAACTTAGAGAAATGTTTTCAGAGAATCTACATGGAATTAATTAGCCTTGACTTTTGGTGAGGAGATATTAGAGGCTATGACAAGTCATTTTTTATGAGATACAATTATGATTTGAAATTAATATTTTTGAGGAAAACTTGAGACAGCTTGAGAATAGGCTAATATATCCATATTTCTACTGTAGAATGGTATTTGAACTAGCCTTTAGTTTTGAAGGAGAATAACATTTACCCCTTTATATACAACATGTTTGTGCGGAAATCTTGAACAGTGGCATTATGGTAGAAAGCTTACCTGAAATAAAAATAAAATGCTTTTGGAACGATAGGCTTTGCACACCTAGGGAAGGCAGTTACTGCACCTTCATATTTATATTCTAGGGGCATATTCAATCATTTCCTCTGCAATAGTCTGGATTCAGCTGCTGATTCTTGAAAAGATACCTAAGCCTCTGCCTATGTTAGCAGAATTCCACCTAGGCAAGTATAAGGCTGAAGACCTTAGTATCAAGTGTCTGTGTTAGTCAGACTTAGATACCGGTAGACACTAAAGACCTCTTAAGCAATAACAGAATTCATTAAGAGTGACAAGAACTCAGTGGACTGTGTCTGTGATCTGTGAAAAGCAAAGGTGAGGTTTGAATTTGGTGACGGTTGAAAGAAAAAGTAGTAAAAATTAATATGGTTTTATTTTGCTGCTGTAAGTGATTTTGCATTAATATTACACAGGTATTTAAGAAATCTGGTACTTTTGGAATAGTGGGATATATAATTCAAGGTCTAATTTCAATAAATCTTGAGTACCTTAGGATTTCTGTATATATCATCCAAGATTTCATTCTGTTTTACTCAGAAAGATAGAAATCACAGGACACATCTTGAGGCCATTATTAACAACCCAGATTTGCACTGGAAAACTGGAGAGAGGGAGGGGCTCTTAGTTTGAATGCAGCATGCCTTTGAATCTTGTGAAACAGTGCAGTTCAGATTAACAAACTGACTTTCAGACTTCTGTGCCTATCACCATAAATGCATCCTAACCGGTTTCTGGCTTTTTATTTATTGCATATTTAAAGGTTGGAAGCCCAGAGGATGGTGGAGATATTCTATTTGATGATGGATGACTTATGAATGGTTTCAGTAAATAACAACAAATTATGCCTGACTTTGTCCCAATCTCCTAAGCTTTTTGTGAACATGTTCATGCCCTTGTAAACAGTGTGTTTTCACATGGGAGCACAAAACTGGTAAAGATTTAAAAATGCATTAAAAGTTCAGATTTTCTTAGGACTCCATGCTTCTCTTTGCATTAATTCATATCTGATCCTCACAGCCTTTAATGTTCCTTTTTGAACTGCTAAATCCCACCTCAAGGTATAGAAATTGTTCCTCTTCCTTCCCACAAAGCTGTTCTTCCTTTCTCTAGAGAAAATTGTAACTCTTCTCTCTGTCTTCTCTTTTCCTCTTCCCATTTTTTGCTTTTTCCATAGACAACTGTTGCTGCATTGGTGGGAAGTCTATGTTTCAGTGGATTCCCATGGGGCAGACTAAGAAAAAACCCTGTTGGTTTCTGGTTTCTGTGCAAGGCCAGACAAATGTAGAGAGAGGCTGCTCTTGCTGAGCTCTCCACCAGCAGAAGCCAGAAAAAGATGCAGCACGAAGTCTCCCTTGTTCTGACACTGTTGGATGTGTGGGTAATGGGACACAGTGGACAGAGTAGGAAATAGGTTCAGCAAAGAAAGCCAGGGAGACTAAAGGGAAGACACTGTTTTGCAGTCTCTTGAGGTCAGTGACAGAGGTATAGATGTTCATGCCAAGCAGACACGAGACCTCTCATCTCTAATTCCTGTTCCTTTGTGCCCCTTTACAACAGAGTGTTGGCAGAAATTGACAGACTAACTTTGAAGTTTGTAGAGAAAGACGCAGGCTAGAAAGAAAAGAGACCTGGACTTGTCAGGTGGAACTGGAAACACTGTACAAGCTTTCAGGCGTCCCTGAGGCCTCTGCTTTGAAATCAGTGAAAGAACAACTCTATGTGAAAGAACAGGGGCCAGTCATACTCCAGAGTGGGAGAATGGGCTCCTGAGGCTCTGCTGAATAAAAGGGAAAATGAAAAGGAGGGAATGCTGCTCAGAAACAATATTTCTTGTGCTGTGGAGTTCAGCTGCCCCCTATCTGTTCAGAGTAGGGGACTGTAGCATGACATGACAAGGGTTAAGGTGAGACCAGAGGGCAAACTGCATAGCCATAGGCATAAAAGTGTCTGTGAAAATGCTTTGCTCGGGGCCCTCCAACACTACATTTTCACCGGTGGTAATGGTAGGAGAGTGGCTGCTCATGCTGTATTGCTGATTGGTGTAGGATGCTTTTAATAATTTCTCTTAACAAACATTGATAGATAGAGAATATGCAGAGCAGATGATGCTAATAAATGTTCTGTTTGCAAAAAGTACTGCAAGATGCAAAGGAAAGATAGGAAGAAAGCCGTATGTTAAAGGAACTGTTTATTCATAATGTACACTTATAAAACAGCAGAAATGTAATTGCTTAGAAAGCATATGAGATTTATTGTTCACATTCTCACTTTGCATGAATCTTCTTTGTTACTTGTTTCAGCATTGTATACATAAAATGTTCTAGCAAAGCACACACCAAAAAAATCTAGCTTCTATGATACATGCATTTCAGACAATATGATTTTATTACCAAAATCTTAAAAAGAAAATGCAGAAATGGGTCAGCAACCCATTTAAATGACTTTACAGCATTATCAATGGTGTGCTTACACAAAATAAATTCAACTAACCTGACTGCTAAAGTTAATCATAGGAGGCAGTTTCTTATATGACAAGGATCTACACACTATAGCAAGGTGTATGGTAGTGACACAATAAGATTAGATAACTTTCATTTTATGGAATGGACCTACATTTTATTTGGTTTGGTTTGGTTTGGCTTTTGGAAAGCTGCAATTAAAAATACCTAATTATTTCTTATGATGGCTGCAGGTGATATTTAAATGAAAGCAACCTAGAGAAAAACAAGCTCGTGAATCTATAAAGGGATCAGAATAATGTAGTTATGGTAGTTAAGGTTTAGTGCAAAAACAGTTTAAAAAAAGTAGGATTTTAATTTAAAATAACATCTCATTAGTTGGTTTAATTACTCACTGCCAGCCTTAATTGGTTTTTAAGGCTAGAAAAAGAAAAACATAGCACGTAGGAAAAAGAAAGGATTTTTACCTCTGGTAAGTTCAACAAAAGATGAAGGTTTCCTGGGCAAAGTATAAGATTCTGATTAGGTTTCTTAGGTACTTTGAATTATCCTGATTATTCTGTAACTACAATATTGATTGCATATTTCTCTAGCATTTGCTTAACTTTCCCTTGTTAGTAACAAGATTCTTTTAAAAGTTCTTAATTTTATTCTTAATTCTATTCTTAAGACCCCTATGTAGAATAGTAGCTTACTAGGTGATGATTTAATGTGCAATAAACTTTATTCTGTCCTCATAAGCATTTTGATCGAGGGTTGTCATCAACCCTCTGTTCATGTGGTAGCAAGTATACGTAGCTGTCAGAGACCATGGCACACAAAGTTTGCTCTGTATCTTGATAACACAGAACAGAAAGACCATCCCAGTTCCCCAAAATACGATGAGCAATAGACCTAGAAAATGAGTAATAATGAAAAAACTGCTTAGTTTTTACTTTTGTTACTCCAGTATAAAATTTATGTCAAATTTTGAGTTAGGGTTAGGGACTACATGTTCTTATCTATGAGTGTAGGGAATTGTGTGGCTCCTGTAGTCAAAAATGTAGTCAAATTGGAAGAAGTCAGCCCTCCCCTCCCCAGGTGCAGACTGGTCCAGTCACACATCCAGTCTAAGACGGTCTATTGTGTTTGAGCTTCTCAAGCTATGGCATGGCCATAGGCTGTTACTGCAGTTCTGCAGCAGTTCTGAGCATTAGCAGAAGTAATGTTTTGGGCATCTTGGTAATTTCAAAGGTAAGAAAGAAGATGTTAGGATGCTAATTTGGTTTTGAGTTGTAGGTTGATTTTGTTGGGTTTTTTTGTTTTTTACAGGACTCCAGTTCAAAGGTTTTGTTATTTTCAGATGTGAAAGTAAATAATGTTGGATATAAAAACAAGCAGTATAAGCCAAGACTGAACATATAAAGGAACAAGGAGAGTGGGGGTATTATGAACACAGATTCTTGTTGGCTACCTGTTCTCTCCTTCTCTAGACATCTCTAAAATACATACATAAATGAAGCTTTATCTTACTGTAAACATGCAGCTGTATTTCTCCTTCTGTCACATAGTCACCTATGCTTTTTAAAAATAATATTAATATCCAGACAAAGCAACAACAGCAAAAATACTTTGAGTTAAAGCTGTCAATAATTAATTTATTTATATAGGGAGATATTTGGGGCTTCCTCAGGCATACTGCAACCTGCATGATCTGTAATGGTCATAATATTACAGTGACTTAAGCTGGTTTGCCCCAAGTTTAGAGATTCTCAAAGACGGAGGTTGTGTATCTAGTTATTTTCATAGAAATACCAGCTTTCACTACTTTCAATAACATTCAAATACTCTTCACAGGAATGAAGAAAAATTTCATCTGCATATGACAATATACGCGTTTTATGTTAAATAAAGTCTATTTAAAACTTCTGCTTTTTATTGTTTTTAATAGTTTGAAATCTATTTTGCTGAATTTTTATAAGACAGAGTTAAAATGCTTGGTATTTCACGTAGTAGGCATGCAGAAGTATTCAGTCAGTGGCAGTTCTCATATAAACATTTTTGAAATGTCATTATGACGTATAAACTTAGTACATCACTGAAAGAAAACTGTGACTGTGGCTTAATAGCAACTTTGCTACTGCACATAGGTATATACTGAGAGTTCTGTTGCTTTACCCTTAGATTTCTCTGCTTCCTGGGTTGGCTCTAGGGATGACCAGCTAGAAAACCACTGAAAACAGCCAAACAAAACTCAATAAATCCACCATCACTTGGTGATGGTCATTAAGAAAGCATCTGGCATTTAGACTTGATGTACACCATGCTAAGTTTGTTTCTGATTAGACTTTATTAATAATTTTCTTTCCTCTTAGCCCAGAAATTCAGAACACCTTGAAACAGTAGCTCTTCTTTAAAATGAAATCTTCCACATTCAGGTGCTGCAGTTTTCATAAAAATAATGAATATTCTAAGAGAGCATGTAAAACCACAGGAATTAACATTACAGTCTATTATGTTATAAGAAAATCTCCCAGACTGAGACAAAACATGAAACAGTGTCTTACCAACTGCAGTTTGATTAAATATCTCGCTTCTGTCATTGACTGCAGATGACATTCTTACACTTCTCTTGGATCAGATCACCTCTGAAGGCTTTCTTCCTGAGTTCTCCAATAAGATTAAATATTCTGGTATTTTACAGTGCTTTCTTTGTCTTTTCTGCTTTGGAGGAAGCTGTTGAAGATTTAACTGGGAATCTGGGAGTCTGGCTATGTCACTGACCTTTGGTTCTATGGCTCATTCCTGTGTTAGCCATTGATTGCCTTAATTAGTAGTTAGAGAAGATTAAGGCATTCATGTCAGCTAGATAACAGTTGTACCCAAGGATCCTTAAACACATTTGTTATTTGGATTTTCAATTTAGGCTTTTGATTAATAACTATAATATTATAGAGGGTAGTCAAGATGTTCTTGTCAAATATATTTGAGTCAAAGCAACTTCTAAAAATTAACATGAAGCAGATATGTTTCACTTGAGTCACTTTTTCCCTATGCACTTTATGAAACAACCCCCAAATCACGGTTCTGTTCAATGTTTAATTTTCCAAAATTGAAAGTAACAGAACTTAATGGTTCCAAGATTTTAGCATCTACCTTTCTAAAATTTGTGGGTGTTTATTGGTTTTAATCTTCAAATTTCTAGCTGATTTGGGATTATTCCTTTCAAGAATCTACTTTTTTGCACATTCTAGGTGGTTATAACTACAAAAACAGTTAGTGGAAAAGTTAAATCTGGAGTTCTCAGTTTTAATGGATGAAATGTTTTTCAGGAGTAGCCTTCATCATGAAATCAGTTCTTCCCTGGGCCCTCAAATCCTTTTAACATTTCATGGCCAAGGTATTTTCTTATGTCTATGTTTTGAAGATAGGATTGTTATGCCTATTGATTCATCCTTTGTTGAATCAGTCTTGATTGGTAACTGCTGTGATGCTGTCAGTTAAATATGGATTATAATTATAATTATCAGATCTGTCTATATGTTGTAGAAGATGCTTTAATATGTAGAGTATATATTGAAATAAGGCAATAGGATAGTAGACTACCTGGGAAAAATTACATCTATGTTTCAAATAATTGAAAAAATTACAAATATTCTTAAGATATATTTGTAATGTAGGTGCCTTTACAGTTTTTAATATAATCTTTTTAGCACATTTCCCTGAAGTAAAAAAAAAAAAAAAAAAGAAACAAAGAGGAAACTAATTATAGTTGCTTCCTTGCAGTTTTCAAATTCTCTGAGGCACCTTTATGACCAATCATGATACCTCCTCATTTGAGAGTTAATGAGCCAAAAAGATGAAAGTTGTTTCAGTTCCTGTGTTTCTACTTCCACTACTGGAATTGCTCCTGTTTTTCAAGTCTTCTAAAACAGTGAATTAAACAAAATTAAGGTTTCACTGCTGCATTCTTGAAGCAATATTCATATTATAGTTGACTGCATTCTTTGTAATGACAGCCCTTTATGTAGTTGCTTATATGTGTGAATTATGTGGCAAATAAAAACAAATCAAAAAATGGGTTACAGATTCAGATGCTCCAAATCTTGAATGTTAGTTCCTATACGTATATAGTTAATGCTTTAAAAGAAAATATAAATATGCCCACTGTAATGAGGCAGTTATTAGGCAGCATTCCTGCTTCAAGAAAAGGTTACAACTTGAAATGTTTAGAAGCTGCATTTAGTCCTTTACCCTCAGCTACTTGATAATGCCTCTATAGGTAATGTTAGACAAAATACCTACTAAAGTATTAGTTGGGCATTAGTAGAAGTTTCCAAAAGATGCATTATGTTATTTTGTTACCAGTTTAAGTCACCCGTGACATAAATATGGGGCTTGGAATATCAGAATCTAGAAATGTTAAAAAAAGAAATAAAAACCCACCACATTTCAAGTCCCTGAGGGAAACAATGTCAGGTGAAGTGAGAAGAGAGAATTTCTTCCTTATCCATTATTCTTCATTTCTGTTAAAGATAATATATGTTGTGACCTATATTTTCCTTGGGTGTCAGTGTCTTTTTACCTCAAAAAAAATTTTTTGCTCTCTGCCAGTCCAAGTGGCACACCTATGCAGAACCAAAAGAACGAAAATAGCAGCATTTACCCAGAAATTGGACTGCAACCTCAAATATGGTTTTAGGGTTTGACTAGAAGCAGAAGGAGTGATATTTGACATTTTCACAATAGTACATTTTTGCCCAAACTCTTCTACTTTTAGATCAGCCAAGAGACTTGACTGTTCTGCTTGATAATCTTCTAAATATAGGATTTCATTTAGAACCTTGCTCACAGCTAAAATTAAGTAATATTAAGGAGACTTCAACCTGGACTAGCAGAAAAGTTGAATGAGAACGATATTTTTTATTTTGAGAGTCATAAAAAAATTTTATAAACAAGTTTTGGAGCAGGAGCCAAGTGTGAAAACAGACCAAATGAAGCCCCCCAAAAATTCTTCAAATAGTGTTTTAACTTCTAGCTTCACATTCCTGTATTTCCTTCTACCTCCTAAGCAGAAATGACCCAGAATGAATGATAATGGGATAAAAAATTCCAAGATGCACCCTAAAGAAGAATTTTAGGCAAGAAATTGACCATACTTAATTTTAAAACCAGAATAATCAGAAGCAAACAAGATTAGATATCAATGAGAGAAAATAAAGAAAGCAAAAGGAAAAGACCTGATAGAGGTTGTAGTAGCATTTTGAGCAAGCATTTAAATTATCCCTTCTCTCCTCCTATTAAATAACAATTGTCCCAGTTCTTCAGGAAAGCACCTTTCATCCTCTTTTTTTTTTCTTTTTTCCAGCAAGCAGTTCCTGTGTCACTGGTTTTCTAAGTAACCTGGACAGCTTTCTAGACAAATATATCCTGTGCCCTAAATGGAACTTTTGGTTTGGGGTCGAAAATAAAAGGCAAATCCCTGTGAATCTCCAAAGTCCCATCATATTGTCTGCAATAAAACATTGTATGGATAACCAAATTTGTTTTCTAACTTTGGTGAAATTTCTTGGTTTTTTGTGAATTGAAATATGATCATAAAAAAAGAAGTATGAAGCACAGCGCATAAAGATGCTATGTAGGATTAAGGGTAGGATAAAGATGCTTTTGTAGGATTAAGAGACATTTGTTTATATACATTAAAAAGTGTTTTGCCTCCAGTCGAGTATAAGAATAAGCATCTCACGTGACAGCAAACATAATGTGATTTTTTTCTGGTTGCCTTAAAAGAAACATAATAAGTCAATTTGCATTTTGAAATCTACGGAGAGCAACAATGGATCGTTAAGTTCTTCTCAATTCCACCTGGTGGAGCATGTAAAGGGATCCCCTGTAATATCACATTAGTGACACTTGCATTATCTGAAACTATTTCTGTATGCAAGCAAAACTATTCCTGTGATATTCCTGTCTCACTGTGTATTGTATACATGGAAGATTGATTTGCATTCCCATGCTTGGGTTTTTTATGGTTCACTAAGTATTGATGAAGTCATGTATATGAGCTGTGACTTTAGTGAGCTATAGCAGGGCTTTGGTACCATTACTGTATGCACAGGCAGGGATAATAAGCAAGAAGTTTCTCTGTTCCATAAATTTCTGTATATTTGTGAGATAATTGTGGTATGGTGCAACAAGTAAAGGAACTTTCATGTTCATGTTTTAAAATAAGTGACTGATATAAAAAATTAAATTAACTCAAATAATCCCCATATGTTAACTACCATTAAATTATAGAAGTAGCAGGAGAACAAAACATGTCTTTCATAGGTTTATATACAAGACTCTATTTGCAGCTTCTGTTTTCAACATCTAATTTAAAACTTTCTGAATATACTGAAAAAAATGCTGTCTATTCCTATTTGTATTGATGTTGCTAGAAAAACAAACAAAAATATTCTCCTATGTTGCACGTTTTCATATATTTATACTATAGATTAATAATTAGTTTTCTAGTAGTAAGCTGTTTGTACTGCTGTTGTCTGTGATGCAGGACTTTAAATCATACCTAGCAGGTATCAGCATGGGGATATACCAAAGAAAATCTTGAAAATCTGTCTTCTTGGTAAAACAAGCACGTGTGGACCGAGAAGGATGTTTAAATCAAAAACCATCACATATTTGATATTTATCTTTTCTTTTATTTTCTCTTTCCCTCCGAAAATGTGCTCATCATCATGCCTAGTAAATCTAATTCTACCTCTTTCCTTTTTTTCAAAGTTCATTTTCAAAAGGTAACTACATATATAAAAATCTTCGTTTCTTGTTCTTATTTGTTGTTGTGACTACAGCTATGCATTGAACCATAGTATTCATATGGTTTTTTGCCACTGCCTTCACTGGGAGTAATCCCATAAGTAAATCCATTCAGTCATTATGGGATTCACTCTTGTCCTTATGGAAACTTTCAAAACATAGTAATATTTGAAATAACTGAAAATATTTGCTGCTTGAATAAAGAAAAAAGCAAGCAAACCAGAAGAGACAAAATCAAAGCCTCAGAGCTAAGCCTCAAGCATGAGTGTTTTTAGTTAGAAAACCCAGGAAATAGTTACTGATGTTTTTTACCTGCGGTAATATTCTCTCTTTATTTTTCTCCATGATTCAGCACTTTAATTCACAAATAATGGACAAAAACAATATTAAATTTTTAAATGAGATAATTTGGCATGCCTGTAAAATTTGCCTGCATTTTATTGGAATATAATACCAAGTCCTAAAGTTCAATAACTAGAAAGAACTATTCTTTTTTTTTGTCTCCTTCCTCAGTTTCATATTAAAATTGTTTCTCTTTAATGGACTTCTTTCAAAAACTTCAGTGTATCTTGCATTCTGTTTAGACTTTGTTTGATCTTTCAAGTCTTCAGATAGCTTTTTTTAACATACTGATGACTGAGTTAATGACTTTTTTTCTTTTTGTCAAATGTACTTGAGTTTTGCATTTGTTGCTAATTAGAAATCAAATGAATCTTATTAAAGGAGTCCTGTAACCTTTTCCTACAATGAGAAAGGGCCAAGATTTCTCATCTGAAAAACTGTAGAACTGTCAGCACCCTAATGGTTTTGTCAATGTTATTAGAAGTAAATAATAAACATAGAAAATGACTTGACATGAACTACTGCAAAAGATCTACAATGAGCTTCAAAACACAGATCAATATTTTTCCAAGAGAGTGACTATTTATCGAAGGCCTAAAAGCTCTGGTGAGAGAACAGGATCATTTTCCTGTTCAATTAGCCTAGATCCCTTTCCAAAATTTTAAATGGAAAAATGATGGCAGATACACAACATGAAACAAAAGTGATGTATTTTGCTAAAGTGTGTTTTTATTTTCTCTTTCTTAGACAGTAAAGAATATGTACTTGGATTAGGTTTGCATGGCAAAGTTTTGGTAGTGGAGGGGTGGAGGCTACAGGGGTGGCTTCTATGAGATACTTCCAGAAGCTTCGCCATATCTGACAAAGACCATGCCAGATGGCTCCAAGACAGACCCACTGCTGGCCAAGGCTGAGTACATCAGTGACAGTGGTAGCACAACCGGGATAACAGATTTAAGAAGTGTCAAATAGTCCTGTGCAATGGACTGGGAGAGAGGAGTGACAATATATGAGAGAAACAGCCCTGCAGAAACAAATGTCAGCGGAGAAGGAGAGGAAGCAGATGCCACAGGAGCCAGAGCTGAGATTCCTCTTCAGCCTGTGGTGAAGGCCATGGAGACTCAGGCTGTTTTCCTGCAGCCCATGAAGATCCATGGTGGAGCACAGATCCATCTGTAGCCTGTGGAGGATGTGATTGAAGTTTTGACCCTGTGGTAAACCTGCACAGGAACAGGTTCCTGGCAGGACCTGTGTCTCCACGGAGAGAGAAGACCATGCTGGAGCAGATTTTCTGGCAGCACTTGTGTCCCCACAGGGTACTCACAGTGGAACAACCTGTTCCTGAGGGGATTGCACCCTGTGGAAGGGACCCACATTGGATCAGTTTGTGAAGAACTACAGCCCATGGGAAGGACTCACTTTGGAGAAATTCACGGAGGACTGTGTCCTGTGGGAGGGATGCCATTCTGGAGCAAGGGAAGAATGTGAGGAGTCCTCTCCATGAGAAAGAAGGAGTGGTAGAGACAATATGTGATGAACTGACAATAGTGCCCATTCCTCATCCCACTGCACCACTGTGATGGAGGAAGGAGACTTTGGGAATAAGGTCAAGTCAGAGAATAAGAGAGAAGCAGGGGGAAGATGTTTTAAGGATTTGGCCTTATTTGTCTACTTTTTATCGCTCTACTCTGATTTCATTGGTAATAAATTAACCTAATTTCCACAAGTCAAATCTGTTTTGCCTGTGATGGTAGTTCGTGAGTGATAGCCCCTGTCCTTATCTCAACCCATGAACCCTCTGTTATATTTTCTCTTCTCCATCCATTGAGCAGGGAAGTGATAGACCATCTTTGGTAGGCACTTGGCATCTAGGCAGGGTCAACCCAGAGTAAGTGTGAATCACTTGTATTATGAAAAGCTATTTCACATTTTTTGCCTGTGTCATTTTAGTATGTGGTCTTTGCATGCCATTAAACTTTCATTTCTAATTTCTTAAGAAATTGTCTCCTCTTTGATATGATGATGTAATTTCTATTTTATCCAGATACTTTCACTCATTAGAATATGGTGAAGAACATTAATGCATATTCATTCATGTAGCAATAAGATTTGCAAATAGATAAACAGCTGAAGTATCTTCCCCCCTGCCCCCGACAGTTAATAATATATGCCTTGATATTTTCAAACAGTCTATCCTTCTAAAGGGTCTAGAAAACTAAACAAAAACTCTTCTGTCTTCAGAGCTAGTTAACACACCCAGAACTTTTTGGAAAATCTGTTTCATAGCTTCCAAGGTTATACCGCAGGTAACTTTTTTAATGCTTTTCTTCCTAATGTCCTTGATCAAAGCATAGATGACTGTAGACTTGGTTCTTAGTATATATTTAGAAAAACCACGAATTTTCTGTGTGTTGTTTTGAAGACTGAAAGTGTTATATAATCAGTAAGACTAAAATTATTAAGATGATACGGGATTTAAAGGAAATAAACTACAAGGAAAGATCAAAGAAGAACTCCGATGTTCTTTATATATTAGAGGATCACTTAGTTGTGTTTTAAAAACCACACACATACAGCATACATGATATATAAATCATACATATACCTAATTAAAATTATAATGATTGCCTATAAGCAAGACAAAACAAGGCTGCTTTATTAGAAGAGTATTTCAGTTGTTTATAAGCTTTTTAGAAGACTGCCAAAATCTAATTGTTTGGGAGGCATTTGAAAGCTAATTTTCTTCCTCGGGCTTGTTTTTTGCAAAGTTTCAGCAAAATGATCAAAAGGTTTCTTCCAATTAGTTTAAGGGAATTACATTGTTTTTCATCTGAAAGAAGATCAAGAATATTCTGTTTGATTTTAAAGAAATGCATAAAACTTTGTGACATGGACATGAAAAGATGTTTAGAGTGAGGGGTGAATTCTGCTATTCTACAGAACTTGTACTGAAGTTGCTACCTTTGAAAACTTCACTTTGTATGTGCACAGCCATGGCTTGTGTGCTGTGTGTAGGTCCTATAATACACTGTAAAGACATAAGCCTGTGTATGACCCTTTCCTAAAAATTTGCATGGCAGAAACTTTTACATTGGAACAGCACATGGAAGGCTACAATGGTGCTGAAGTCAGAAACTTCAGTGGTATTTGACTAAGAGAAGAGAGGATCTTAAATGTGATTGATGAAAAGACTGAAGAAGAGCTGTCTCAGACTGGACAGAGAAAAGCAGGCATTCTGTGATGGCTGGACACAGAAGACGAAGATATCAAAATTGAAAAAAATGAATTTTTTAAATATAAAATAATTTTCAAATGCACCTAACTTTGCTGAATTCACATTCTTCCATTGCATTACCCTGATTAGGAGAATGCTTTCTTTGTTCATGATTGAAGCAGTGACTTAAATATTATCGTTTGCTAATATTGAAGTAAAGAGAAGAAAAAATCCAGTTCTCTATCATTTACATTTTTTTTTGTTTATATTAATGACTAATCATTTATAGCAAGTGAGATTTTGAAGTTTTCCCTTATTGTTTGAGATTTTACTGGTATCATGTGATGTTAAACCTTATTAAGTTTGGATTATTTTTTAAACATGTATTATGAGGGTTATAAATGTTATAGTTCATTTAGTATTGTTTCTTCCATGTATTTTCAAACTGCAAAGGTTTTGTTATGCCTTAGTCTGAATGAAATAAGACCAATGAAACAGAACCATTAGTACTTATTGTGGGTGGCAGTCACAACTGACAAAAAACTTCAAATTTTAAGCATCTAGTATTTTTTGTGAATTCCTAATACAACTAAAAAATAATTTTAAATATTTACTTTAAAAAGTATATATTATTGACAAAAATTATAAACCACATAAATTACAGGGAAAATATTTCCAGATATCAGCAGCTTAGTCCTTAAAACCAGGACATCACAAAAAATAAAATGTTGGTATGATGGAGAGGAAAATGTTGGGTTTAGAAGTGGGAGAATTCTTTGAAATTAGTTCAAGAGATTTATCCTTTAAATATTTATTTTATAATTTATTTTAGGAATTATCATGATGCAAGACTTTATTAAGCTGTGTTTTGTATTGAAAACTGTGCAAGTTTCCCAGGATTTAGAGGTTTGCTGTGATTGTTTAGTGCAGGCTTAACTGATGGTTTACAAGGGGATTAATGGAATGGAGAACAGCTTTATGAAGGTATTCCCCTACCAATTCTCACAAGGCTGTAAATAATTTATAGAGCTCCAGTTAATATTTGTACTTTAGGAAATTAATTTATGTTAAAAATGCCACAGTTAACTGTATTCTTCTGCAGCTATAGAATCTCTGGGCAGAGGGGAACATCTCTGTTTTCTAAGGATGCAAAGATATTAATCTTTTGGATAGTTCTGACATGGTGTTATAGATACTATATATTTTTTCTCCTATACCATGGCTTTTTTATAGATTGTTGCTTGAGAAGAGTAACTTTGCTTGCCTGGTTTAGATTGCAGAGTGACGGACTGGGGCTGTATAGACTTTGACTGTACAGACTTTCCTTAACACAAGAGATTAGTGCTTGGTAACAGCCCTAGTAGCAATGAGCAACACTGCTGTGGTGTCTAAGACTTTATCTGTCACACCTGCACTTTGGAGGGTGGCTAGAAGAGCACCTTCTTTTAGTCCTTTCAAGTCTTTCTATCTCTAAAAGAAAGCTTAGTAGGGACTGATAGTTCTAAGCAAGCTTTTAAAATAATGGAAGAGATCCATGACTGTTCAGTTATATGCAGTTGTGAAAGAAGAAGGGGGAAAAGTGCTTTCTGAGGCTCCAAAGTCACATACCATTGACTTGGAAGCTTTCTACTTGAAGATTAAAAAACTTCATGAGGAGGACTTATTTTCTTTTACTTTTACTCTCATCTAGCTTTCTAAAATATTTTCTGAAAATTATTTAGTGCTGCAGGTAGGAACTGTTGAAAATCACAGGTAGCACAAATCCTCTAAACATAGAAAAACCCCCAATACCCTTCAACAACATCCTATTCATACTAGAGGGTCTATGAACACTGAAGATGTATCAGCCATTTTACTGTATTACACAAGTTGTTCAGATGACACCCCAGTGAAACAATTGGCTGCTTTTAGTAATCTGGTGATTACAAAGTATAATTCCAAGGAGAATCATAGCTTTGAATTCTGTCAAAGATTGCACAGTGATTTAGATGGAGTACATAATGCGACTACAAGGCACCTATGGAGAGCTATTCAATAGCACTACAGTTCAGTGTTTGAGGACTACTTTGTTGCAACTATATTAGTGACTATAAAATCAAAACCATAGAGACCTGATTTATCTATATGCAGAAAGAAGCATGATGGGCTGTTACCAGCATTTTTCTTGTTAATAGTCAAGACATTAATAAGACCTATTGTCTTTAGAGAGAATTGTCAATGCTTTTATAATCTCTTCATGCACTGATAGGACAAACTATGTCATCACTTTAGTAAATATTACATTAGACACCTAATGTCTTGGGATTTAAAAAAAAAAAATCAGACTAACTGCATAGCAAAATAGTGGTACTTGGAAAGAGCAGAAAAAAAAAATCAGAGAACAGCAACCCTGTGTCTCTCTAAAGGAATAGATCTGGAAAATGCAAACTTTGTCTGACCAGAAGCACTATGGTAGGTAATGCTATTGAGTAAAGCACTACAACACTACCAGGCTTATGCGGTAAACCTACTTTCAGTCTTGGGTAACAAAACCTGAAAGATAGAAGAGAAGATTATAAAGACATAAAAGAAGAAGCAGCAAATGTGAATGGAAAGAACATAAAATTATATTGTGGCATTTCTAGTCTTCTCTTTTTATTTTCTTTAATCTAGGGCAGGGTTGTAACTCTCAAGGAAAAGAAAAGTTAACAAAAAGAACCGCTGTTAACAGGTGAGAGTTCAGGTTATAAATAAAGGCTGTTGAGGTGAACTATGAGGAAATATACACTAGAAAGACCTAACAGCTGTTAGAATTCTACCCAAAAAGATGAATAATAAATGCAAAGATTTTGGATACCTTCCAGTTTTAAAGGAGAATTATAATTTTTTATTTTTTGATAGCATTTCAAAATAAAGAGGGCAACCTCTCCAAGAACAGTTCAAGCTTGTATGTTTTCGTTTGTCTTGGCTAAGTATTATAAAATATCCAGTTAGTAATCTGAGTGTCATCATAGTCCTATTCCAGAGTCATCAAGGAGTATTCTGCATCAGCGTAGAATATGTAGAGTTTCCTATGTTTTGAAGAAAATAATAGCTGCATCATCCAACAATGAGCAGGTGGATAAGAGTAAGATTGGAATAGCCCAGGTAGACTTGGACTGGGAGCAGAAAGGTGAGCTATTTATAGCCTGACGGGCCCATGAAACATCAGGACATCTAGGAAGAGATGCAATATACAGATGGGCTCGTGATCAAGGAGTGGACCTGACCATGGAGGCCATCACACAGGTTATTCATGAATGTGAAACATGTGCGGCAATTAACTGAGCCATACAAGTAAAATCTCCCTGGAATAGAGTGCGGTGACTGGATTTGCAACATGGTGAGATCTGGCAAATTGACTACATTGGACCACTGCCATGAACACACCAAGGCAAGAGCCTTGACTCCTATTCTCAGTGCAAGCTGGGTATTTTACCTTCTCTAGTGCATACCAAGGCACACGTTCCTGAAAAAATCTTATCCGTTCTTTTTTTCCATTAAAAAAATGAGAGGAAAAAAACCTCAAGTCATCACATGATTTAGACGTATTCAGATTCTAAAAAGAAAGTGTGCCAATATAGACAAAACTGGACAAAAGCCCAAAAATTAATAAAGGCGTTGGTAAAAATTTTCCCAGCACAAACTGAACAGATTAGTAATATCTGTAACTTTTTAGCTACATAAACAGATGACCTTTTCTTTATTGAATAAGCAAATTCTTGGCCCTTGAGAAGTACAAGAGAATTCCTGAGAATCTGCATTAAGCAAGATCTGCAAGGCTTTGCTGAGAATTATCGCTTTAGTGTTTTGTGAATAGTGTACAACTTTTGACTCATTAGCAGATTAGAGAATGTGTTATGCCTATTTTATTTTTTTTGTGTGTTCTTTAGTCTTTTTTAATTACAGAAGTGGTAAACTGAACTACATAATATTGGAGAGTTTAAAAATATAGCACAACTTTCCACTAGATTTCACTGGAATTTTCCACCAGGGTCAAAAATCAAGATCTTGACATTTATGCTGGATTTGAATTTGTGATAAAATGAACTAGGACAACCATATTAGCGGTTTCTAAAATTGTGCCTTGGCAAAACTAAAATTTTAAAGAAGATAAACAGCTCAGTATTAACCTATATAGATACATGTGTTGAAGGAAAAGACAGTTAATTAAAATCAATTGTAATAACTCTGACTTAAAATATGGTGATATTTTCAAAGTACAGAAATTTTTCTACTTAACTTTGCTGTATTTAGTTAGGTAAATAGGTAGCCATGATATACTTCTATCTGTAAATCCTGTAAATTCTATGAACTACGATAAATATCAGTATGAATAAGCAATTAGTAAATGCCATAACCAAAAAATCTATTCAACAATCAAAAAGAGACCGATATGCCATATTAATTCATTTTTTACTGTTTTAAATACCTTTATTTTTTCCAATAATGTACATTTCTGTGAGACAGTCAAAGGATATTTGTTGACTTTTGGCACAATTCTGTGTAAAATTCTGATGGTCCTGTCTGTTTAATGTGTATGATATTCTAGAAAGTAGATTTTAAAGGCATTATACTTAGATTAAGAACTGGATGTTGTGGATCAAACTGCTATTCATGTAAAAGTGATAGATCTATGGTATACAGCTACATTGTTGGAGAACTTCCAAAGCTTAAGCTATCATATTTTAAATACACATGCTACTTTGCATGGAAGCTGTATTTGCAGTAACTTCCAATTACTGTCATTAGAGCTATGTCATGAAACTGTTTTGCAATTATAAATTTGAAATCCATAGATTCCCTCAGACTCCCGTTCAGTAAGGACATGCCATTGACTTTTGTGGGACTGTTCATGCTTATATTTAGATATGATCTGTGAAACTGCTCATGCTTGCCTTTAGATGCATACTTAACTACATGGCCAAGTAAGAAACCCAAAGGACAAATAATGCACTTTGAGAATGGTCTGTGAATAATACAGTGGAAGGACTCACACTGACTGTTATTTTTGGGATTAGGCTTCATCAATTTTTATGGGCAAGAGGGATCATAGTGTGAAAATGCATTGTTGTAAAGCCTTTTTTTCTTTTTACTAATTAAGTTCAGACAAACCATCTGTTATCTTGGCTTAAATACAAACCACGTGTTCTCATATATTAATGATAGAGGAAATCTGAGAGACTTAAATATTCTTTTACTTTAAGACTGAGTCACAATATCCCTGTTTTGTCAGGGATTATTATTTTATATGCTTACTTTAACATTTCATTCCTCTTAAGAAATATCTTTCAGTCATTTAAATCACTGTAGTATAAGCAACTCAGTCTTAGTGGGGTTTTATATTGCGTAAACATAAAGACTTTTAGTATTGGTGATCTCCTTGGTCATTCAGTCTTTTTATTCATTCTATTTTAATTGTTATGGCACTGTAAATTGAGTTGTCAGTGAGATTCCTGATGCAGTTGTGCAGTAGGTCTATGTCTTCGTTTTATTATGCAAACAATAACAACAGAAAACAATGTGGTGCCCAAGGGGGGAAATAAGAAACCATGTCCATTCTTAAGTAAGAAAATATCAAAAGAGGAATTCTAACATTAATGTTTTACCATTTTATCATAACCATGGATAAAACATAAGGTACAGAAAAATATTAGTTGTACTTTGCAGGAGTCACGAACATCTTTCAAGATACTTTACTGTATAACAAGATTGGTTTATACCTTTAAAAATTATGTAGTTTCCTTGTGACATAAAAAGCGGTGATTTGCATCTAAACAGACATGCATGCATTGGTTAAGTTAGGCTATGGTACCTGTAGGCAAATGTTTCTTGCTTGTCTGCAGTGTATGAGGAAACAATTTTAATAGGCAAAATTTGAAAAATACAGACTTGAAATGGCAGCATTCGTGGAATGACTGGCATTAGAAATGCATATACTGAGAATGAATATAATTCTGCTATCTCACATGACCATAACAATGACAGTTTACACTTAAATGATACATTTCATCTAAAAACCAATTTAATTTAACTATTGCTGGTATGTTTTTTCACAGTTGTTCAAGCTGATGAAAGCTATTCTCTTCTCTCACAAGAAGCCATGCCAAACAGATAATACTAATGTGATTCTACAGTGCACTCTCAGTCATTAAAACATATTAACATTTATTTAGTCATGTTTTCGTTCCTGACATAAGCTTAAATTCTGTGTTAGATCCTGTCCACTTTCTTTGCAGCCCTGGCAATGCACAGAGTAGATGAGGAGAAAATAGGGTGTGTTTTTGACATCTCTCTATTCATAATTGATGACATCTTAATTAGAGTCCCATAAAACAGGTATACCTGCAGTTTACTTTTCCCTAATAACAGTGGAAATCTGATGGATCATTACAATTGTAATCTCTCTTTTAACAGCAATCAAAGTTTTCACTGAATTTCTATTCAGCAGTTGCATCTTACTGCACTATTCCAAGTAAGTTTGAAGTATAATCTACTTTATCCTTGATCAAATATTAAAAAGGTTCTGAAAAATGCATTAGTGGTATAGTCTTCCTTAAATCAAAAAATATAAGTCAATAATCATCATAAGACACTGACATCAGAGAACAGCTTCCAAACTCTTGGTTGGAGATGTTTCATCAATAATATTGAATGTTTCTTTATTTATTAATTTCTATCAGTCTGAAAGATACACTCGTACTATTTTCTGTGATGTACACTGCTGTGGTGTCATTGTTCTGATATCTGACACTTGAAAGAAAGCTCTAGTGGATAGTTCCAACTTTCCAAAAGGAGTTACTGACATCATGTAGTGATGATAAAATTGCATTTAGAAGTAGTTACTATGCATACAAAACAGGCAATTTCACAATAATCCTACCTCAGCTTAAATATTATCACCTAACAAAGCAAAGTGAAAGTGCTTTCTGTAAGCAATACGTGTTCTTTTGCAGCATTGCTGTTTTCAGTGTCCTGCTGTCCCAGATCTCTGATGAAGTGCAGTTTTAAAAAAATCTACCAAGTTGAAAAACGATGTGTCAATACCATCCATGATCTGAATTTAAGGGGATTAGCTTTGAAAGGTCTAAGTCATAGCAAAACGCATAGCAATTTAGAATCCAGAAATTCATGTGGTCTAATCAGAGCCACTAAAGTATTAGACATAGCAGCAGAAAGCTTTTGGAGCTATTTCATAGATTATAGCTGTTAGTCATATAGTAATTTCTAAATGGTAAGCAAACATGGTATCTTGCCAGATTGATCGTTTAGACCATTCATGCATGGAATTATTATTTAAGTCAAAGGTAATCTTCCTGAATTGATTTACTAATGACTTCTGGGTTGAGTCATTACTGGTTATGAATCAATAGATCTTTTTCAGAAAAGTGTATCTGATGAAGAAATATCTTGAAGGTTTTGGTGTTTGCCACTGTTGTCACAAAGAACTCTGTGAAAATTTAGGAGGTAAGAGTACTTCAAACACAAATAGAGAAGTCAGTCTGCCATTCTTTTTAGTAGTAACTTGAGTAATGCTTATCTAAATATTTCCATGCAAGTTGTTCCAGTCATTTCAGTGTACACTGTTCAATACAATTTATCACATATTTAGAAAATGATATATATTCCAGAGACAAATTCAAGTAGGTTTTAACCACTTTACTTACCCACTAAGTGCCCAAGCCCTGACTGAATTCTGGCATCATCCTAGGGACTTGGTAGTGAGGGCTCAAGGTCAGCTGTAATAGAGCAGCTACCTGACCTTGATGCTGTTTGACACAGGGCTGTTAGAGGATCCCAGAGCAGGGACTGGGCCCCTTCCATTCAGAAGCTGCATTTATCCTGAGCCACTCAGCTGTGCTCCCTGCCTGAGCTACACTGCATCCATGCCTCTGCTTGCCATCTGTACCTTGCTGATCTGGACCAGGACACTGACCTGCAGCACCCCAGCTTGACTTCAGACCTGCATCATCACTGTGAATTTGTCTGGCAATCCCCAGCCAGATAGCTGACCCTGAATACTGCTCCTCTCTTGTCTGGGTACTTTGCTGCTGTGCCCTTGTCAGCAAGATCACTGCCCTGCCTTCCTTGCTGCCACCCTTAGCTCCTAGTTTGCTTTACCTTACAGATTAGAAAGCTTACAGTGTTCCCTGATGTTAACTCCTGTATTATCTCCTAATAATTTAAGATCCTGAACAGGGAATAGTCCTGCAATTGTATATTTTATGTGTATGCACAATAATGAAACATTTAATTCTTTCTCTGAATAAGTATCCCTTGCCTCTTCCCAGATTACAGACATCTAAAATACATGGCATGGAAGATTAAGCCTTTGACTGTTATAAGTATTACCTGTATATAATAAGTAACAAGTAATAAGTAATAACTGTAATAAGTATTATATGCAAAAGATATAGATTGTGAGAGAGAAATTCATAATCAATAAGAAAGGCTTCCACGTATAAGTGGAGATCTTGCATATAGGTGAAAGTTAAGCACAGAAGGATGGATTTTTCCATGTCCACTGCAGAGGTAAGAATAAAATCCAGATTTCGTGAGTGTCAGTCAAAGTCTGTGCTCACCATAGAGCCCAATCCTGCCATTGATTTGGTTATTGCTCAGTTATATAGGCAGAATAATACCTTTTCAGGGTTGGCAAAAATAGTTGAAATTCTGAAGAACAAAAGATGAGGAAAGAAATGCAGTGTATTTCAGCTAACATGACTCCACTGCTGAAGTAAAGCCAGCTGGAGGTAAGAAAAACCATGCTGAAGACATGGATGAGACAGTGATTGATAGCCTTTTTTGAGAGACAGATGAGATCAGTCTGACAGTTTCTGGCACGAATTGTGTTTCCTGCTGTTCAGGCAACTTAATTTCATTTATGCCCATTTATGCCAGCTGGATATATCTTATTCTTCTCTTCCCCCTTCCATGTGCTGTAGTTTCACATTTTTTTCCAACATAGCATCTCCAGTTTTAGTAAAAAAATGTAATTAAAAGACAGTTATTCACTTAATACATCTAGCTGACATTGCTTTAGTCTTCCCTTTTGTGTTCTCAGTAAAGAAAGGAAAGCTTTATATGCTCTTTATTATGGTTCTACCTGGAGTTCCGTGATTCAGACCACAGGCCAGTGTCAGTTTATTGACACTGGCCTGTGAAATATTTCCTGTCCTGTTATCTGTCGTTCTTTAGCTTTCAAGGTCTGCATTCCCTGTGACTCTGAAGTTATATATCAGGTAGCAGTGGGACTGCTGCCCCCCATGTACTGTACAGTAATGCATCAAGTATGCCATCATTAAGATAAATTATGTCCTTTTGTGAACGTTTGAGTCCGTATTTTTCAATAGAAAAAAGCAGCTGTGCTTCAACTAGAATTTAGGATGGCACTTAAATGTTAGAAATGAACTGATTATTTAACATCGTTTTTGCAGGGGATTTAAGAGGATTCAGGCTCGTCTTTCATATAACATGGTATTTTTGTCGTAATACTGAAGCAGAAATAAAATGACAGGAACAGAAATAAGAAAAATATTAGACAGTACAACAATTTTTATATTCAAGTTTGGACTGTAAAGTTGCAACGTGCTGGTAAATCTGCAAAATTTTATCCAATCTGCTATGTTTTGCTAAATGTCACTGGCCCTAAATCTGAGCCACAGGATATAAGTGCTGAAAGTATTTTACAGTGGCAATGGTAGGGAAAAAATTATGGAAGAAAATTCATGCTGTTACCTGTTTTTTAAACATGCAGATTTTTATATACAGTATTTTACACTCTGAATATACAATGAGATTACATGTCTCTGAGTAGGAAAGGACTAGAAAGAGCCTTACAGGTTACATTGGTATGATATACTGGGTGTATGAAACACAAACAACTGCTTTTGAAAGTGTGCCAAAGAAATTTACAAATCCAAAATCATATCTGCACTTCTTGGTGAGGGGCTCCTATTCTAGCATCAGTGGCCACAAAAATGGGCAGGAGAGGTCTAGTCACTTAGACTTGCACCTGTCTATGGGTATTTTGGCAGGGGAGGAAAGAGAAGCAGGGAATTAGAGGAATGAATGCTTTCATTCCTTTTTTTTCTCTTTATTCCTTAGGCCAGCAGCATGGCCTACTTAATCATTAGTACCTCAAATAATGGAAAGAGTAGAGTATAAGTATGATCAAATGAACAGGATCTCTAATCCACAGGCAACTACACATGATCAGGGTGCATTTGACTGCGTTCCTGTCACAGCTGCTATGTGCTTTCATTGCCTTTTCACCTACAGTTAGAGTAAACTCTAGAAGCAAGACAATCTTCTGCTGAAGTTTTGGTACAAATGTAAAGTTAGAGCAACTTCGAAGTTAAAAATTCTCACTACAGAACATTATAGGGTTATTGGAAAAACACATTATGGAAGTAATACAAAAAAATCCCTGCTCCTTTCTCAGAGAGCAATAAATAACACATGATTCAATAGGCTAGTCTTTTATTATATTATGAATCTGTGAGACATATTAGTTTTCCAGCACACATTAAAGTCTGTGTGTGATGTTTGTATTATGAAAGTCTGTCTGAAAAACATCTGAGTTACAAAGTCACAGTGTCAGCTTTGATGGTTTTCTCTAGATGTTCTAAAATACATTTTATCCCACTTCAACCCCACTTTCCCAGATTTTCTTTAAATTTACTAATATTTTACTTGTTTCGTTTTAGATGAATTCTTTTCCCTGTCCTTGCTAGCTTTTATTTTTTTAACTGGAGGAGTAAATTGAGATTTTTGTCAGAATCAAGGCACTTATTAAAGGTTTCCACAGGTTTGTATTTTAATATATCTGGAATAAAACTAGTGTTTATGCACTTCCTGTTCTAAGACTTCTGATTTATTGCATCATGTACATAGTAACCACAGTAACATTTTGAAAACTTTGCCTATTTATCTAAGAGTTGAAATTAAATAATTGAGAGGGCAAGAACTGATGCTTCTTGGACCCCTCAAAGAAGGAAGAGTCCCCACTTTTGTGTATATTTCAATTCATTGTTCCAAATTAAGTTACATGAGAGGTGAACTTTTCATTTCCATGAAAGTTTTCTGTTGACATATGATACAGTAACAGACATATGATTGTATTTGTCAAAGGGACCTTCTTATACTTCAAGAAATTCTAAGACTCAGTATCAGGAAAATCTACTTGATGATGCATTTAATGATAATTTTGGAAACATATTTCATGTTTGAAATAAAACAGAAATATATTTCTAGGAAAATTGCATTTTTGTACAGACCATTGTATTATACGCAATTATAATTTTGTTTTCTAAAGTAATAATCACATTGACAAGTATCGGTGTCCAAGACCAATTCTGTTTCTATGCAAGGTATTATCTACCAAGAAAAATGTGTAAAAGCAGAACCAAGGAAATTCTTTTCCTTAGATACAAAAATTTCTAGAACAAAAGGCTATAGGATTTTCCCATGTTCTGTCAGCAGCCACATTAAGAGAAATTAACCAGAGTTTCTATGAAATACTGTCAGAAAGTAAAACTCAATTGGATATAAAAACTCAAGCAAATGTTATTTATATATCTCTGACATGTAAAACAGTCTTAAAGAACAATGACAACTACTTATACAACCAAAAGAAAATTGAAGAACTGCAAAAATAGTTGTTTTCTCACATGATAACTTGCTCTTGATGAATTTAAAAGGCATCACAAATTTATTACAGTTTTTGAAGTGGAAATGTTACAAAGGTACTGGCTATTTTGAAGCAAAATAAAAGAAAAAAATCAAACATTGCAGTAAAGTTATATGCCTGGAAAATAGTGAAGACAGCTAAATACTAAACTATGACAGAGAGAGAAGGAGAAAACAAGTTTAAGATTATCAGAAACATTTAACTGTGTTGTCCAAAAAGAGACTGGAAACATCACTACTATGTCACTGTGCAATCTTTGTGCCTTGTCACATCAGCTTCTTATAAATGGAGTTTGGCAGATGGTGGGTAGAGATGTTGACATAATTTTTCCTTCCATCTATTGCTTCATAATCTACCATGGAAGAAAAATCACACAATATGACTTTTACTTCAACTAAACTTATGTCTGTCTATTACGAAGCTCCAAATGCAGGTAAACTGTGCCCAGGTGTACAGATCTCTGCACAGTGAGAAAGCAGAAAGCTTAATATCACTTACCTCACACCAGTAAACCCTACATGAAGTGACTCTGGACAATTAGTAAGAGCAAGTCTTACTTGCTAAATGATGGGAAGGTTCAGTTATTCACTACATAATTATCTGTTACTATGAAGTTCTATAAAAATTTATGAAGGACTTGAGGTACCATAGGCTATTTGCAAGCAACTATTTACAGGAGTATGCAGTGACAGGACAAAGGGGAATGGCTTCAAAATGAAAGAGAGTAAGTTTAGGTTAGATATTACGAAGAAATTCTTTACTATAGGTGTGCTGGGGAACTGGAACAGGTTGCCCAGAGAAGTTGTGGATGTTCCCATCCCTGGAAATGTTGAAGGCCAGGTTGGACTGACCTCTGAGTAACATGATCTAGTCAAAATGTCCCTATCTGTGGCAAGAAGGTTGGAACTATTACAGAGGTGTTCTTGCATTGCATTTGTGGACCAACAAGAAAAATATAAAATGTTTTACATTCTACAGTTTGCACATTTTCTTTTTACAGTCTGCCGAAAACTTACAGAAAATGGTAGAGAATAGCCAATACATAAACATAACTAAAGAGCACCACATGTCAAATATGGCTTGTTAGCAAATGAAGAGTTGCACAGTTTATACTTCACTCTGTGATGGATATTTGGCATTCATAACAATACTTGCTCAGTCCTAGAAACTTACAAGCAGTTTTCCGTGAATGAGTGAATAATTTTAGGGAAAGAATTTCTGCTTTTTAACATTAAACTAAATCCAGGCATGTTATATATGAGGATTGGAAGCTACATCCGTAGAAGTAAATTCAATGTTCCTCAGACCATTCGTTAGCACTGAGGACAATTGGCATAAGACACTATGCACACATGCCATCAGCATGGAAAAGAGATGGCTAGATGCAAATTATCTGCTAAGGACAGTCACCTTGCCACGCTGACTCCAGAGTGGTGCTGGTTTGGAAGAGTGTTAGCTCATTAGTCTATAGGACATATTTAAGAGCTTCTCAATGCACACAGTGAAGTTTCAATATTGGGATCTACTTACTTCCTAATTCAGGCAGGTGCAGAGCTCTTCTCCCCACCAGCATCCCTTCTCCCGACAGTCATCAAGGGAGAAAGAGCAAACACTTTTTCACTTATTCTTACAGTGTATCTAATGTAGTGTCTTGCACAGGCTGATGATGCCATTCTATTTCCAGAATGGAAATCTGCCTCTCAACAAGTAAAATTTATAGCAGAATCCAGAAGATTTTTGTCAAGTGACCTGAGTCATTGTAAGACCTCCTAAGACTTGCAATGCTAATCCTGAAAGTAGTAAACCCTTCTATAGGGTCTGATTTATCAAAGCACATAAGCAGGGACACAAACTCCAGAAAAAAATAAATAAAAGAGTACTCTTATTAATTTTTAAAAAAGGGTCCTTTTGGATGAGGGTCTGGAAGGCATATGTTTAGATGAACAGAGTAAGGCTTGCAGTGGGATTCTTAATTAAAACTTTCATTTGCAGGAGAAAATAATAATTTTAACAAGCTTTTAGCATGTGTTTTCCTACTGAGTTATAAATTATATAGCATACAAAGTCTTGATTCTGTTAGACAGAAAGTAACTGAATAAATAACTTATATCTTTCTTAAGTTCTGAGCATTCATGTAGCATAAACTGCCTAATTATAATAATTCTTTTACCCCCTTTGAAGTGATTGATAAAATATTCCTGCAAGATTTGGAGGAGGAAAAATATAAGGTTTGAATTTTTCAGAAGAGAAGACATTAATTTTCTCTAGGTACAATAATTGTAAAAATACAATTCTGTTTCATCTTTAATACAAGGTAGAGAAGTGGAAAGTGGATTTTGTCTCTTAGCAAAGAAATTACTAATAATGAAATTACTGTCTTCTTGCAGGTATCAATTTGCTGTTTATTAATGCCAACACATGGTTTCAGACTTACATGATGTACCATATCAGAAGGGAGTTAATATGATTGTAATTTGAATTTCTGCTGAAACTCATCATATTACATTATTTGAAATGCAGGTGAAAAGCTTTATATAGTCAGGTGATATGACAAAAATAAAAGCATCATCTACCCAACTCTTTTTGCTTTGAAAAATTCATTAATTCATACCTGATACCTAAAAGAATGATCTCCATTTGGTCTGTGAAGAAGCCCTTTTCCTCTTGCCTTCCTCCAGAATCTTCCAATACACTATTGTCTTCTGCTGGATGTAGAAAGGTTTGTGAGAGATGAAGACACCATGTAAAGACACCGTACTCCCTTTCCCTAGGCCCTCTAGTTTTAAGGGGGGCAAAGAGACTGTGGTAGGCCTTTTGTGGTAAAATTACAGGAAAGCTGAAGGTTTTCAATATGCACCTTAGAGAATTTCATGTGCCACAGGTTTTCGATTAGGGTCTATCAGTTGCCCATTCTAAGATTTGACTCTATGGGCAAGGAGAATTCAGTGGTACATGGCAGAAGTTTGTCAATGGAACCAGCTCCACTCCTTTACATTCTCTACACACTTCCAGGTCATAGCTGAAAGAAGGCATTTTAATACAGTTTCAGAGATATTCATTGGCACCTCTTTTCTAAGGCAGAAGGATCTGCTAAGGCATTCATATTCTCCAGAGCCCAGTATGATCCCGTGAGGCTAGGGAAAACATGAGCGAAATAGAAAGAAAGTTCTGGGCTTCTGTGACTAGAAAAAGATATGCAGAGTAATGGGCACAAGGGGAGAAACATCATGTATAAGAAATATTTAGAAACTTCTTCATATTGAATTTATACAAGTAAAAAAGAAAAAAGCCACTTTTATTATTGTTCTTTGCAAATTAGTCCTTACAAATGCCTTTAGAATATTTTTCTTCACAGTATTTTAGTATTAATATATAATTCATCAGCTACATCCATTTCTTTTGGTTTCATGGCTTGATCTTTATTTTTCTGAGCCCAAACCATCAGATAGCAGAAACCTGCATCAGAGATTAGGCCTTTTGATAGATTTAGGCTCCAGTGCCACAAGCTACCCATTTTTCTGCAGCATTTTTTTGAAATCAAATAAGCTGAAGTTTCCCTGAAACATTTCTCAGAAAGAACTTGTTGTTTATAATGGAAAATGAGTCTTTGTATGTCCCCTGCAGTGCATTTTAGGCTTTCCCAAAAAATTCTTTAGCAAAAGAAATTTAGCTATTTCGTGGGATAATATTTTGATATCTCATACATTATAATTGTACAAGGAGAGCATAGAAATAGTTTTAGAAATCATATTAACCACATGTGATCGTAAAAGAAAGCCAATTTATTTTAACCACATTCCTTCTTGATGTGAAAACAGCACAAGTTACAATTTCTGTGGTCAGAAGTATGCACTCTGAGTTCTTGAAAAAAGGTTTGATGATCTTCCTTACAAAACTGCAGATAGAAAAATTTTTTCTTATGACATATGAAGCAGTTCTGGATTACAAAGAAAAACAAAAAATAAACAAACAAAAACCCAAACCAACAAACAAAAAAAAAAACCCAACAAACGGAATGGAGAAGATAGAACTTTTAGGAGTGAGGTTTGCTCATTTGTAGATGTCCTACTATATATATGTCATGATTTTAACCATTTTTAATGCTATGTAATCTACATTACTTCCCTTATAGTAGTGACAAGCTAGGTTATTTATTATCTTTACTCTGACAGCAAAGACAGATTGGCTAACTTCATCCCATTTCATATTTTATGTGAAATGTGAATTTCACATTTACATTTTATGCTGCATTGCCAATAAATTTGGCTTTACACTTTGGATGAAATGAGCTACAAAATCCCATGGCAACCTAGAGATATTTCTTACAGAAATGCATATACTCTTTTTTCATAAGTTCTACTAAAGAAAAAAAATTCACATTAGTACTGATACCTTGCAATGTCACCATTTTTATTTACAATCCCAGTTTCATCCAGAACTAGATTTTTCTTTTATTAATACAACACCAACATATTTTTATTTTACTTTTATAAATCTGCTTAGAGTCACAGTAATGCATTGGCTGCAGTTGCTGAAGCTGCTGCAATATCTGTCTCTGAATCAGAGAGCTACTAACACTGATTTGTTCCAAGTTCTTCCACAGTCTCTCAAGTTCTTTAATAGCACGCACGTTAAATATTTTGAACTCTTTCACTAAGCTGTTATAAAAAAAAAATAAAAATAAAAAAATCCCAAACCCCGGCATACTTTCTAAATTTTGCAGCTATTGTGTAAGAAAATGGAGCAGTTCTGGTAGGGAAAGTAGAGAAAGACCACAGAATGAATCTAATACTCCAAAACCAAACTTGTTTATCTAAACAGAACTGAACACAGCAAAGTAAATGTACAAAAGATACATGAAAAGTTACTCAGCTTGTTTTAAAGTACTACTTATTTTAAAAGAATCCGACATCAGTGAACTAGCTTCTGCCTTTAACAATACCCATGTAAGGGAACCATATTTCAGAAAACATCGGCTTATCAATAAATGTATACAGATGGTTCCTCTATTTAGCATCACTTTCACTGACTCCCCTAGACAGCCTGAGGAAACTGCGTTTAGCAAGATCTCCTCAGATAGCTTTAGCAAGCAGAGCACTACCCATCAGTATCAGAATCACAGTCTTCTCTTTCATATCATATTTTGAGCACATCCTGTAATCTGACCTGTCACAGGCGCCAGCCAAGTGGAAATGACAGTGAATGACAGTAACAGACCAAATAAGATGGCTGCCAGGAGTGCAGAGACCCAGGGACCTCAATCAACTGAACCACAAATCCATTAAATGATTTAATTTTGTGTATCCAACTGTGGGGCAATGTTTACAGCAAGAGAGTGAAATATACACACAAAAAATAAAAGGATGTATAGGAACAAGCAGATTGAGAAATAAAAGTACTTCAAGGACAAGGTAATCATACATGCTAGATTGTTCCTTTTTTGGGAAGATGTTACAAGCTTTACATGCACATAGAATAAACTATTCTGTAATATGACCTTACATTTTAGAAAATTATTCACTAATGAAATCAGTTTTGACTGGTAATGCAGAACGGTAAAAAAGCATCATGTTCCATGAAAATAGGCTAGTCAACTTCATTTTTGTTTCAAGTCTTTTCCCTATCGCTTTCATTTTCTGGCTGGCACTGCAGTGGCTGAAATGCAGAAAGAACATATTTGAGCTTGAATTAAAGATATAGTTTTATTCATGTATACTTATTTGTTCCAGGTTACCCTCACATCTCAAATGAAACCTCAAAAGCAGAACTGGTGTAAAAAAATATGGCACGTTATCCTACATATGCATTTAGATATGTAGAACTTTAAATTTTCAATGGCTAGTTTGGCTCACATTATACTAATAATTTCAAAAGCGGTTAAATGCAATTTACAAAACATTAAGTCCCAGGATATGCCTACGCTGTACTTTCTGACCATCTCATAAGGAGGTGAGGTAAAGATCTGTTGTCTCCCCCTTTGCTCTGTCAATAACATGGTTAAGATATTTGATGAATTTGGGCATTAACTCATGCCACAGTAAGCTGTTAAGTATTAATTATGGTTAAGCACTACTCATTCAATCACATAATCTGCTTGTAGCTGGGAGAAAAACACCATAGAAAATACATAAGAATTAGAAAAGGTGTTTTACTCTTTTGGTTGGTTTATATTTTTGTTTGTTGTTTTGGTGGGATATGTTTTGCATGTGTTTGCTGATTTTTAATGTATAGTATCTGCCTAGGAAGCATGATTTTTAATTAATAACAGTCAGATGTGCCTAGCTGAAAAGAGTCAGCATGTTGCTCCTTTATAATTCTTTTTATTATAGGAAAGCCCAGATCAAGTACACCTGTAGTGTAGCTGCAATGCAACGGATAGGACTCTATAGACAGACAACAGAATATTTTAAGGCTAGAGACACTAATCAGGTGTCGTTTGAATAAAGTCTCTGTAAAACTACAAAACTGTGTAACCACGTGTGCTTTTGCTAATAAGCAGCACCTTCCTGCCAGTGTAAACTCAAAACTACGTTAGAACATTAAATTCACTAGTCTGAATAAAAAAGGTAGGGAATTTTGTCCAAGAATCCCTGTCTTTAGGCAAGAAACTTGCAGGGAACAGGCTTCTTTCTACCAGCTCTTTCTTTTAAACAGTGTCATTCTATGAGAAGGTTTCAATTTTTACCAAGCAGCTAAAAGAACCCAAAAACCATATCCTTATAGGAAAAATAATCTTATTTTTTGAACTGATCAAATTCACAACTGTTAGTAAAAGGTCTCTCAGTCAGACTTCCTTACCTTTTGAAAGACATTGCATGTCACTGTGATATGTCAAATGGCATTTTCATCATGTGGCATCATTTTCATCAATTTCAAAGTCTTTTGACTAAGTCAAAAGATAAATTTTCTAATAGATACATTTCTAATGTTTTGCATTAGACCTTTTGCAACCAGCCTTCTGAGGACATTTTACTGGATTCAAGATGGTTCTGCATGAATATTAGTTTATGTTCATTTGGAGGCTTTACTGCAATTCCAGTAATACTAAAAGGCTGAACCTCGAACAATTCTCACAGTGTTGTGGGTGCATCACACAGTTCTGTAACTTGAAATGGGACACGAAGATCAGAGACAGGAAGCGTGCTGGGTTTAACTCGATCATTGGCATGACCTCTTGTGCAAACACAAACAAAAGAATGTAGGAGGATAAGGGGATTTTTTTTTCCTTATGTATTCTAGCTATTCAGTGTAGCTGAATATACTGCCTTGTATATGTTTTTAATTTATCTGAGTATATGCAGCTGCACACAGGTATTCATTATTTTACCTTCACTGAAAGCTTTTCCTAGCTAAAGAAAAGCTTTGCAATTTTTTCTAGGGGAAGAAAAAAAAAGAAGAAAAAATTACAAAGATAAACTGAGGTATCTAACAAAATAATTTTAAGGAAATTTGTTGATCATTTGTCAAAGAAAATATGGAAATCTTAATTATGATGGCTAATTCATGTAAAGCTGACAAAACTGCTCAGTCTTATAGCAGAAGAACTGCAACTACTGATGTTTTAGTTGCTTCCAGCTTGTTGCAAATACTGCCCTATTTCAACAAGCCGTGTGGAGTGTATCATTAGATGCAGAAAGACTTCTGTTCAGAGACTTTTCCTTTGCAATACCAGATTTTTCTGTATGTTTTCCTTTTTGTGGAGCTATAAATTATGTCCTCAGAATGACCATTTACACTTTGATGCATACTAATCAATGTAAACATGGCATTTTATAATTAATTCAGAACTAATTAGTGGTAATTAGATATGTCTGTCAAAAATATCAGCAGTCATTTAGAATGTATTACTTGTCAGTCAAATACATTTTAAATAAATGTTTATATCATTTTTGGCTCCAATTAACAGAACATCAGAAGCTTTCTACCACTTTTGTGGATGTTATTCTAATATGCAAGGAAGGGACTATATGCATATTTATGTAAGAATATTTCCAACTGTGTTGCTAATATTATAGCAGCTTCAATAAAGAAAAGTACATTACCCTCACGTAGCTAAATCATAAAGAGTTGAACTACAAATATAGTAGCCAATGAGGGAAACAGAGATATAACCCACTTTATTAGTGCCTAAATCAGAATTAGAAAAGAGAATTTCATTTTCCCTTCCTTTTTTTTTACAACTCTTAATGATACTACTGGTTCCATGTCTCATAAATCATTGGGTATTAGTATCTTAAAATTAGATTTTTTGTAGCTGGCATAAATTCTCAGGTCCAAAGTGAACAATGGAGTTGTACCTGAGTAAGGCTTCAAAGCATATTTTTTCAAACTGTTATAGATATCAGGCTCAGAATTTGATCCATTCCACACTGAGGTTATAGATGAAGCTCCATTAGAATTATGAAAAAAAAATGAGAAATACATCAAGGAATGACTAAGCATGTACAGTTATTCAAGGTTTGTACTGGCTCTTGTATTCCTGCATAGATAGATAACGCAACAAATAAATAAATACAATCAACTTTTCGAAGACAGGAATTCTAAGGAAGTGAATTCTTTTCCAAGGAGCAGTAGCACAGATATGGGACAGGAGGCCATAGAAACCTTTCTAACTTGAACTGACTCAATGACAGTCACCGACCCAAAGAATTCCCTTTCACTGATTTCTTTCAATAAGATGCTGTGAACAAAGAAAAGAGATTATGAAGCAGTTCCTGGGTCCAGCATCCATGCTCTAAATGAGATAGAAATGGGATGGATTGAAGATGGGTCAAATTTAAGGTAGAAACATTGGTATTTTATGGATGCAACAGAAAATTTTACAGTTACAAACACTTAATCGTAGAGCTGGTAAAATCAAAAGAAGTAAATCTCAAGAAGCAGCTTAAGTCTCTTGCCGTATTGGGCATTTTGAAGAGAACCTGTGGCCAGCTCTATAGGTAAGACCACACTTTATTCTTCAGAACAAGCAAATTATTTTGTACCTGAGAGTGCACTTTTTTCTGGATGCCTCCTCTTCCTCATTCATGTCAGCATTTTATGAAATGAGAATGATCTGGTTGCTGACCATTAAGTCATTAATGAACATTAAGTTGATAGATAAATCAGGAAAGCAATCCCCTTTCAGAGAAGATAAAACAATGCCTTCAAAGGTAAACAGATTTTCAATGCTTCTTCCTAAGATATTACCTGTCAAAGCAGAATTATGATTTTTGTCTGATTTTTATTATCTTTTCCAGTAAAAAAGGAGTCTCTTGGGTTATGGTTCTGTCTCTGAGGAGCCTGCAACACCCTAGAGATTTAGATGCAGTTAAATGCTTTTTTTCTAGGTTTATCATAAACCACAAGAGTAAATTAACACACCATCCTCTAATTTCAACACTGATGTGAAATTCCAATGCTTCTCTTCAGGGATCTGCTATCAGAAACATGTCCATAAAAATGTGAAATCAGATCTTGAAAGCTAAACATGACCTTGGAATAAAATTGGAAAAAGCTGCATAGATTCTGTGAGACAGATATTTCCAAAAGTAAAAAATACATTTTATTGACCTATTTAAACATTTTTTACTGCAGATTCATGCTAAAAGACTGATTCTTTAAAAGGACATTTTTAAACCCCTTCTTCTTTTTTTTTTCCAAGTTTTGAATGAAATCTTTGTTTAAATGTTAAGGCAAATTAAAAGAAATATGTCAGGGAAAAAAAAAGAAAAAATAAAATAAAATGCAAATGATAATATCTTAGGGCTTTAGCTTGCATTTACCTAGCACACAGTTGTCATAGTTTAGGATGGTGCTCCATGAATAGATTGTTATTATTTTTCTCCCTTTCCTATACCCTCATGGTGATAAAAAGGGTATGTGAAACACATGCTAAAAGAAGTATGTGAAGTAGAGAGGGTCATCTTGAGCTACCCATCTCCTCAGTCAAAAAAGAGAGGAGCACTGATTAACACTACGTTCCAGGAGTGCTCATCTTCGGTATAGAACATTTTCCTAGTGCACTGTCTGACTTTTGCTTCATTTCTTGCTATTGATTAAAGAAAAATAAGTCTACATCTTCAAGCTAAAAATTATAATGCAATAAGTTAGCAAATGCAGTGCTTATGAGTTTTTAATAGAACAACTGAATACTTAAACAATTTTTTTCTAGGTGAAATTAAGAGATTAGATATATATCACATCTGCAAAGCTTCAGTGTTGCCGTGGTGGTTCAAGTCAACACTTAGTTGCTTCTTCTCATAGTCTTTGTTTCAATAAATTTTGAGTATCATTGTGCATTGAGGCACTGAGATGTTTGGCTTAGTACAGTCCTAGTAGAAAATCTGCTATTCTCACTTTCTGCCTTAATTTAGGAGAAGAACGTGGGTCAGTCTGTGGTCCAAAGTGTGGAGGGGGGAGCCACTGTTACATTGCTGAATGGAATGGATTTTCTTCTTTCATTCTTCTTAGCCCTGTGCCAGAGACTACACAAAGGAGAAGAAATATTACTAATGAAAGAAACTCTGCAGACTGTTAACTGACATGACCAATGAGGAAAAAATGAATAGTGTGCAGGAAACAGTAACGAATGGCAGCTGAGCATGTCTCCTCACTCAGGTAATGCTGTGTCAGAGACTGATGAGCTGCCTACTGGAGAGAGGGCACAAATCCACAATGTGGTGCAGTGTGGAGGTGGGACTCTCTAAGGAGAGAGGTTAAGGCTGGGTTAATTGTGCCTGCCTCTGAGAAGAACTGACAAGTGTGGGTATACCTTGAGCCTAATACAGCTTTAATGTTTTCAGCTCAGGTGCTAACAGCTAAAGCTAAGATATCGCTGCACACTGCTGTGTTCAGTGTTACCACCTTCTCACAGTCTCAGTCTGCTTTCTCTGACTTGAAACTCTTAAAGCGAAAGGTCTGAGCCACAGAGCCTTCCCTGTGGATGAGAATAATGGGGGCAACATTAGAACTGTTTTCCCCTCTCTGTACTGGGTTGCATCTTAGTTCCATTTTTCTGCTGTTTTCCTATTGTGCAATTACATATTGTATAAGGAAATGGATCTGGACAAGGGGATCGATTAAACCCACAATGAATTGGTGGGTGACACCAAGTTGGGTTAGAGTGTTGATCTGCTGAAGGTTAGGAAGGCTCTGCAGAGGGATCTGGACAGGCTGAATTGATGGGAGGAGGCCAATTGTAGGAGATTAAACACAGTGAGTTCCAGGTTCTGCACTTTAGTCCCTGAACTTCAGTGCAAAAGACTGGGGGCAGAGTACCTGAAAAACTGCCCAGTGGAAAAGGACCTGGGGGTGCTGGTCAACAGCCAGCTGAACGTGAGTCAGCAGTGTGCCCAGGTGGCCAAGAAAGCCAATGGCATCCTGACCCAGATCAGTTGTGGCCAGGAGGACTATGGCAGTGATTGTCCTTCTGTACTCAGCACTGGTGAGTCCAAACCTCAAGTACTGTGTCGTGGTCTGGGTCCTTCACTTCGAGAAAGGTGTTAGAGGTGCTGGATGGTGTCCAGAGAAGGGCAATCAGACTGATGAAGGGTCTGGACAGTGAATCATATGAGAAGCAGCTAAGGGAGCTGAGTTTATTTAGCCTGCAGAAAAGAAGGCTGAGGGAAGACCTTATTGCTCTCTACAACTACCTGAAAGGAGGTTGGAGCAAGGTGGGGGTCAGCCTCTTCCCCCAGGCAACTAGCTACAGGACAAGAGGAAATGCTCTCAAGCTATGCCAGGGGAGATTCCAGTTGGACATCAGGAGGAACTTCTTCTCTGAAAAGGTTATCAAACGTTGGAACAGGTTGCCCAGGGAAGTAGTTCAAGAAACAACTGAACATGGTGCACTTGGTGCCATGGTTTAGTTGTACAGCATTGTTCAGTCAAAGGTTGAACTCAATAGTCTTGGAGTTGTTCTCCAATCTTAATATTTCTATGATTCTGTGAAATTATTCTGAATAATCAATCATTATTTCCTATTAAACATATTCAAGGAAGTAGTGATAGTATTTATACTTTCCATAATAATAATTTCAGACCAAAGGTCTACATCTGAATCACGATACAGATTTGGTATTCTATATAAATATATCCTGTGTAGATATTAGTGACATAAATTAAATATGGAGTCAGACAACACTTTCTTAACCTCTCTTTCACTCAGATAAACTACAGATTGTGGAAGGAACATGATGAATACATTAGCAATTTTGTTCTGTAGTTTTATAAACTTTGCTTTAATATAGCTTTATAGACGCTGTAAATTGTAATTGCCAATATGGCTGCGAGTCTCCTAGCTAGAACAAAAGGAAATTAGTGCCAAGAAGAAGGTGGAGTTTGAGAAAGTACATAATTATCTCATTCTGACTAGATACCTGTTATAAACCAATTAAAAGTGTATTTGTAATGTATGTTTACATTTGGACAGTAGCTTGTAACCAATGATGGGCACCTGGTCACGAGACCTTGTATGGAAAAACTATAAAAGATCAGAACTCTTTTAATAAATAGGACATATTGCAAGATCTTATAGGTCGTAAGCATGTGTACCCTGAACCCCTCTGTCAGCAACAGATCCAATACCAAAGCATTTTTTATTCCCCCTTAATTTTGAACACCTTGTCTGTGACAATTAAGATATCTAATGAGTAAGGGGGCAAAGAGTAGGTGACCCTTGGTGCAATAGAAAATTTTCTGTTTGTATGCCTTTTCATGGCTGTGATTCCCATTTTCTTTATTCCATATTATATTCTAACAGGTTTATCTTCAATGTACAAAACATTTTGGTTAAGTGCATAGTAAACCACCAAGGAAGTCTAACTTCCTTTGAACTCTTTCTGGAGCCAAATGCTTAAGCTTAATTATAAACTGCTATCCTCTTTATTTCCATTTGAGATTCTCCAACTATTTTAATTAGGCTTCCCAAAGGTCAGAGAACATTAACAATCTGGGCACAGTCTGGCTTTTTGAAGTGCTCGGAAATTTACTGTTAGTGCTATTTGAGGAAACATGAGAGAAAACCAGCTGCCCTGGCTAGCATAGAATAATTAATAATAATAGCTATGTAGTGATGACATATCCAGGTTAATTGCATACTAATTAAAGGCTATAGTAAAGCAAATTACTGTTTGCATTTGAAATAATGGCGTGTGGCCACAGTAACTCACAGAAATGTGCTGTATCCTCTTGGCAAGATCTCAAATGGGAACGAAATTAATTTGAGACATGTACACGTCATCTAGCTTGAGAAGTCAAAAGTTTTGAGAAGCTATCTGCAGTGAGACAGCAATAGTCATTAATGAAGAGGAGTTTGATATGAGCTGAAGTTCTGAAAGAGTGAACGGAGACAGGGGCTGGCAGAGCTGGGAATCAATCAAAAGATAATTAACAGAGAGTGAAGAGTATGAGGAGTTATTCAGCATGAAGAATAAAATTTTTAGTTAGAGGCAAACAGGGAAGGAGCCAGGAGGGGAGTCCCACAGTCAGCTATTTCTGGATGTTTAGAAAGGAAATTAAGGAACGTGTCAGTTGAGGGATGACTGGCTGAAATCAGAGGGCTGGCCCGGTAAGCACTCTATAAGAACTTTGTGCTGTTCAGGAAACTACTTGGAAGCTTTACCTGAGGGGTTTTTTAGTGTGCTGTGAGTGAGATAAAGAGAACGGGATAACAGGCTATTTCTGGGGAGGAAGAACTTCTGATACGATACACTGAGTAATAAAAAGCTAAACTTAAAATTCTTATCTTAGTAAAATTGGGGAAATAGTGAAGACATCCAGAAAAACAACATGAAGTGAGGCACTTCTAAGAACATAGATTAATCATAGGTTACAATCCTGGATTTCTGCTGTGCCTGATTCTTATTAGACTTTGGCCACATCCAAGTGATACCCACTCCTTTGATGAGAAGGAGAAAAGAAATATAGGAATGGAAAGAAAAGAAGAAAGAATTGGGATCATAACTAGTGGGTAGGTTCAAGTAGGACTGAAATTCAAAGGGGTTTGGATTATACGTGATTTTATTTACAGAATAATTCAATAAAGAAATATAGAATTAAAAAATAAAAATAAAACTAAAATAATAAAAATAAAACAAAATAAAAAAACAGTGAAATGAAATAATGACCTGATTAAAAAAAAAAAAAAAGGAATCATTATAAAATGATGTTTATTTTTGCTCCATTTTAGCCTACAGGTTCTCTGACATGCCTCAAGGACCAGATCACTCCCCCAGAACCTTGCTAGAATATATAGTCATGGAGCTCCTCTGTTACAATTAAAGTAGGACTGAGTATTCCCTCTAAAATAGTAAAGGATGTCAGAGACGATTTTCCTGGAATGTCTTATCCTGGAAAAGATATAAATATCCCTTCATTGTGGATATAGGTAGTGTGAGAGGACGTTGACTCTCCCCTTTATAATCCTAAAATTCTAACTTGTTTTCCTTTGTACATGACTACAGCTCTCAGAAATCACATATATGTGGGGGGTTTAATATTAAAAAAAAAAAAAGGATCTGTATATTGGATATTTCCTTACGTGCATTTTGTTACTTGATTTAATGAAGAATATGATAAATAAAACCATTTTAAATTATTCTGTTCTACTTTGGAATAAGCAAAGTAATACCCAAGTGATCAGGAATTTGTGAATATTCTAATTAATATATCTTCTAGAATAAAAAATTGTAGCTACTTTTCTAATTTCTTCTGATTGAGCAAAATGCCTAAGCCAAATCAAGTTTTGTGAGGATGTTCCATTAATTTTGTTTCTATAGCCCAAACTAATGTAAACTTTAAATCTAAATGTGTTTATACTTGTTAATAAGGAAAACAGAAACTGAATTAGAGCCATTAGAGTTTCAGAAGATTTGGCCATATAAAATTGTTTGGTCAAAAACAGTCTTTAAAATGGTCTTTTTAGCCTGAAAAATAAGCTATATTACCATATCAAGTGGCTAGACTTGCATTTTGATGTTAGTTGACACTGTAAAAGGACTTCAACAGTGTAAAGATGATAGATATAAATTGAAAATTTTGTCTAAATGAAATCAAAATAATAAATACATTATGTGTCTTATATATATATGTTTTGCCTGTAAAACTCTACAGCCTATAAGACTCAACTGCAGCTTTTACTACTGTTTCATTATGGCCTTTTATTTTTCTTAGAATAAAATGAAGTGATTGAAAAATTCTTGCTCTTGTAGTTGAGCTGCTGAAAAGAATCTTTAAAATCATTAATAACAGGATATTCAGTTCTTTCAGCAGCTTAAGTGAACTCAAACTATGGGGCCAGAATTCAAGAAAAGAAAGATATTTCATCTACTTTGAAATCAATGTGCAAATCTCAGAAAGCTTGAATAGGCAGAAGAAGCTAATAGGCTGAAACTTTGCAGGACCTGAGACAGATAAATGACCTGCAGCCTACAAAGCCACTCATTTTCTAATATACACAGGGACAAAAGATTGGGATATAAGTGGAAAACTTATTTAAGCAGAAGGAAATAGTATAGTTTTGCTGTTCAAGACCTTTCTTGGAGGAATAAGCTGTTCACAAAATCAAAAAAGAAAAAAAAATTGAGAGAAATGTGAAACCCACTGGGGCAAATGATGATTGGTAATCAGTTGCTGCCAAGATTAAGAAACTGCTTTTACAAGACAGGAAGCCAGATCATCAAAGTCCATCTCCTGGCCCTGCACATAGGGTAAAAAACCAATAATATCCATCTACCCTCAAAATTTCAGAACAGTTAAAAAGGTATACTAAAAGTAATGATTTACAAGTCTGGAGACATGCACTGTACCCTCTTGTCTCCCCCTTCTCCCCCAGAGAAAAAAACTCTCAAAATCAGAATCTCAAAAATATTTTTAAGGGTGAGTTTAACAATACAGTTTTCATTTAGTCTAATGAACAGAGCACTAACAAAGAGATACAAGCCCAGAACTATTTATATTGAAACTGACACTACTTATATTGAAACTGTGAGCAGAAAAGTCCTACTCATGGCACTGAAGCAGTACTTACCTTCATGAGCTACATAAGAAAAGTAGAAGAGTCAACTATTCAGACTATTCCAAAGCACCTTGTTAAGCATAGGAAAAATGAGAAATCTAAATTTCTAACCAAAATAAATAGTGAGTCTGAAATCCTTAGAATCTTTAAATCTGGGGGAAATAACTCAGTAAGTTAGTTGGTGTTATAAAAGAGTATTTTGCAACAAACAAGATTAAAAAAATTCTGGATTTTCCTGAAGAGGTAGAAAATCTGTCAAGACATTATAAAAGCAAGCTATCAGAGGAAGATCATGCCAGAAGTATAACTGATGTTAATGATGATGTTTGACATATGGAATATAGGGCAGTTTTATAAATTGATGAATAAATGGACCGATGACCAGTGAAGAGTTTCCCCAGTAAATATAGTAGAAAACCAGACTGGTCAAAATGCAAATTAGCTTAGAAGAAAAATAATAGAACAGTACTTTTGAAATAGTACAGCATTGGTAGCCTAGGATAACATCACTTGGACAATTTTAGCTCTAAATTTGTGCAGTGTATTAGACATTCAAGATAGGTGCCAATCAGACAGCAGTAACTAACTGCAGGTAAATCATTGCACTGCTTCTCACTAGAGTTTTGTAAGGTTGCTCCTCAGTGTATCACCTGCACAAGCAACATGTCAGGAAAAATTTTGTTGCAAGCATGTTAGAAGTAATAGGATACAAAGTCACTGGTGGTAGATAAGGAGAGGCCATGTAAAATTCACTTCAGAGAACATGACTGCAAAGTGAGAGCTTTCCAGGAGAAATCACCACCCACTAGAGATCTAAAAATCACCTTTTAAAAGTACTCATGTAAGAGGTATTTTAATGCTCAAAATAGAATTACACCACAGCAGGACAATCTTCTCCAGATACACCATTTGTAATGAGATGCTTTTACTAGACTTATTTAAGAGAGATTTTTCGGGAAGTAAGAGTTTGTCTGTAGAAGTTCATCTGTCTGTATTGCCTTTGCTCTATCACACTACCTCAGAAAAAAGCGCTAACCTGAAGTCAAAGAACATGAAGCCTCACCAGGATATTTAAGATATTTACCCCAGTTCATTAAATGAACAAAGCATGCATGTGAAAACCCAGCCTATACCTCAACTAAAATTAATGAACTGTTGTGTGGACTTCACTGCAGCTGCTAACAATACTGAGCCTTCTTGTTGGACCTGTGTAAAACCTGGGTGCCTGATGCTGCTTTGAAACAGCGGAACAATCTAGACCATAGAAATTACAAGAGATAATGTAGGGAACTACTGAGATAAAAAAACCCCACATCTGCACTGCTCCTGGTAGAGCAATCCAATGCATAGTAGAAATATAATTGCTAATGCTTGTATAATAGATTAAAGGAATTATAATTCTGTTAAAAAAATTCTTTAAACCTGTACTGAAGAGTTTAATGTACTTCCAGCACAGCATGTCAGTCTCCTTCTTTGTTATGCTTTTTGAAAGAAAGGTGTAGGTTTTCAGTTTCCTCTCTCACTCTTGACATATTGTGATTGTTACTGCAGAATCTGAAGATTTCCATCAATTGCTAACAAGACCAATGTGTATGAATAATACTGGATTACCTGGCTGCACTATCTGCAAAACTGATGGTAGAGCATTTGTGAATCCCATTTGAAATAGTGTTTAATGCTAAAGAGGAGTTACTCCTGCGACAGAAAAGGATAAAGTCTCTTTTAATAGAAAACATGCTATTGGCTCTATTTTACACACTAGATTTTGAATCTCGTGCAGATTTTAAGGAAACATTTTTATTTGATTTAAATTTGGTTACTTTGATTTAGTTTCCATGGTGGATTGGCCTTAGCCACAGGCTGGACATCCAACCAGCCACTCTCTCACTCCTCAAAGGACTGGAGAAGAAAATAAGATGAAAAGGTCATAGATCGAGATAAAAACAGTTACCATGATTGACAAAACTAACCCAGCTTGGGGAAAGTCAATTTATTGCCAATTGAGTTTGAGTGGGATGGTGAGAAAGAAAGACAAAAACTAAAACACCTTACTCCTGTTTCCGCTTTTCCCAGGCTCAACATCACTCCTTTATTCCTGACTCCTCTACCTCCCACTCCCTCCAGCAGCGCAGGAAAATGGGGAATAGGCTCTGAAGTCAGTCCATAACACCTCCTCTCTGCTCCTATTTCTTCTCCATGATCTTCTCCAGCTCCAACCTGGGACCTTTCAAGTCTGCAGTCCTTCAGAATAACCTTGCCCAAGTGTGGGCTCTCCATGGGCTTCAGCTTCCCTCAAGGTATGACCACGTTTGCCACCAGGGTCTCTCTGGGCCTCAGGCCATCCCTGCCGGGGTCTCTCATCCCCTCCCACCCTCCTCCCGCTCTGCCCTCTGCTCCCCCTGTTCCCTTCCCTCAACCCTGGCTGCCGGGCAGAGTTTTGCCCTCCCTTGCCCAGGCTTTTCCCGGGGGTCTCTCCCGCCTGCCCGTGGCTGAGGGCTCAGCCATGCCCTGCGCTGGGGCTGCTGGAGCCACTGGAACCAGCGCTGTCCGGGTGGGGCAGCCCTGGATGCTCCACACAGGGACACCCCGGCACAGCCCCCAGTGCTGCCACCACCGCTGGGGCACCTGTGCCCGGTACAGTTTCAAATATGAATTATTTTCTCTATTCAATTAATAGATTGAAAAATATTCTCAGCTACAAGAATTCACAGAAACATTTCCTTGATACTGACTTCCACTGGCTGTTTAAGAAAAGCATTTTCTTTGAGCCAGTACCAATGGATTAGCTCCGCATGACCACCCTGCGGTCTTCTTCAATGGATGATGGCATCAGGTACAGGCTTTCCTTTTGAACCTGCCCCTTCCTTAGCCTCTCCTATGTAAACATAAACAGGAAATTTTTTATCTTCTGTGAGTTTGAAATTCAGCTGGATCAAGATCCTAGGCTTTCTGACATACTAGCATTGTATGTGGCTTTTGTAAAGTTCTGACAAGGAGGGGGTAAGATTTTCTTCTAAATCAATTAAGCACACAATTAAAACTGAGTATTAATTACAAACATAAGTAGCAACAGAGCCATGTTTACAGATTATTTAAAACTACTGACAAAATGTTGCACTGATAAAATACCCTTCTGGGCCAATTGACCACTAAAGGTGGTTTAGGAGAACAAGCATTATTCGTTGTTCTTAGGACAGAAGTATTTCACAGTTTGGTAATAACTGGCTCACAGCTCAACCTAACTGATCTTCCCTTTCCATACAATCATGGTTCCAGGCTGCACTTTTCTTTCAAACCACTATGTTTAATATTAGCAAACTTGAGTACTGTGAAGTACCTGCATGTCTATTATCTGCACACTGACTCAAAATAGCAGAGAAATGCACATCCTTAAATAATAGTGTATAAACAGGTTAGTTTTTGAAATGAGTTTTTTTGTGAAGCTTTGGGATATTGGAGGGTGTGGTACAAACTGTGCCCTAGACTAATAACCCTGGATGCAACACTCATACCCCCATTAGTGGCTCTCTCTGAACCATTTCATTATCTGCTTGTTAACCTCTTGAAGTAGAAAAATGGTTATAATTTTCTGCCAAAGTCAAGATCTCCAATATATTTCCTGAAGAATTTGTGCCAACTACTCAGAAACTCAGAATCACATGGCAAGTACATCTCTGACAAAACTTAGGTTGATACCGAATTTGCCCCAAAAGGCACAGAAATTCTGCTCAGAGACAAAGTTTTTAGCCTTTAAGCAGGAGGTATTT